>CAJNDS010002569.1:155000-252500 GCA_905221605.1 Symbiodinium natans | reverse complement strand
TTCAACAAGATTGGGCTCTTGGTAGGGTTTAGGGTTTAGGGTTTAGGGTTTAGGGTTTAGGGTTTAGGGTTTAGGGTTTAGGGTTCAGGGTTCAGGGTTCAGGGTTCAGGGCTTAGGGTTTAGGGTTTCGGTTTAGGGCTTAGGGCACAACTGAACATTGAACCCTACACCAAGGTGAAGATTTGGGGCTTTCGGGCACTACGGCCTTCAGTTGCCGGAGCTAGAGCCTGAGGGGCGACTGCAATTCTTCAACCAGTAGACGTACATCTGCAATAACCAAGCAATAGTTAAACCTTAGTATTCCTACTAAATAAGGAAACCCAGAAAGTTGAAAGTGTAAATACTGGCTAAGTACGTAAGTCGACCCTCAACCCTTTTTGCCCCAAACAAGCCAGCCGCAACCAAAGCCTGAAAGCTCCTGAACCCCGGACCCCAATGTTGCTACACCCGAAGCCGTCCCTGAATTAGGGGCCAAGGGCTATGTTCAGGGTTTCGGGTTTAGGGTTCAGGGGTTTTTTCTTGCTTTCGCAAGGCTTTCTTGAGGGCAAGGATTAGGGATCTGAATTCTCAAGACTTCTCCAGATCAACCCACCCTAAACTCTACCTTCCCTCCTGTGTGGCCCGACTTTCCCCCCGCCCCAACCCTGCAAAATTCCATACCCTACAAAACAGCGCCTGGAAGAGCGAGAAAAGAACGCCCAGGGCAAAGAAGACTGGGATGATCGTCACCACTTCACCGTGACCTCGATTTGACAGTTCCGTGTGGGGGCAAGTCCAGATCATGGACTCGTTTCCTCATTGCTTTGTATCACCCCAAATCGTCCAGGGCATCCACAAAACAGGCCCATGATGGTACTCTCGGTTTTGGTAGGTTTAAGTGTGGGGCATAGAGTGCTGGGTGAGAGCCCTTCGGACCTCGTGCTTTTCAATGGCCCTCAAAGATCTCCATTCCCCCAGCCTAAACCCTAAACCCTAAACCCTAAACCCTACACCCTAAACCCTACACCCCAAACCCTAAACCCAAACCCCAAGAGGTCTCTCCCGGGACGCCGCCAAGGCGCGCAGCCCGAGGTTGAGCGTATGAACCTTGCCAGGGGGGGGGGGGGCTGAATCAGAGGGGGAGGGATCTTAGGGAAGTTCCATGGTCCCTTCGTATGGGCCCTTCTTATATAATTACCCCTTATATACCCCCATACAGAGGCTAGGGTTTAGGGCTTTGGGGTTGAGGCTTCAGGAAACGCTAAAGCCCTAGTAGCTCTCGAACCCCTGAAGCGCCTGTGGGCCCAAGCTCAAGTTGTCTTCTGTGTAAACCCCCATGCCCCTTAACTCGAAACTCGAAACCCGAAACCCTAAACCCAAAACCCGAAACCCTCAACCCTAAACCCTAAACCCAGCTTGTCGGCATTGCACATGACATTAGAACCCTGTAAAGGCGGAAAGGAGCCATATTCAGGGCCCATGAAACTACCCTTAGAAGGGAGGTTCTGTCAGGATGTTATAGTGTTTGAGGTGTTTCTAGAAAGCTGCGGGTGGTTTATGGAATGGGTTGAGCCAATGGTTTAGGTTCCAGGAGTTTGGGTGCGCTTCGGATGATTCAATTAGAGCTCATTAGGGTGCAGGGGGCCGATGCTCGCTTCCACTTGTTTTTACCTAGGGTTGCTCACAAGTATTGGCCCTCTTCGGGCCGTGCTAGCTCGGAACCATTTTCGGGCGATTCATAACTTAGACCAACCCCACAGACCTCCAAACCCAGGTGCCCAAAATCCTGACGGACCCTAGGCTTGGACCGCGGACCTAGGATTCGAAGCCCCGAGCCTCCCCTAAACCAGAAGTTTCTGAAGTTCTGAGCATCGTGCATCCCACGACCTAAACCCTAAACCCTAAACCCTAAACCCTACACCCTAAACCCCAAACCCTACATGCCGGGAGCCTTCAACCCCGGAAGCCCTTCCACCCCGAAAGCGCCTGGACGACGCACACAGCAAGCGCGAAGATGCCGAGCGCGTAGAGCTCCTATCCCATTTTATATATATGTATATATATATATATATATATTTTTTTTTTTTTTTTTTTTTTTTGGGGGGGGGGGGGTGGGGTTTACGGGGGCGGGGAGGGTTGGGAGGCTAAGCACTAAACCCTAGACCATCTGAAATCTCGGGATTTGGCTAGGGTGGGGGCTTTCCTCTCTCACTCTCACACCTAGTGTTGAGGGTTTAGGGTCCTTAGCGCTTAAAACCTATGATGGCAAAATGAACATCGAGGCCGAAAGGGCTGAAACTTCGAAAAGGACGCGCTTGGATGTTCGCTAGAGTTCGAGGAGATACGTGTCGACGGTGCAGGCTTAGGGTTTAGGGTCTAGGGTCTAGGGTTTAGGGTTTAGGGTTTCAGGGCTTAAAGTTTAGAGTTTGCTAAGATAAACGATGAATGAAGAATCGATGCGGTTTTGTGTGCTTACATCGAAGTCCAAGGCCCGATTTGGCGGGGCATCATATCATGTGTATGCACACATCTGAAGAGCAAGAACACTGTAAAACTCGTTGTACCTGAATTGTTCAGCGAACTAGCCGGCAAACCGTAGAAATGTCCGGAGAAGTTGCCTTGCAAGGAAAAAATCTATGAATGTTTTTATGGTTTCTCTGACCTGTGCTTCCCCAATTCTAATTACAAAAAGAGAGGTAAAGTGGATAAATGGTGCTTTAGCAGAAGCAACAGGTCTTTGCTTTCTGTACTGAATCCACAACTGTCAGGTTCGAATCTGCTGCGAACCTACCTGAGCCCCCGCAAGCAAACCCCCAACAAGTTCGACGAAGTTCAGCGAACCCCGCAGGGTTCGACACCTTGTGGCCTCTGCGCTTGTTTGCTCCAAGCTTAAGCTCAGCTTACCTAGTGAGGGTTATTTGGTTTCCCCCCCGCCCTCGAGAGAAAGGACGCAAACGCAGTCATGCAATAGTCACAGGGGTCCATACGGTTTTGGGGGTGTTTGCGGCTTAGGGTTCTTCAGGGGCCTGAAATCAGGGGTTGGGGGGTTTTGGGGTTGGGCTTGAGGGTGTGAATTGTTCAGGCTGAGAGGTCCTGAACTGCTGAACGCTAAATCCGCAAGCTCAACCCTACAGCTTGAAGCGTTCGAGATCGCTTTCTGGGATCCTACTATAGGGGTCGGAAATACTTACTCACAGTATTCCCTTAGGTTGTAATCATACCATAATGAGACCCCCCAAACCCTATTCTGATTATTCAGGGATATCTCCGGTCGAGGTGCGATGTTGAGCCACCATCGATCCGTCTTGCCTACAACCTCCGCACCTCAGATGCTTAGGGTTTAGGGTTTAGGGTTTAGGGTTTAGGGTTTAGGGTTTAGGGTTTAGGGTTTAGGGTTTAGGGTTCCAGGGCCCGAAGCCAGCAAAAGCCAAAGAGCCACCCCAAAACCCTGAGCCCTACACCACAAAAGCCTGCGCCACCTTAGACTCCAAAAGCCCTAAGCCCATGAAGGCCCAAGCCCCCCCCTCCCCCCCCACCCCGGACCCACAAAAAAAATGAAGAGAAAAAACAAAAAAGCTCTAAACCCTCAACCCTCAACCCTAACCCCCCCCCCCCCCAAAAAAAAAAAAAAAGAAAAATAGAAAACAAGAGAAAAAACACAACACGCACCAGACCCCAGTCTCTTGACCTTTCAGAATATCTTGCAGAAACTGTTTGGGAAAATGGATGATTAAAAAAGCAGGCGCCTCAAAATTTATCCTGGCTAACCTGGCCTAAGACCTTACTAGCCTGAACACCCTAGAAGCCCTAGACCCTCAATAACCCTAAGAACCGAAACCGCAGGTTTCGGGTTTTTGAAGGTTCAACTCCAGGTTTGGGGTTTAGGGTTATGAGGACCGCCACAGGACAAAAAACGGGTACAGCTGGGGGCATCAATGGCTAAGTTAGGAGTACACAGGCCACCCTTTCTTGCTGACCGGGGGAAGGGGGGGGGTAGCCCAGGAGAGGAAACCAGGATATTGCTGGGGGCGCAGAAGTTGATCCCTAGGAGATCAGCTGGGGCGGGCGGGTGGGCCGCAGGGAAAGAGTCATGATGTTTCGGAAGCTTAGGGTTTGCAAGGCTTGTGTTTAAGGTCCAGGATGGGGGTTTCAAGGGGGGATCTTGTAGAGGGGTGGCAACCCCTTCAGAACATGAGTGTGCTTTCGTGTCCTAGTACTTAGCACGGTACAACACCAGCAGCCTCCTTCTTGCAAAACGGGGTGCCGACCTTGAACAGCGTCATTCCATAGCCTGCTTGGGGGCATCTTCTTGCAATCACGGGATCTTACCCCGAGCCTTAAACCCTAAACCCTAAAAACTCCTAAACCCTAAACCTTCTGAGTGGTAGTGAAAGAATTCCATCCTCCTCAGCAGAGTAGGGAGCGCAGGCATGGCCGAAGACAGCATTTTTCATGGGTTTATCTGGCTTACAACAACCTCCCCCTCCCAAGGACTCCCAAGACGAGCAGAGCATGCTTGGGAGTCAAGGGGCTAAAGGAGGGGCCCTTCTAAGGGACCTTCGGGGTTATTTAGGGGTTATTTGGGGGCTACATAGGTAGACTATATAAGGTACATACATATATATCTATATATATATATACTTATATATTTATATTTATGTTTATGTAGGGGTAACTCCATGTTGGGCGGATGGGTGGAACCCATCTCTCCCCTGACCGACGCTTCTGGCCATCGCCATACAAAACACGCAAGCTCAGTGGGGTCCCTGTCTTCGTTCTGCTACGGCATTGAAGAGGTTCATAAACATAGAGAATGACCCAGTGTCTTGTTTTGAGCTTCTGTCTGCTTAGGATTCAGGGTTTAAGGTTGAAGGGTTTAGGGTTGAAGGTCCAGAGATGGTGGGTTGTGGTTGAATCGCGCTTCGGTCAAGAAAACCTCCCAGCCTTAAGCCCCAGACCCAGACCCTAAACCCAGGAACCCAAAACCCTCAACCCTCACCCTTAAGCCTGAACTTCTCGAGAGGCCTCAAGCCCTTAAACCACGGAACCGTGAAGCCCCTAACAACCTCATCTCCGAACCCCTTTAAACCTCATACCCTGAAACCCTAAACCCTGAAACCCTAAACCCTGAAACCCTCAACCCTGAAACCCTGAAACCCTAAACCGTGACACCCTATACCCTAAACCCTGAGACCCTAAGCCCTAGCCCTGAAACCTGAAACTCTAAAGTCTTAAGCCCTAAACCCTAAACCTTAAACCCTAAAATCTTAAGCCCTAAACCCTAAACCCGACACCCCAAACCCTAAACCCTAAACCCTAAACCCCAAACCCTAAACCCTAAACTCTCAAGCCGCCAAGAGTCTCCCGCAGGCCGCGCAGGTCAGCCCTAGGAAGAACGGCTTCAGCACCTGGGGCGGCCCTGGGGTTTAGGGGGGGTTTCGGTTTTCGGGTGTAGGGTTTAGGGTTTCAGGGTTTAGGGTTTCGGGTTTAGGGTGTAGGGTTTAGGGTTTCGGGTTTGGGGTTTAGGGTTGGGGAACAGGGCTAGGGTTTCGGTTTTGCTTCAGGGTGGAGAGCTCTACAGAGATCTGCGCTCCAGGACAAAATCAGCAGCCAGCTCCATTGCTGCGGCTCACGTGCTAAGTGGTCCCCACTCCAGGGAGGCGATAAGAATCTAACTTTTAGTGCATTGTTGGCGACTAAGCCCTAAACCCTAAACCCGAACCCCTAAGTACTATCTTCTTGGAAGTTCGCCTGGGGGCTTCGATTCTCAACGGCCTGGTGTAGTTTAGGGTTTAGGGCTTAGGGCTTAGGGGCACTGCCGCACAGACACTCCGCGCAATCCTTTTTGGGGCTTCTGGGGGGGAAACCGGGAGGGTTTAGGGTTTCGGGTTTCGGGTTTAGGGTTTAGGGTTTAGGGTTTAGGGTTTCGGGCTTGAAGGGGGGGATTTTGGGATTTCGGCTTGAGGGTTCGAGGGTTTCGGGACAGGCCTTGGGGTGGATTTTGCTGGGCCTGAACTCCGGCGAGTTGCTGTCGTCTCTGCTTGGAGTTCCATGGTACTTATTCACCAGTTATAACTGTACTTATAACTGTACTTATAACTGTACTTATAACTGTACTTATAACTGTACTTATAGCCATATTCGGGCACTTAAGGGGCTTGTAAGTGGGCTATAAGTACAGCTCTCGTTGGTTAATAAGTGCCATGAACCACCAAGTGGGTGCTCATAGCTACATACAAAAAGGTCAAGTGTACCACTGGCCTACCAAGTCTTAGCAGTCTTAGCAAGGCTGGCCCCTCCGACCAGGCAGAGTGGCTGGCGCAAAAACAGTGGTGACGATGCCAAGTATGGTCAGCGCGACCTTCAACAGGAGAGATCGGGGTTCAGGGCCTAGGGTCTAGGGTCTAGGGTCTAGGGTCTAGGGTCTAGGGTCTAGGGAGGGTCTAGGGTTTAGGGTTTGGGGTGGGTTGAGGGCTTGGGATTTTGGGTGTTGGGTAGGGAGTGGGGCGGGCTCAGCAGGCTCAGGAGTTCCACTCTTGGCCTAGCACGGAGCCCTAAGCAGAAGGCACCGGTGTTTTCGGCTTGTTTGTGTTTTCTTTTTGCTACAGGGTTAGGGTTTGGGGGGTAGGAATCGACAATGCAAACCAGCGTTCCCAGGCCAGCATAGGGTATCCTCCAACGGAGTCCAAATCCGTGCAGACACTGAACGCTCAACCCAAAGCATGGCTTGACAGGTTGTGCATCCGCGTCGCAGTGACTGCCAAAGCAGTCAGCAAAAACCTCAGGTTTCGAAACTGCTGGGACGAGGGCAGCTGTGTGTAATCGCTGTGCAGGTTTCGTATGGTAGCCGTGCAACGGAGCATGATACTTCATTGCACAGGTTGAGTGCCTGAAGCATACATCACGAATGCTGCGGCAATTGAAGTATCAGAAGCTGTGCGCATCAATGCGCATATGTTGGTGAAGCATCAACTGGACAACCCTTAAACCCTAAACCCTAAACCCTTTGGGAACGCAGCCTGATCCTAAACCCAAACAGACCGAGCATCGTCTTGTGCAAGACGTATCCGAAGATCTGCCCAGCGGTCACATTGTGCTGATGTGACACCGGAGTCACAGATACCTTGTGGTTCTTGAGGGTTTAGGGTTTAGGGTTTAGGGTTTAGGGCGGTTCTCTTTCCGATACTCCCCTTAGAACCTTAATAAACATATTATCATTTTTTAATATCCCCTTCGGTTGTATATGAACAAAAACACAAAATAATTCCCAAGGGGGATATAGTTTCTTTGTAAGGACACACAGGGAGAGTCAACCCTAAACCCTAAACCCTAAACCCTAAAGCCTAAGCCCTATACCGGCCCATGATCTCAGGAGCGCGCCACGAGCGCGGCACCTATGATCATAGCCAGCATGACGAGCACCTGCCATGGAGCTCGAAGGGTTTAGGGTTTAGGGATTAGGGTTCAGGGCTCAAGGGTTTACGGTTTGGGGATTAGGGTTTAGGGTTCAGGGTTCAGGGCTCAGCTACCGGAAGAGACCAACTGAATTCGGGAGTATTCGTAGCGACCTCAACATGTCTGAAAAAAATCTCACCTGAGCCAGTGGCCATAACATCCTGACCAAAACCGACCGTTCCCCCTGTTTTCGACTCTTTCAACAGAGCCCCCCTCAAAAGGACCTGAATTCAGAGAGCTACCCAGCCTCTGCTCCCCGAACGCGCTCACCCAGCAAGAAGTGGGCCTCAGATACACGAGACGCGGCCCCGAAACCTAGGAATAAACAGGGTGCCATTTTTGGTTTCAAGGGGCCTAATTATTAGGGAATCTAAAGCCCTAAAGAAAGGGAAGAAGGGCCTACTCTTGGTTATCCTAAACCCTAAACCCTAAACCCTAAACCCTAAACCCTAAACCCTGAACCCTAAACCCTAAAGAACGGGAATAAGGGCCTGCTCTGGGTCCGAGGAGATGTGGGCGCTCAAATGCAGAAGTTTGTGCTCCGCACTGCCCTCCCCCACACCACGCCACCCAGTGGCATGAAGTGAGTTTGCTTTCAAGTAGTTTCAGAGGGTTTAGGGTTTAGGGTTTAGGGCTTAGGGTTTAGGGTTTAGGGTCAGCTCCAGGTATTGTTGGGTGGCCCGAGTTAGTTTCCTCAGCTTAGCTTTTCGGGAGGACATCAAATCCCACTATCTCTGACCGACTGCCAGCTTAGGGCTTCAGGTTTAGGAGGTACGGTCCAGAGTTTAGGGTTGGAGTTTCCCTAAACCCTAAACCCTAAACCCTAACCCCTCAACCCCAAACCCCAAACCCTAAACCCTAAGCCCTAAACCCTAAAACCAAAACTCAGGAAGAACATACGTCGCGTCCCAAGCCACGTACGTCGAGTTGAACACCTGGCAGCCGTGTTGGCGAACCCCAAAGCCCGAGACGGGTTTAGGTTTAGGGTTTTGGTGGACTGTGCTACTCTACAACCTGAAGTGCCGGCATAGCAGTTTGACGAACTCTGTCTGGGTACTACACGAAATACAAGGCTGCGTATAAATTGGGGAACCCCCCCCCCAAAAAAAAAAACACACACACACACACAAAAAAAAAAGGGAACAAAAAAACGAGACTATTAGTTTGAACAGCCACACCTTGTTGTGTCATATTCAGAATGAGCGATCTACGAAATCGAAGCCTCGGAAACTGTGGGTAGGTTTGAGGGTTTAGGGTTTAGGGGGATGTTGAACTTTTTCTTCCCCTTAGGGAGACGATCTACTGCGCACTCTCAGGCGCGCCCTTCTCCAATCCGGCAACAACAGAAACCCAAGTGCTTATTTCCCAACACCCCCCCCAACCCCCCCCCCCCCCCCCCCCCAACAAAAAAAAAAGAAAATTATTCCCCCCCCCCCCCCAACAAAAAAACAAACAAAACAAAATAAACAGAAGGCAGTAAACGGGCCAGTGTCACAAGAGAAAGCCCGCCAAGGCAACTAAGCATGGTCTGAGGCGTCAGCCTGGCACGGCCCAGGAAGTTGAAAAACACTTTTTCCGGTTTGTAGTGATTTTTTTCTGAGGGTTTAGGGTTTCGGTTTTAGGGTTTAGGGTTTAGGGTTTAGGTTTTAGGGTTTAGGGTTTAGGGTGCTGTTCAGTCACCGAATTCCCAACACGATTGTCCCCCCCTTAGAGCTTGGCTGCTCAAGCTTTGGAGCATTTGGCCGGACAGCTTTTGTAGGGTTCAGGGTTAAGGGGTGAGGGTTCCAGAGCTGCTTCATCAACGTTCAGTGATGCCGATGCCCCTGCGATGGTTTACGGATATTGCCGGAAACCTTGAACCGAACTGCGCCCAAGCCCCTACGATGCTGAGTGCCCCTGATCATGACCACAACCAATGCGGCTTTAGGGTTTAGGGTTTAGGGTGTAGGGTTTAGGGTTTAGGGGTTAGGGTTTAGGGTTTAGGGTTTAGGATTTAGGGTTTAGGGTTTGGGGGGTCTAGGGTCTAGGGATGATGGGAGCTTTGGGCGTGGGGGAAGTCCATCTTGGGCTTTTGTCAGAAGCCCCCTAAACCCTAAACCCTAAACCCTAAACCCTAAACCCTAAACCCTAAACCCTAAACCCTAAACCCTAAACCTGTGGAATTATGGCCGGGGCGACGCCATGGCAGGAATATTTGCCGCCTGGCCGACGAGAAACGCGGCCATCCCTTGGCGAGCGGCGGGGTTTTTCCCAGGGAGTTGGAAGACCTTGTGCTGCTCAAAGCTTGTGGAGGTGTGTTCTGTTTAAGCCTTTTGCTTGCAGGTGAGGGTAGCCTGAATGTATCAGAATGTTAGAGTTGAGTAGGACCGAAGTGACGATCCTGCGTTCAGCATGTTTCATATTCGCCTTGTACTCCGAATTCCTAAACCCCTACTAACACCTAGTAACTGGTCGAGCATCCGAAGCCCCGAATTGCGTCCCAAAGCCATCCGAGTCTCCCCTGAAGCCACAAACGCCTTGTATAGGGGCCTGAATGACTGGAATAGAGTCTTTTGGGGGGTTATCAGAGTGTTATTGATACAGAAACCATAAGGGAAGACGATTGGCAATTATTCCGACGATTATATTAAACCCTAAACCCTAAACCCCAAAGGAGCCTGCCAGCCACCAGGGTTGCTTGAAGTACGAGCGGGCCTTACCTGGCAGGCTGCGAGAACCCACAGCATAAGAAATGCTCTCTTGTTGCCAGTTGGGTTTTGGGGTTTGGGGTTTAGGGTTTAGGGTTTGGGGTTTAGGGTTGCGACTACCATCTGCTGAAGGAAAACGTATGTGCAGAGACGTGGAAGTTGTCAACTCATTTCCGCGAAGAAGCTGGCATCAAGTGAACGGCACACTGAAGCAGACACTTGCAGTTGCAACTAAAAATCACGAACACACTACAGGAACTACTGCGCGCATGTCGTCTTCGCTTTGATCTGACCGATGATTACCGTAGCGACCGAAACCCTAAACCCTAAACCCCAGCCTATTCCCTAAACCCTAAGCCCTAAAATCTGGCGGGCCGGAGCTCCACTGAACTTAAACAACCCAAAGAGCCCAAGTACCAACAGTGTGCCCTGATAACCCCCCAAAATCACGCGAGTAGGAAACACTCCCAAAATTACCCATCCTGACCTACATGGGCCCCTGTATGGGTAGTTCCCTAAACTAGGGTCCCTTCGCTTCTAGAACACGGCATGCTTATAACAAGGCCCTCAAGCAGGACTCTAACTTTCAGAGGTGTCCGAAATGCACGCCCGAGATGCCACTCTGCTCATTTTTCAAATGGGCCAGCCTGAGAGACTCTGAGGTGCTTGTGGGGTTTAGGGTTTAGGGTTTAGGGTTTAGGGTTTATTATGGTGGGAGGGGCGGTGGGGGTCGGGTTTAGGGCTTGGGGCATCCTGAAACAGGGGGTCGAGGATGACGGGGCTGACCTTGACCAGCCAACAGACTTTTACGCAAAAAAGGGGGGCAAGCCCCCAAAGTCTTGCAGATAAAGACTTCTTCCACATAAGGCTGGCTCTTTTTCAGGGAACTTGGGAATTCGGTTCGCCCAGAGAGCCCAAACTAGCAAACGGTACCGATTTCCACATGTCCGGGAATTCGGTTCGCCCAGAGAGCCCAAACTAGCAAACGGTACCGATTTCCACATGTCCCTAATCAGAACTAGCAAGTAAGACTCCAAATATGGGGAAAGGGCTGCCTACGCCCTGAACATTGGCATCGAGATTGTTCGGCCCGGAGGTTCGGGGTCTACAAGTGGGGGTTGTGGGTTTAGGGTTCAGGGTTCAGGGTTTAAGGTTCAATGGGCTTCCCTCAGCCCGATGTAGCGTTGCGGTGAGCACTCTTGGCCAACGGACATGTTCCCTAAACCCTATACCCTAAACCTTCAACCCCAAACCCTAAACTCGAGGCCCCTGGTTTAAAGTTCTCAAGCTGCAGGGCAATCTTGTGTTCGAGATTTACAGGCGTGAGGGTTGCTTCTCCCTTATGAGCTACTATCTGCTTAAGAGCTCCCCCCCTCAAAAAACAACTTCCGTATTACAAGGGCACTATCGGCATGATTATGCTTCGTTCTTAAGCACATAGTAGTGATCCGCGGTCTAATAGAGCGGGTCATCATAGGGGACACTGCAATTGCAACGACTCGTCACAGGTATCAGACCACGCCCCCCTCCCCCCCCCCCCCCCCTCCCCCCCCCCCCCCCCCCCCCTCTTCCAGGGACTTGCGTCCGAAGGATACTGTCTGGATCAACCCGGGTGGGACCTATGCGCCGAAGAAAGATTCTCAGACGACCCGGATGCTGTCCTGAAGTACTAAAAGATTAAGCTGCTAAGAACCCTAAACCCTAAATCCTAAACCCCTAAACCCTAAACCCCTAAACTCAGCATGAGCTGGGTGTGACTTACCACTCCTCAAGCCAAAGCACCCTGTGCTTTAAGGCCTTTGAGCACTATTTGTGATTAGGTGCCCTTATGAGGAATAGAAAGGAAATTAAACAAATATCCCAAAGCACAACTTCGTAAGCCCTAAATCGTAAACCCTCAACACTACACCCTAATCCCTAAACCCTAAACCCTAAACCCTAAACCTCGCCCAGGCAGCTTTTGTGTAACCAGTCCCAGGGCCGTCAGCGCATTGGACAGCACGCAGAGGAACACGCCGAAGGTCCAAGAGGGGACGAGCTGGGCACCCGAGTTGAGGGTTTGGGGTTTAAGGTTTAGGGTTTGGGCCAACAAACCCGGTTTGGGGTTTAGGGTGTAGGGTTTAGGGTTGGGGTTTAGGGTTTAGGGTTTAGGGCTTGGGGTTTGGGTCTAGGGTTTGGGGGTTAGGGTTTAGGGTTCAGGGTTTAGGGTTTAGGGCTCGTTGGGGTTTAGGGTTTAGGGTTTTTGGGGTTTAGGGCTCTTTGGGGTTTAGGGTTATTTGGGTTTGACGACTTCATCTGCTTTGGGGTTGGAGTTTGGGGCCTTCAGAGATTTTCTTGTGCGTTGCTGTTCAGTTGTATGCCTGGGCCCGTGGAAAGGCCGTGTTTGGGTGGCCAGGCCCCTGAAGAGGGTTAGGGCAGTGATCGTCCTGGGCCAGGCAACTCTATCCCTGAACCGACAATGATGTGCTAACTAGGTGCTGCGGGATTTGTAGGATGCACCCACCTACTAATTACTCTTGGTTGCCAAATCTAAGGGCGCAACTTAGGGGGGGGGGGGGGGGGGGGGGGGGGGGGAAGGGGGGGGGGGAACTCCCAGTGTCTCTTAGCCAAGGCACAACGCCATACAGGGTCACGATGGCCATAGTTTCGGTTCCTCGGGGATCGGGACTTAACGACTTGAACCTCACCACCTCGTTTATAGGCCCTAAACCCTGAACCCTAAACCCTAAACCCTAAACCCTAAACCCTAAACCCTAAACCCTAATCGAAGCCCCAAATAATTTGGAATTGCCCTACAGCCGACCTTAGACCCCAAACCTGGAACCTCACATCCTCGAATTACCCCGAGCCCGGAGCCCTAAACCCTAAACCCTAAACCCTAAACCCTAAACCCTAAACCCTAAACCCTAAACCCTAAACCCTAAACCCTAAACCCTAAACCCTAAACCCTAAACCCTAAACCCCTGAACTGATTACGAAATCGCTTCCATGCCGACGCCCAGCTTGAGTAGCTAAGTAGTCTCGGCTTTCGCGCTTTAGGGCTTCAGGGTTTGCGTGCTTGGATTCCTTTGTCCGTGCCCTGGGATTTAGGGTTTAGGGTTTAGGGTTTAGGACCACTCAGCTTACGCAAAGAAGGAACCTGAAAGTGCATGCTGTCATGAATGTTCTTGTCGTTCGTATGGCATGAATGACAGTTATATGCATGACAACTATATGTATGGCAAGTATCTGTACGACAACATGTGATTTCGTTCGTATTGTCATGATGATTGCCTGTACTGCTGTCCTTGTTAAGAATGTCGTTTCGTCCCTTGTGCAGCACGCCGCACGCCCTGGAGGCCCATTAAATCGATCGAGGGGTTGATTCAAACTCGCCCTCCTTCACAGGCGATCCGGTGACATGAGATCTTCCTGCCTTGGGGGAGCCCCATGATTTCCCTTCTTGAGTTGGGCGAAGTTGCAGCAAATGAAGGGTTCAGGGTTTAGGGTTTAGGGTTAGGGTTTAGGGTTTAGGGTTTAGGGCCTGGAGAACTTTTCTGGGTGGCGATCGGGGGACAAACGCCAGACCTGGCTGTGCAGACACCTGGGGTCCTGCTGGCAAAAGACCCCCGATTGCAAAAGCCATGGCCTCTCCAGTAGTACACCGAAACAGTCCCCAGACCCTGAACTCTGAACCTAACCCTAAAGTTTAGGCCCTAAACCCTAAATCCTCAACCCCCTAAGCCCTAAACCCTGAACCCTAAATCCTTGAAGCGTGCGAGCAAGTGGCAGTCTCGGATAGCATGGACATCTTGGCTACGAGCCAGGAGATGGTCCCAAAACGAGAGCCGAGATGGCAACGGATTTGTGAGCATGGCTTTGGGCCCTCATGCGGTTTAGGGGTTTAGGGGTTTAGGGGTTTAGGGGTTTAGGTGCCAGACCCTAAACCGAAGTGAGACACTCTCGGCAGGGTGAGGGAACCACATTCTACGCAGCCACAAGACCTTAATCCCCGTAAATCCTTATAAACCCTCAAACCCCTAAACCCCTAACCCCTAAACCCCCAAACCCCAAAACCCACAAAGACCCGCTCTGGAGGGGGCCACGGTCGATGGTTGCGGGTTGAGTTTCGGGTTTGGGGTTTAAGGCGCATGCTCCTGAACACGAGGCAACGCATCTCTCCCGGCCTATGGCCCAGAAGTCGTAGACCAGGAGATTCGCCTCGGCTTTCTGGTCTCGGGATCAGGGTTTGCTCGATGATGCGTCGATGTGGGTATTTCTCAAAACAAGGGTACCCCTAAAATTGCCCCAAAAGACCATAATCCTTTGAAAGGAACCCAATAAGGGTAAGCCCGTTCAAGACGCTCCTGAGCCCGTATCGAGATTTGGATCGAATCTCGGTTTCTGCCCTAAACCCTAAACCCTAAACCCTAAACCCTAAGCATTAAGACCCCAAGAGCCTAAAGCTTTGCAGGAACCCTGAAGTTCAACTCAGGGCTTCGCATCACGGGCCTCGAACGACTGATGCCCAGCAGGGAGGGGGCAGAAGGTCTGGGAATGAATGGCCCCCAAGGTTCAGGGTGTTTAGTGTGTCCCGTAACAACTAAACCCTAAACCCTAAACCCTAAACCCCGAACCTAAGACCGAAACCCTCAACCCTAAACCCTAGCGCCCTTCCCCCCCCCCCCCCCCCCCCCCCCCCCCCCCTCCTCCCCGTTGGCGCGAGAATGCATCCACGGAGCATCTCCGTTGGTGATCGGCGCGACGCAGTAGGTGTCGCCATCCCGGAAGCCTAGGAAGCCAGAGTGCTACTTTGTGTAGGGTTTAGGGTTTAGGGTTTAGGGTTTAGGGTTTAAAGTTTAGGCTTTAGGCAAAAATGCGTCCTCAGATCACATGATCTCAAACGCGAATCGGAAACGCGTAGGGATTCTTCTATCCCCACATGCTAACACCCTTCGAAAGCTCGTCCCTTGAGAGGTAGCCGCAAGCCCTGCTTCCTTCTGAGCACGGCGCCCATGGCCTTGCCAAAATCAAGGCCACTCTCCTTGCTGAAGGTCACGGACCCGGCCTTCGGTTTGGGGCTTAGGGTTTAGGGTTTTGAGGGTTTAGTCTGGGACGTTCCCCCTTATACGAACAGTCCTGAATAGGGATTTTAGGACCCCCCCCCAAAAAAAAAATCCCTACTAAGGACTGTTAGTATAAGACGGAGCATCCCAAGGTTTAGTGTTTTAGGGCTTGGAGGCTTTGAATGGTGCTTAGGCATGTATAGGGTTTAGGGTTTAGTAGGGGTGGCAGAGGAATGTACGGACGGAAGTTGCGTCCGGTTCCCAAGGCCCAAAACCCTGAACCCTAAACCATGCATGAGCACTAAAGGTTTCAGGCTGAGGGTTTTAGGACACTAAAGCCCCAACAAATCCTAAACCCTAAAGCCTAAAGCCGGAACCCTACACCCTAATCCCTGTACGCGAAGCACCAAACATGCCGGTGTTCAGGGGTTGAAAGGTAATGGCTTTCGATCTCATCTGCATGTCCCCAAGTGGCCAGAGGTTTAGGGTTCCGGGTTTAGGGTTTGGGGCAGAGCTTGGGGGTGCTAGTTTGTTAGGGTGTGAGGGGGTCAGGGATGAGGGCTTAGAGTTTTTGGGGTCTGCGCGCTTCACTGGCACAAGAGCACACCCCCAAACAAACAAAAGGGGGGAAGAAGGGCCTACTCTGGGTGCTAGTTGCCCTATGCCCTAAACCCTAAACCCTAAACCCTAAACCCTAAACCCTAAACCCTAAACCCTAAACCCTAAAGAAAGGGGAACAAGGACCTACTCCGGGTCCCAGTAGCTTTGAGAACCCCCTGCAAGCACTTGGTTCCCTGCATCCATCAGCTGCTGGCCCTTCACCTGTCCCACGTTGACCTCTGCATGGTGGGGTTTAGGGTTTAGGGTTTAGGGTTGAGGGTTTAGGGTTTAGGGTTTGGGGTTTCGGTTGAGGGTTTAGGGCTCTGAATTTTGGGCGTCTGGGGTGCTCCTAGGGCGGCGTAGATCTTTGAAGCTGCTTGAGAGACTTTAACAGTGCTGCTCTGCGTCTTTAGGGACGGGGTTTCGGCATCAGAGCTGCCCTGAAAGCTTAAAGCCCCGGTCACTAGACCACACCCGAAAGCTTTAAACACAAAAAAACCAAAGCGAGGAGCCCTAAACCCTAAACCCTAAACCCTAAACCCTAAACCCTAAACCCTAAACCCTAAACCCTAAACCCTAAACCCTAAACCCTAAACCCTAAACCCCGCCCCCCTTTCACCAGGGCCTCCTTGTAAAACTTCAACTCCGATGCCAGGGTGTAGGACTTGCGCATGTTGTACCTCTTTAGGGTTCAGGGTTTCGGGTTTAGGGTTTCGGGTTAGGGTTTAGGGTTTAGGGTTTAGGGTTTAGGGTTTAGGGTTTCGGGTTTAGGGTTTAGGGTTTAGGGCTGAGTGGCCCCCAAACCTGAAAAATGGTAGGGTTCAGGGCTTTGAGGGCTCGGGGCCGCTTTAGGGGCATCGGCTTGAAATGCTGCTCGGCGTTTAGGTTAGTTGTGGGTTTCCCTAAACCCTAAACCCTAAACCCTAAACCCTAAACCCTAAACCCTAAACCCTAAACCCTAAACCCCAATAATCCCCTGAAGTCCAGACAATGAGGACCCAACATGTGCCCAAACACACACCATCCCATACCCTAAACTGCCAAACTTCCCGAGAAGCCCTCGTGGAAGGGTTCAGGGTAGAGCGTCTCCGGTTTCTGGGAAGCCCACCGAACCTGGCCAAACCCTGAACCCTGAACCCTGAACCCTAAACCCTGAACCCTAAACCCTAAACCCTAACCCTCATCATGAGGGTGCTCGTAGTTCAGGTATCCAAGGATGCTCGCCACAGCCACCTGGCGGAGGGTTTCAGGCTTGGGCCTTCGGGTTTGGGGTTTGGGACAGCTGAGCCGTGAAGGTCTCTGCGCCGCAGCTTTTTGATATTGTATCATTCCATTGTTATATGGTGGTATACTGCATGATTATAAGATGTGGTTTTTTGGCTCTTGACAAAGCCTACACGTAAGAGTAGGTAGAGAGGATGTCGCTATGTCTCGTATGGTCTAACTAAGAGAAGGTGCCCTTCCTCGGCCTCTTCTCCTAACTCTGCTGGGCCCTGCGTCCTAAACCGACAAAACCTCAACCCTAAACCCTGAAAACTCACCCATCTTAACCCTAAACTCTGAACAAAATGGAAGGGTAACTAAACCCTAAACCCTAAACCCTAAACCCGAAACCCGAAACCCCAAACCCTAAACCCCAAAGTACTTTGAGCGCCCAGCTGAAACCACCATGGCCATGGCGAAGTAGTGATACCTAACATCGAAATGGTGTGCTTCAGCGCGCAGCAAAAGCCAAGGATGGCAACCCCCCCATCTTCACTGCGGTTTAGGGTTTAGGGTTTAGGGTTTAGGGTTTAGGGTTTAGGGTTTAGGGTTCAGGGCAACGCAACGCAGCACACGGTGCACGTCGTGAAGCCATCCAAAAGGCAAGCTCTGGTCCCAGATCTGGAGACGAACTTCAGAAACATCTGTCCACAACTCCATGGTGACATGGACTGCGATCCAGTAATATAGGGGCCTGAAGAATTGGAATAGGGTTTTGGGGGTTAGTATGGTATCATTTCAAAGGGACCCTAAGGCAATATTGTTTGCAATGATTCCAACCCTTATATTAGGTTCATGAAACGTCGGAAACACGTTCGAAGATTTCATGCTGAAGGGACTTTCTAGAGAGGGCGGTGACCTGACCGCTACCTCCGTCTTTGCCGGACTTTTGCCGGACTTTGTCACCCCTAGTTGTGTCCGGCACAGTCTGCAGAAATGCCAAAGCAAGTTCCGATCCTCAGTCCAAACCTACATTCGTAAGCAGGGCAGCCATAACACATACATGTGCGACTTTCAATACCTGTTTAAGTTGAACCGACTAGAAGCAACGTTCAAAACAAATCGCTAGCCTGAGGGGCCCGAAGACTGCCCCAAGTCTCAGCCAAGACGCCAGTACGCCGAACGCCTCGGGCAGAAGCATCATAACCAGAAGGATGGAGGACTCTAATATAGGAGCCTGAAAAGTTAGAATAGGGTTTTGGGGGGTTATTCTAGTATAATTACAGAGGGACCCTAAGGGAATGCTACTAGCAATTATTCCGACCCCTATGTTAGACAGCCGGTCGTGTAAAGGGAGCCCAGTCCAAGCTGGCCGATGCGCTTTACAACGCAGAACAATCCAGGCCTCGGCCCTCTTGGGTTTTTTGCTTTATAGGAGTTCGGGTTTAGGGTTTAGGGTTTAGGGTTTAGGGTTTAGGGCTTTTTAGGGTTTAGGGCTTTTTGCTTTATAGGATTCAGGGTCACCGTTGAGCCCCTGATTTAGAAGAAGCTCTCTTCCCCATCGCTCACAGATTAACAGGAGAGGACGCTTTTGGAGCAAGAGCAGCTCGGATTTGGAGCCCAAAGCCCGAAAGCCTTTGGGGTGCTCCGTCGACACTCAGATCCCCCACACATTGTAGATCTATGATCTCATGTCGCATGTTGGGAGGAAGATAGTTGTTGGCCTTAAGGCAAGAGCTGCGACTAGTGACCAGGAGCCCTGTTGCAAAGCTATTCGTCAGGAGGTCGCCCCTGAACCCTAAACCCTGAACCCTAAACCCTAAACCGCCCTCCCAAGTTGTCCAAAAAACAACCGAGGTCCTGACAGGCGTCGCTCGCCCCACTGCCAGGCCTCAGCTTGGCGAAAACTCTGTGGGGTTTATATAGGGTTTAGGGTTTAGGGTTTAACGGTTTAACGGTTTAACGGTTTAGGGTTTCTAGGGTTTTCGAAGCCCTGAGGCCCCAAATCCCGAGTCGGAAATTGGCAACATCAAGCATGTGAAGGTCAAGGGGGATCAGAAGTGCTTGAGGAGTCACGGGGTTTAGGGTTTAGGGCTGAGGGCTTAGGGTTTAGGGTTTACAGTTTAGATTTTAGGGTTTAGGGTTTAGGGTTTAGGGACCCCCTCTTCTACAGTAACCCCCTGCCCCTGGTAATAGCACTTGTGCGAAGTACCTTGAAGTAAGCTTTCTTCTGGAAAAGGAGGGAAAGTTAAGGTCAGCCCTCAACCCCTAAGCCCTAAACCCTGAACCCTAACCCCTAAACCCTAAACCTTGAGCCCTTAAATGAAGGCACAGGCCCAGGCTTGTAGTCGGCTTACGGACAGCACGTATACAATTGCTCCCCCTTCGGCTCGGGTTCACTAAACCCTAATCCCTAGACCCGAAGCCCTGCAAGCCCTGCAAGCCCTTTAAGCCCTATAAGCCCCATTAGCCCATAAGCCCCACAAGCAGAAGCCCTGCAAGCCTTATAAGCCCTACAAGCCCTATAGGCTCAAGCTCGGGACCCGTGCCCTAACAGCCCAACCACCTCGAAGCCTAAACTGTATGCATCCTACATCCTAGAGAAAATCCTTCTGCAATCTCCACCACACCGGGCCACTACCACCAACCAGTGCCCTCCCCGCAGTAAAACCTCCATCCTGAACTCACCCTGCCTAAACCCCTAAATCCCTCAACCCTAAACCCCAAACCCTTGAGCCCTAGACCCCAAACCCTAGATCTTCAAACCCTGCTTCCTTAACCTCCTACATCCAAGAACCTAAGCCCCAAGCCCTAAACCCTAAACCCTAAGCCCCAAGCCCCAAGCCCTAAACCCTAAACCCTAAACCCCAAACCTTCACCCGAGGTCTCGGCAAGAACTCCTGCAGCGATTCCGGTGCCAAGGAAGAGGCCAGCCAAAAGGAAGGCCTCTGCAGAAACCTCCCCTCTGTGGGGTTTAGGGTTTAGGGTTATTAGGGTTTAGGGTTTAGGGCTTGGGAAAAGGGTGAACGGGGATGAACGGTGAAGGGTTTAGGTTCGGGATTTTGGGTTGAGGCAACTGGGGCTTCAAGGCCCTTGAATGGCTGAGGTGCTTGCGGCTGGGTTGCGCGGAACCTTCGGAAGTTTGATTTAGGGTTTAGGGTTTAGGGTTTAGGGTTTAGGGTTTAGGGTTTAGGGTTTAGGGTTGAGGGATTAGGGTTTAGGGCTTAGGGCTTAGGGTTTAGGGTTTAGGGTTCAAGGTGCTCTAGCCGCCGGATACGTGCACCCCATGCGGTGCTTATGGTTTAAGGTTTGGGGTGAGCTTCTAAGGGGTTCGGGAGACCCGAAGAACATAGCCACCACTAAATCCTAACCCTAAGCCCGAGCCCCTAAAACCTGAACCATTGAAACTCTGCGCCCCCAAGCACACTAGAGCTGGCAGGCTCAACAAAGGCCCCCTTGCACAAGGCACTAACCACTAACCCTAAACCCTAATCCCTAAACCCTAAACCCTAACACCTTTCCTCAACCCCAAAACCTAAACCCCGAGAAGCCCCATGAGCCGAAACCCCAAAGCGCTGGTCAACAAGCCCCAAAGCCACCAAGCGCAAACAGCACGGCGCTCCCCCCTCAGAAGGTGTACTGTGGTTCTCAGAAGGTTTAGGGTTTAGGGTTTAGGGTTTAGGGTTTAGGGTTTAAGGTTTAGGGTTTGGCGTTTAGGGCTCGATGGTTATACTTACCTCTCCAATAGCCAAGGAATAACAGGTTAAATCTTCTTGCACCAACCACTCCCCGGATCGGTGACCCTAAACCCTAAACCCTAAACCCCAACCCCAAAACCCCACAATAGAACCCAACTCTCGAAACCCAGAACCTCATAATCCCCCACTTAGATGCTCAGCTAGCGGCCAAGCCCGGCTGGTCGAAGCGCAAATGAAACGACAGCGCCTGGGCTGTGACTCTCGGGAACCCCAAAGCCCAATTAAACCCTTTAAACCCCTAGACCTCCGGCTCCTAACTCTGCCGGATTTATTGCGGGACTTCAGGGGGCGGGATTCCCTGAGGCGTGTTCCAGGGGAGTCTGTCAGATTCTTTTTGGGGATTCCCTGAGACAACTCAAACGAGACCCGGGCGTGCAGCACATAACAACTCCTTACCAAGGGTGGGCAACGGAAAACAATAGCTTTCGAAGTGAAGCCCTGATGGTTTCGGAGAATGTGGGAGCTTGTGGGAGGGGCTGCCTTGAGGCTTCTTGGCTTCTTGAGAACTCCACTATGGATATAACGCCTGGTTTTTCTGGCAAAACTGGGAAAGGACTGTGACAAAGGGCGGCCTTGAACGTCCTCCTGGACTTTAGCCAAATCCGAACAGAAGGGTGATGTCTTTCGCTTGGTAAGTAATCTGCGTACTCCATCTTGATTATTGATTGGAAAGAGTTATTGGAAATATTGTTGGTCACGCAACATCTTGCTCATAAGCATTTACATTGCTTATAAACAGGGGGGGCGAGGGGAGGTGGGGGGGAGGGGTCTTCCAACATAGCCCAAAATATCCAGGACCTAAACCCTTACCCAAAAGCCACCTAAACCCTAAACCCTAAACCCTAAACCCTAAACCCTAAACCCTAAACCCTAAACCCTAAACCCTAAACCCTAAACCCTAAACCCTAAACCCTAAACCCTAAACCCTAAACGGCCCTAAACCCTAAACCCTGAACCCTACACCCCCCAGGACCGAATGCAGCGGAGGCTCCCAGAAGACCAGGCCGAATGCTGCCCAGGGCCTTTGCTCATCAGAGGGCTGTGGATAGAGTCGAGAAGGCTTTTGGGGGTTACAATACTGGGTTTAGGGTTTAGGTTTCGGGTTTAGGTTTAGGGGTTAGGGTTTAGGTACTGGGTTTAGGGTTAGTGCTGACAGTTTGTTAACGTCACGTGCCCTGCGCCTTTACTGAGCTGCAGCAAGCAGCGTGCAGCAGTGGCATGCAGAACACGTTCCACATGTCTCATTGCATGGCGATTTCCGTGGCGCAACGAAGTTGCAAACTTCAGAGGCACTGCGCGCGCTCGTCGTGATGAATGCAGCTCAGTCAGGGGTTCCATCTCCATATAACCCTTGTGTATACCACTGATTAAGCCATGTATGTATAATCAATCCTGTGGCCAGGTAAGAAGCTCGGAACCCCCAAGCACAGTACGTAAGGGGCCGGCAGAGCCATGTTGACGAAGACGGTTGTCAGGCCCACGGGCCTCCTGGCTCAATTGGCGCTTCGTGGTTTAGGGCTTACGCCACATGGTAGCCAGATCAGACAGGTGTACTAGCTCAGCCAGCAAAGACGCGAAAGGGACATAGAAAACCTTAGACCGTAAGCCTTAAAGCCTCAACTTTCAGAAAGGAAGCCCGCGCAGTCCTGAATTCCGAGCCTAAACTTTAAAAAGACGTCGGGTGGAAAGTCAATTGTCCTTAGGTTCTCGGGTTCAAAAAAGCTTTGGCTGTTCGGGCTTGTGAGGTTCTGCAGGTACCCAAGATTGTGAATTTTCCTGAACCTGCCGTGCTCCATGCAATCGCAAAGCACCTAATGCCTATTGCATCCCTAAGCCCCATACACCCCTTAGGGTTTAGGGTTTAGGGTTTAGGGTTTGAGGTTTAGGAACCCTAAGCCCGCGAAGATTCCCGCAACAAAAGCCATGAAACCAAACCTCTTCCAGCTGAGATCAGCGCCTCTTGTGTGTTGCACTTCCGAGGGCATCCTGTGAGTTGGACGACGCAGGTCATCGTAGTTGCATGGTCCGCTAATATGGCCCATGGTTTAGGGTTTAGGGCTTAGGGCTTATTAGGGTTTATGGCCTTCTTTAAAGGGTTTTGAAGTATGGCCCTTGGGTTTTCTACGGTCTATAAGGGGGTCTGTATGGGGTCCCCATCTAAGGGCGCAGACTAAGGGACCTTAGAACCAGGGCGTTGGACGACGGAGGGAGACCCTCAACCTTATTCCCGAATATAACCCCAGCATATACCTTGGCTCTGGAGCAGACCCTGAAAAAGTAGTATATACTTTTTAAGTATAAGTAGCTATAATAGGACCACAGAACAAAAAACATATGAAAGTACAGTACTCCAAAACCTGAGTAGGCCCTACATTCTTTTCCGCCCTACACGTCGTAGAGTCAATTTTGGGACAGCGCCTCGACGTCGAAGATGCCGACCGAAGCCGCATTACTGACTCTGCCAACATAGGGTTTCGGGTTTCGGGTTTAGGGTATTTTCAAGACATTCCAGGATGGGCTACTGTACCCGACAACCACTTCGAAAGGCCCTTTATAGGGTTGGTGATTGGGGATGACATGGCCGAATAGCCCATCCTGGTTTCCAGGAAAACGCAGTTCTGGGATGCATGCTGAATACTGAATACCCGATTACCAGGTCCCAGCCGAGAAGCGGCTCGGTATGCCGAAACCCTAGACCCTACACCCTAAACCCTAAACCTTAAACCCTAGACCCACCCCAAAGCCCACAAGCTCCTGGGGTAGGGTGCTTCACATCCGTGCGCGTCATCTCCTGCCTTTTTTGGTACAGCTACGGCTACGGACAAGACTCCAAACCAGCCGACCTACGATTTAAGTGGTTCAGGGTTTAGGGTTAGGGCCTCCGGTGTAGGCTGAAGCCCTTAGGGTTGTTGAAGCCAGCTCGGACACGAACACGACATCCCAACCCTAAACCCTAAACCCTAAACCCTAAACCCTAAACCCTAAACCCTAAACCCTAAACCCTAAACCCTAAACCCTAAACCCTGAACCCCAAGCCCCAAACCCTAAACCTACGCAAGTTCGGGTGTCTTAAAGGGCCCCTCGGAAGGCTCTGGAAGCCCTGAACCCTCAGTCGCATAGTCAGGTCCTTGGCCCCAACGCTGCCATACACATCTTGCCTGCCGCCACAGAAAACGGTGTGGTTTAGGGTTTAGGGGAAAAGTGTCAGGGTTTAGGGTTTAGGGTTTAGGGTTTAGGGTTTAGGGTTTAGGGTTTAGGGTTTCGGGCTTAGGGCTTAGGGTTGACTGGGTTCGCAGAAAGCCTGACTTCATGTTTTTGCAGGTAGCCTGGCCAAACACAATGGAACACAAAGGGTACCATTGGTAAAGTTTCTAGGCCTAGCAACTCTTGCGAAGAAAGCCGATGCTTACGGCGTACGGGTTAACATGCTGCAGGGACGTAGGGCGTGCGGCTTCGGGCGAGTGACCCAAAAGGAGGAGCCAGATGAAAGATCTAGAGACATCCCACACCTCGAAAGCAGGGAAATCCCCCTTCCTGAACCATCCAAGCTGGGTCGAGAGCTTAGTGTTGTCTTCCTGGAAGCCAGGCCATCAAACAACAGAACCCGCCCACTGGGGCCTGGCAAAAGGTGGCAGCATGACCCAAGAGTGGTGGTGGCCTTTTGCCGCACCTCCTTTTGAGGGTCGCTTCGTTTCTTGTTTCAGGGTTCGGGGGGGGGAGCTTGAGCCACAGATGCACGCAGGCCGCGTGGCTGCCTCCGATTGTATCACAAGAGATGGAAGTCTTTCTTTGGGGACCCTCGGGTGAGGCCTCTCTGAACCCATTCAGCATTGACCTTCAGGCTGAAGGGTGGATCTTGAGTCCCCAGATGGACACCAGCAACAAGGAAGCTCCTGATTTCAAGGTCTGTTTACTGCTAATTGCTTAAGAACTCCGAAAAGAACAATGAACATTCTTCCTTTCAAGGGCAATATAGGGATGATTCTTAGTCTTTTTTTTGTTTTTTTTTTTTTTGGGGGGGGGGGGGGGGGGGGGGGGTTCTGAAGCAAATAGTAGCTCAGGCCTCAGGGTCGTTTTAGGGTACCCTGAAACCCTACACCACCCTGGTGCTCGCGGGCAGGGGGAATGAGCTTCCCCACGCCTTTTTGTGACCTCAGGCTCTCAAAGAATCTAGGGTTTGGGGTTTAGGGTTTAGGGTTTAGGGTTTAGGGTTTAGGGTTTAGGAGCCTCAGGCTTGAAGACTTCAACGAAGTTGAAGACAGGTGAAACAGGCTCGGGACTTGCATCTCAGTACTTCAGACCGATGGAGCCTCCCTTGTACCTCAAGCGCGCGCTTTTGGTGCTTTTGAAGGCTGGGTGGGGAATATGCGTGCCAGAAAAAAGCAGCTGCTTGCACATTTTTGAAGCATTTTTGAAGCTTGCCATGGCTGCCAGGTGTTCTAGAGTAGCTTGCCTGCTGCGTCGCGTCGCTGTGTTGAACCACGTTCTATGTCTAGCGATTCATGGAAGCCAAGCGCCGCGGCGGGTGACGATGATGTGTTTCTTCAGTCAGTAAGAGTTCAGACCAACGGACGCAACATCCACACTCGACCTCCCAAGCCGTTGTCAAACCCTTGACCTGACATCCACGTGATTCACTGATAGTTGAGTTCTGCAAGCCAGGCTGCTTCATCTGCTGTGGGGTGGGGCCCTTCTCCTGCCACCGAGTGCAATCCCTAAACCCGAAACCCCAAAAACTGGAACAAAGATTTGGCCACACAGTCCCAAGCCATAAGCTCCAGCGTAAGAAGTAAGAAGGCTCTTTCCACAGTGGGTTTGGGGCTTAGGGTTCAGGGCTCAGGGTCCCTCAACCCTAAACCCTAAACCTTAAACCCTAAACCCTAAACCCTAAACCCTAAACCCTAAACCCTAAACCCTAAACCCTGAACCCTGAACCCTGAACCCTCAATGCCCGGAACTTTGAAGGGGCGCGAACTCTGGGGTCTAAGGTCTAAAAGTTCAGGGTCGTGGACTTGAGGCTCTTGAGCTATCAGGATGGGGTTTAGGGTTTAGGGTTTAGGGTTTAGGGTTTAGGGCTAGGGGGTTTGGGGGGTTTTAGGATCCAGCGTTTGGGGTTTAAGAGGGTGTATGGAAGAGGGGTATGCTAGGGCTAGGTTCCCCGGCACTAGGAAGGTAAAAAAAAAACAAGACTTTGGCGTTGCGCAATGGAGTTTTCTTGTGGACACCCAGCAG
Source organism: Symbiodinium natans (assembly GCA_905221605.1). Classification (NCBI taxonomy): domain Eukaryota; class Dinophyceae; order Suessiales; family Symbiodiniaceae; genus Symbiodinium; species Symbiodinium natans. The sequence goes on along the minus strand of CAJNDS010002569.1, from coordinate 226,541 downwards.
AAACAAGGGGTCTAAACCCCAAATATCCAGACTACTTGCTTGCTTAGCACTTAAGAATCCCCCCAAAAAACATCTCTTTGTTTTCTTTTTTTGCGGGGGGGGGGGGGGGTTTGAGCAAATAGTGAGCGGACAGTTCGGGTGTTCAGGGCTCTGGATTTCGTGCCTTAGGTGTCTGCTTTTCAGGGCAGTATGCAGTTCCTCGCTCTTCAACCTGTGGGGTCTGAGGGTTCAGGGCTCAGGGAGCCTGATTTCAGGCACCCTGAACTTCGAAACCCTAAGCCCTAACCCTAAACCCTAAACCCTGAACCCTAAACCCTAAACCCTTCAAAGCCCTGCACTCCGATCCCCCCGCCTTGAGAATGAGCGGGGTGCCGCCTCCTCCCCTAACTGGCAGGATGCCATCCACCGGATCTCGCCTAAGCTCGCTCCGTTGAAGGAGGGGTGTAGGGTTTAGGGTTTAGGGCTAGGGTTTAGGCTTAGCGGCTTCGTTGGGGGTCCATGGAGGGTTGGGTTTTCGTAGGGTTTAGGTGAACTTACTTCTCCAAAAACCAAGGAATAAACTTGGTTAAAGTTTAATATTCCGACCTAAGCAAGTGAAGGAGGGGCTTCGCGGTTTTATTGGGGTTTTAGGAGGGTTGGGTGTTTTCAAGGGTTTAGGATTCAGGGTTTCAGGGAGCAAGACAGTAGAGGCCTTTGAGGTTTGAGGGTTCGGGGGGTCAGAGGCTTCTGGAGGCTTCGGTTTCAGGTGTTGGGTTTAGGGTTTAGGGTTTAGGGTTTAGGGTTTAGGGTTTAGGGTTTAGGTGCGTGTGTTAGGTTGGGGAGCGAGGGGTTCGAAGCTCGGGGGCGAAGGCGAGGGCTGGGGCGAGGGAACAGAGAGGGGGCGGGCGAGCGAGGGGAGGGGAGGAAGGTCGATAGGCCTAAAACCCACAGGCAGAAGCCTGCTTTTCGGCACGCCCAGGAGCCGCTTGGCAACAGCCAGTAGCTTGGCACCATCGAAGCCATACTTCCTTAGTTAACGTGATGGGCCTTTTAAACCTTAAACCCTAAACCCTAAATCGACCCCCACCGTTGAAGTCCAAAGGGTCCTGTAGGGGTTGGGGTTTACGCCATAGGGGTTAGGGCTTAGGGTTTTAGGGTTTAGGGTTTCGGTCAGGTGGCACCGCATTTGGGCCACAAACCCTTGTTTAAAGCAGCATGTTGACCCATCCTGTGAGCCCGAAGCCCTTAAAGCCTAAACCCAACCCCCATCCCCTTCAAGCCTCTCAGGCCTTTCAGGGAGGGGTCTTTCAGGTTGAGGGTCGTTACCGATTCGGCGTTTTGGGCCTTTATACACTTGCAGAAGCGGGTTCTTCCATGCACACTTACGTGCTCACTCAAGACATCTGGCATGATAGGGCTCAAATTCGTGAAATGACTCAACACAAGCCAGCCGACCAAGTCTGTCCCCTGTCCCCAGGCTGCCGCCCGTAGATCCAGAGCACGCTGTGCATTTGAGAGGTGAACTTGCTGTGTCTGGTCTCGGGTTAGGGCGGGGGGGGGGGGGGGGGGGGGGGGGCTTGTGCTTCCATTACAAGGTGAACCGAAGACAGCCAGGGATCATCGTGGAGTAGCAGCGTGAGTGGGGACGACCGTCCCGCCAGAAGAAGCAGACCTACATTCAAGCAAGGGGTTTAGGGTTTAGGGTTCAAGCTTTCGGGTATTTTAGGGTTTAGGGTTTGGCTTTTGGGTTTTTGGTTTGGGCCTCTGAATAAGGTCCCTGTTTAAGAGAGCCAGAAGAGGGTTCAGAAGGGTTCCCTTTCAGGGACCCCATATCCTACCTAGGATACGAAGCCCGAAGCCCCAGAGACTAAAAGGGCCCTCAAGCCCTACCACGATGACAAAACATGAAGCATGGATTGGTAATTATGAGCCAAACGGGGCAGACCTCCTGTATGTGTTACAGGGAATTCAATACCGAGGTTTCGGACGGATGGGGTACTTTGAGATCGGTAAGGTTGGGCCTTTCTTGAGGATTTCGAAGACAGCCTGGTCTGTTTGTGGATGAAAGTACCACCAGCCTCTCCACTGAGGTGCGAGCTTTCCGTGGGCTGGAGAAGTACAACCCTAAACCCTAAACCCTAAACCCTAAACCGGGTGAAGGAAACGAGTGCACGCAGCAGTCATCGTCTCGAGCCATCGCCCGTCGCCCCCAATCCTAAGCAATGCCTGGTGAATACACCTTGGGATGTTCCCCCTTATACAAACAGTCCTTCATAGGGGGTATAGTACCCCCCCGCCCCTACTATAATCCCTATTTAAGGAAAAAGGGGGAACATGCCAAAATACAGCCTCAAAATCCCAAAAAAGCTGCGTTTAAGCCCGGGGCCCAGCATTGCAGACGCTGGTCAAAGAACACCTGCAGAAATCCCAGTAGGGTTTGGGGTTTAGGTTTCAGGGTTTAGGGTTCAGGTTTCGGAGGCATCGGGTGTGCAGGTTATGGCCTTGCAGACCCAAGAGTAAGCTCGGAACAAAAAGGGTGCCCTTTTGGGTTAAAGGGGCTTATACGGGAACCTAAGCTCCAAAAAAAAGGGAATAGGGGCCTACCCTGGGTCCTAGCTGGATAGAAGTGGAAACCTCTGATGTCTTTGGAAGTTGAAGCTCTGGCTATAACACCACGGGTTTGCAAAGCCCGAAAGCCAAAACCAGTTTAGGGTTTAGGGTGTAGGGTTTAGGTTTAGGGCTTAGGGTAAACTTCTGGCCTTGTAATGTTAGGCAGGATTCGACATTGGAGGCCGAGGCCAAACTAAGCCAATGTTGCTTCAAGAAGATAGTTCAACTATAAACAAGCCCTAACTTTCGACGTTCAACCCTAAATATCCCTAAACCCTAAACCCCAAACCCCTAAACCCTTAACCCTAAAAGCCTCAGCCGAAAAGCCCCCATTCCAATCCAAGTGGCGCCCTCCTCGGGCGACGGGAAGGTCGGCTTTTCACCTGAAATCCATGAGGTGCTTTAGGGTTTAGGGTTTAGGGTTGAGGTATGTTCCCCCTTGTACTAACAGTCCTGAATACGGATTCTCCCTACCAAGAACTGTTAGTATAAGAGGGCACATCCTAAGAGAAGCCCTACGCTTCTGGTTGGCATCCCTGCGCCTGATGAAATTAAGTGCAGACGGAGATATGCACATGCTGATATACGCTGTCATGAGGAAAGCCCCAAACTAAAAATAGCCGGATACACTAAACCAGAAAACCTCAACCCTAAGCCCAAAACCCTAAACCCTAAGCCCTAAACCCTAAACCCTGAACCCTGAACCCTGAACCCTTGCCTGCCTACCCTTCCAGCTTCCATCATCTCTGCATAGAACTGGAAGGCCTCACAGGCTGAAAAAGCATCCCATCGACATGTTCAGGATTTAGGCCCTAAACCCTAAACCCTAAACCCTAAACCCTAAACCCTAAACCCTAAACCCTAAACCCTAAACCCTAAACCCTAAACCCTAAACCCTAAACCCTAAACCCTAAACCCTCCCTAAACCCTAAACCCCAAACCCTAAACCCTAAACCCTAAAGGGTGTAGAGATCACAGGTTTCGGTCTTCTGCTTGTCCGCTCTTGCGGCAGCCGGGCCTCCTTTTTCGATCGCTCCAGACCGAATTTCTTCACCTCAAGTCAAGGTTTGGGCTGAGCAGAGATTTTAAAAAATAGTGCTGCTTTCGGGGCTAGGGGTTGGGTTTAGGGTCTAGGTTCTAGGGTGTAGGGTCTAGGGTTTAGGGTCTATAGGGTTTAGGGTCTAGGGTGTAGGGTTTAGGGTTAGGGTTTGTGAGTGCGAGAAGTGCTGGAGTGAGCTCGTATCTCTTAGCACCCCGTGAATGTAAGTTCTGCTGAGTCCTCTAACGGGCTGTGCAGATGTGAAAGCCACTTGAAAAGATCGCTATTCCGGAATTATAACCGTGAATGACTCAGCAGCCAGCAGCCTATTGAAAATCCCGAACGCTAAGCCCGAAACCCTAAACCCTAAACCCCAAACCCTAAACCCTAAACGGCATTCGACTGGATCCGGTTGCATTCTGAGTTGCCGGGAAAGGCTTGGCATTGAGCTTGGAATTCTCCTCAGCTTCGGCAGACTTCCCACAAGGCCAGACATTTAAAGGCCTTGACCCCGTGGTTCTTAGTAGGGAATGGGGGAAGGAGGTACCCCACATAATCCCTTAAAGGGTATAGATACAGGGGACCCCATTCCCTCATTCCCTACGGAAACGCAAAGCCTCGGAGCATCAGCTTGTGCAGGCTCTATCCGTGCTCCAAAATTGCGAAAGCAAGGCGGGTTAGAGTTCAGGAGTCTCCAACACAAAAAACAGAAGCTGAACCCCAAAACCCTAAAGCATGCGGACCAGCATCATACCAGTAGACTTCCCAGCCTTCTCGCGTCTCATTCCACACCTGCAGACCCAGAAATGCTTCCCAAAATAGGGCGGGGGTCCTTATAAAGGAAATTCTCAGACATCTGGACATATAAGGGTACCAACGCTTTGAAAAAAAAGGGCCCGGATCTGACTACAATGAAATAAATGTTGTCCTGCACGCTGGTGAGCTGGTGAGGATGGAGCTCGAATTATTCCTAAACCAACATCCAAGCCATGGTTCTTTCTAAGCACAAACGGAAGCACAAACGGCCATGCACAACCAAACTACCCCCAGGATGTAAAACTAAATCCTGAACCGAGACCAACAATTGAGCAGCCCCCAGGTGCTGGGGCATAGGTTCAGGGTTTGGGGCTTAGGGCTACGTAGGGGGTTCGGGTTTGGGGGTTTGGGGGTTTAGGGTGCATCGCATATTGTTGGGGGCCTCTCTCGGCGTCAGACCCTGCACCTTACTTAGAAGCCTTGAATCTGAAGTCTGAAATCGAACATTCTTGCTCATCCTTAAACCCCAACTCCCGCTCCTCTCTCCTACCCCCCCCCCCCCCCCCCCCCCCCCCCCCCCCCCCACCCCCCTCCACCCAAAACACCCCCCCCAAAGGCCGAGCTACGATGTTCTTGTTGTCGCTCTCGTAGTAGTCATCGCGAACCATGCCGCTCATCGGATGGGGCTTGTGCACCTCGGCCAGCTTCAGCTTTCACCTGTAGACGCTTCGGGGTTTAGGGTTTATCTCTAGGGGTTCTACCTTGGACCCTTAAGGTTGTACCCTTGGGTTTTGGGGCCCCTTTTTAAGGATCCTAAAGGGAATATGAGGGCCATATTAGGAGTATATTCGGGGGAACCTTTAGGGGTACAACCTCAAGGGTACGAGTCTGAATCCCTTGATTATCAACCCTAAACCCCAAACCCCTATACTCCCCTTAGAACCTTCATAGTTGTTTGTTTTTTGATATTCCCTTGGGCTGTATATAAATAAGAAATACAAAATACATTCTAAGGGGGCCATAGACCCTAAACCCTTAACCAGTTCAGGAAGCTGACCTTCAGACCTGGAGTTGCCGCCAAACCTTCATTTCGGGGAACCTACACCCTAAACCCCTGACTCTAGACCCTAAACCCGAACCCTAAAACTCTAAAAACCCTGAACCCCGAACCCTCAACCCTAAACCCTGAGCCCTAATCCCTACACCCTGAAGCGTACTGGACACTGAGCCCTAAACCCCTCCACTGGGAATCATGCGGGGCTGAAGCGATTAGCGCTGTCCATGCGGAACCTTGGAGTGGGGCGGAGGATCGGGCGGTTTGGGGTTTAGGACTTAGGGTGTTGATTTCTGGGGCTTAGGGTTTAGGGTCTTGAGTTTTTGGGGCTTAGGGTTCAGGTGTTCAGCTTAGGGTACAGGGTTGAAGGTTCAGGGTTGAGGGTTCAGGTTTTAGGTTTAGGGTACAGGGTTGAAGGTTCAGGTTTTAGGTTTAAAGTACAGGGTTGAAGGTTCAGGTTTTAGGTTTAGGGTGCAGGGTTGAAGGTTCAGGGTTTAGGTTTCAGGGCTTATAGGTCCTTGAGCTCTAGGGGTCTTTACGTTGGAGAACCTAAAAGTTGCCAATGGCAGCCTGACGGCCCACCCCTTCCAAACCTTCTTACACGGTCCCGGAGGCTTTTTGGCTGATAAGGTTTAGGGTTTAGGGTTTAGGGTTTACGGTTTAGGGTTTCGGGTTTAGGGTTTCGGGTTTAGGGTTGCGGTTTACGGATTAGGGTTTAGGGCTTGGGGTGTAGATCCCATACCCTGAGGGCCAGGAGCGCGTTGCCGATACCCCAGCGGAAGGTGCGCCAGTGCTCGGCCTTGTGCAGGTACAGGGGCTGGGTTGGAGACTTCGGCTCGGCATTCGGGACACTACCCCTGGTTCTTTGTAGTGAGAGAATTAGGGCCCCTATATGCTCCCTTAAAGGGTATGCATAGGGCCCTGGCTCATCCTGCTAAGAACTAGCAGACTAGGGCGTAGGGCTTATAGGGCGTCAGGAGGTTCCGAGACTCCCATACCGACGTTTGGGGTTCCGGCGTTTCCGAGTTTAGCAACGTTTCATACCTGGCAGAGAATTAAGGCAACAAGCCTTTTCCCCCAAACCCGAAACCCTAAACCCTAAACCCGAAACCCTACCACAAGTACGCAGCTGCACTCGGCCCACCAGATCGCAGAGACAAGCGGCGCGCTTCCGTCGGTAGACGCGCGCGGTGCGCTTCACCTTCGGGCCACGAGCTGTCAGGAGCTTCTGAGGTTCTTTGTAGGGTGACACTCTCGGCTCAAGTAGACCCCTGCACCCTTTGAACCCAGAACCCAGAACCCTAAACCCTAAACCCTAAACCCTAAACCCTGAGCCCTAAACCCTAAACCCTATCAAAAGAAGGTCTGCAAGCGCTCACTGTCACAGCCACGCCGCAAGGGCATCGCCCACGTCGTGGCCGTGGGCATCGGCTGCTGTCGCTCCTGGTACCAGGCATGTCGAATATGCGCAAAGGGTTTAGGGTTTAGGGGTTTAGGGCTTATTAGGGTTGAGGATCCGAATTAATCCCCCTATGTAGGGCCTATACTAAGGACAGGGTTTGGGGTTTAGGCCCTTCTCGGGTGTGGATCTCCGCTGCAGGTCTTGCATAGTTGGGACAAGATTCCCAAGATTTTTACTGCGTTTTTTTAACCTTGGGGTGTCCAGACCAAGTGCCTACCCACTTGCAGGTTTGTGGCTGCAGGTAGGTCCCGAATCCTAAATCCTACACCCCACTAAAGCCCGCGCGCAAACCCCATGCTGTAAAGGGCCTGTGAGCTCTTAACCCTAAACCCTAAACCCTAAACCCCAAACCCTAAACCCTAAACCCCAAACCCTAAACCCTAAACCCTAAACCCTAAACCCTAAACCCCAAACCCCAAACCCCAAACCCCAAACCCTAAACCCCAGGTCGCCGGTCTACGGTGACATCCCACAAGCCCCTGCACCACACCCCGGCCTGAGCCCAAAGCTCAAAGCTCAACCAAGAAAGCCTGGAGCCCTGAACCCTGAAGTCCCAAACCCTAAGCCGTAAACCCTAAACTCCCAAAACCCTAAACTCCGAAAACCCTGAACTCCCCCCCTAAACCCTAAACCCTAAACCCTAAACCCCAAACCCCAAACCCTAAACCCTAAACCCTAAACCCTAAACCCTAAACCCTAGCATTCCATCGGCCTGCTTCGGCAGCATCGGCACAGCGCCTTAGGGCGCCCACCTGGCGCCCCCAAGGGCATAGGGTGCTTTTTCAGGTTCAGGGTTTAGGGTTTAGGGTTGAGGGTTCAGGGTTTGGGGTTTAGTTTGGGGTTCGGGCTTTAGGGCTTAACATATACATGGGAAGTTAGGGCTTCTCTTTGGAGATTTCCACAACAAGTACTACATGTTTTCCGTATATATTCAACTTATTCATTATAAGGGACATATCGGAAAGACCCATTTTGGGGTACAGTACAGCAGGATTAGGCGGCGACGCCTTGTGACGCCCCCTTGGCATCCCTTACACGCCGTTTCCAGGGCTGATTCTTGTTCGGAGGCTTCTTGGAATTTCAGGGTTTGCGTGTTCAAGGGGTGCAGGCTTTAGGACCCCAAGAGCCCCCCCCCCCCTCCCGGCTGGACTCTCAGGTTTGCCCAAAATCCCAGACCGCTAATGAACCATGAGGAAACCCGAGCCGGCACCTGCTGTCGTAGAGACGGCGCCAGCAGCCTCCGCGCTCCTGCTGTCACGCTTTTTTTTGGCGTCTTCACATGGACTAGGATTCCGGATCCAAACATCTACTCAACACAGAGCAGAGAGCATCATGGTTCTTGAAAGGAACCCTAAACCCTAAACCCTGAACCCTAAACCCTAAACTCCAAACCCTAAAGCGGGGAACCTCGACAAGTAAACATGTGCAAGGACAAGCTTGATGTGCAGAGACCCTAAACCCTAAACCCTAAACCCTAAACCCTAAACCCTAAACCCTAAACCCTTCTTTGGGTTTAAGCTTTAGGGGTTAAGGTTTAGGAAAGGGGGACGCTCGACCCGAAACCCTCCTATATAGGGAACGCCGATTTGGCCAATGCCCATGTTCCGAGTCGAGCCCAAAGCCTCCCCAATGTATTTCTTGACGGCCCTCAAAGCCCTGAATCCTAAACCCTAAAGCCAAAAGCCTAAAGCCTAAACCCTAAGCCCTAAACCTTAAACCCTAAGCCCTAAACCCTAAACGCTAAGTAACTGGGAGTCGTTCGTATGACCTTGACCACCGAAAAGGAACAACAACTGAACATGCCACTGCGAAGAAGCCACCCCAACGGCTGATGCAACAGTGGCGGTTTAGGGTTTTAGGATTTAGGGTTTAGAGTTTAGGGTTTCTTGGCAGCCCGGTAACCATCTGCAAACAAGGGCACCCTTTCTTGGGGAAGGTTACTTCATAAGGGAACCTTGAACCCAAAAAATCAAGGCACAACGGGTACCACTGGGCTACCAAGGGGGTTGTGTCATGATGTGCAGCATTCTGGGTTCTTGCCAGCTGTCGACGAGGCCAGCGGCCATGGCGTCAGCTCGGGCCGTAGCCTTGTTGGTAGCCCAGTATTCATGTTATCATCAGGGTATTCGTTTTTTGGGGTTGGTGACTGTAGAAGGGAACCCGTAACCAAAAGATGTGGAAAGGGTACCTCTGGGCTACCAAACGCCTCACCACCAAAGGAAATGGCCGATAACCTGTCGTCTGCCGTCTTCTCGGACTCTTGCTCCCACGCAAGGAAACTTAAGAACCCCCTCACGGGTCTGAAGCCCTAGCTGTCTAAAGGTAGTTACATGGTCACTTCGTATGGGCCCTTAACACTTATACCCAAGTTGAGGGCCCATACATCAGAACCCTTCAAAGATGCTTGGGACCACATTAAGGGCCCATGCAACTACCCTCCAGTACTGTAAACCCTAAACCCTAAACCCTGAACCCTGAACCCTAAACCCTAAACCCTAAATCCTGAATCCTGAATCCTGAACCCTGAATCCTAAAGGAACCCAGGGCTCCTGCAAGAAGCATGGCCGAAAAACCGGCGGCAGGTTGCTGCTTGGAATTGTTTCGGGTTCAGGGTTCAGGGTTCAGGGTTCAGGGTTCAGGGTTCAGGGTTGAGGGTTGAGGGTTGAGGGCCTAGGGCTTTGCGGAAAGTATACCGCTGAGGAAGCTGAACCTTAAATGACATAGAATGTTGGGCCTCGCAAGTGCCACCTGATGTTTGAGGGTTCAGGGTTCAGGGTTTCGGAAAGATTCGGTAGCCGGGGCCTTGCCCCTTCCACTTCACATGCAACCATAACCAGGAAGGGTTTAGGGTTTAGGGTTTAGGGTTTAGGGTTTAGGGTTTAGGGTTTAGGGTTTAGGGTTTAGGGTTTAGGGTTTAGGGTTTAGGGTTTAGGGTTTAGGGTTTAGGGTTTAGTTCCAATAGGTTACGCTTTCGGAGACCTAAAATCTGAAACCCTGAAACCCAAAACCTCTAACGTGTGTCAAATACGGCTCTCCCCCGACTTCTGGTGCTGCAGGTCGTTGAGCCGGTATTGTCAAGGGCTTAGGGTTTAGGGTTTAGGGTTTAGGGTGAATGGGGTGAGCAGGGTTGTCTGTGGCTAAACCTTAAACCTGCCCGCCACCCCACTCACTTGTGATTGACACTAACCCTAAAACCTTGGAAAGGACCACTTAGCAAAAAAGGAAGCCTTGGCATTGAGTGAGAAGCTGTGCTGAGTAGGCCTGGAACACCGGAGTCTGGAAAAACCAAATGCAGAGAACAAAGCCTCGGAAAAGGAACGGCAGAACCTTGGAAAAGCCTAATCCCAAGTATCCCACCGAGCCCAGCAACCAGATTACAATGTGGGCACCCCTTTTGGGGTTGGTTACTTCATAATTCTTTAATGGAGTCTTGAAACAAAAAAGGGAAAAGGGTACCACTGGGCTGCCACGTATGGTCAGGTTTAAGGCTTATGGGCAAAAAAGTGCCTAGCATGGCAATGTAATTTGGAGCAGCATCTGATTCAAGCGAGATCTCTCCCCTAATCCCTAAACCCCTAAACCCGAAACCCTAAAACCATCAGTCATGGTGGCATCCTTTTTGCAGGAATAGACTCAGCCTCTTCGGATTGAGATCAGCTCAGATGACTACGGGGCTCGCCAAGAAAGGCCCAAACCCTAAACCCTAAACCCTAAACCCTAAACCCTAAACCCTAAACCCTAAACCCTAAACCCTAAACCCTAAACCCTAAACCCTAAACCCTAAACCCTAAACCTTTATCCGAACCTCCCCAAAGCCTAAAATAAGCCCTTGGGGGGGCGGGGGGGAGGGGGGGTTCGGACTCGCTCACGGCAAAAGTGTTTCAGGGCTCAACCTATTGAACCTATACTATTCGGCTGCTCAGAAAGCTGCTCACTTGCGGGTTTCCGAAAATATGGGACCCCCCCTAATATAGAGCCCCCAACTAGTAAGATTCCCTTGTGATAAGGACGCCAACAAGGTACCTAATTTCGGACACACCCACTCATCTTAGGATTGTGACATGGTCCCTTAGTATGGGCCCTTAAACGGGGACCCCTTATATACCCCGTTTGCAACCGAAACAACCCAAGGGCCCATGTAACTACCCTTAGACCTTAGATCTCTACAGATCCTATGCCTCTCTACTTGACGGTTCATGGTACTTATGAACCAACTATAATTGTACTTATAACTGTACTTACAACCCCTAGACCCTAGACCCTAGACCCTAAACCCTAAACCTTAAACCTCAACCCTAAACCCAAAAAGCCCTTAAGGGCAGGCCAAAACGTTCTTGGGCAGCCCCACGCAGGAGTCTCCAGCACAGAAGGTGCCCCCACCCACCCACCCATCAAAGAAAGAAAGAAACACGGATGAACCAGAATGTAGGGTTAAGGGTTTAGGGTTTAGGGTTTGGGGTTTGGGGTTTAGGGTTTGGGGTTTAGTGCTAGGATGGCCCGTCAAACAGGAATTTCGAAGTATCATCTTCAAAAATCATCTTCTTGAGCCAATAAGGGACAAGATGAAATATCCCAACAAGGCACTTTTTTCAATAGAATAGTCTCGGCGGTTTAGGGTTTTGGGTTTGGGCCCTAAACCCTAAACCCTAAACCCGAAACCCTAAACCCTAAACCCTAAACCCTTACCCCTAGGACCCGAGAGCCTCTAACCCCTGAGTCGCCTACGCGCACCTCTATAAACTACCTGGAGTCGGAGTTTGCACTCCTGACATGTGCCAAGCACTTAGGGTTCAGGGTTTGGGGTTTAGGGTTTGGGGGTTTAGGGTTTAGGGCTACGATCGACCCTATAGGACCCCAGGTTCGTGACAAAAACACCCTCCGTGGTGGAGCCCCTGCGCATGATCGGAGATAGCCTTTCTCTGGGAAGGGCTTCTCCCTGTACATGCTATGTCGATCTATCTCGAAAGGTCGCAGACAGCTGCTAGGCAGTTTTTTTCTTCTCTCACCAAGATTAAAAGGCATCTTATATACACTCACCAATAGCAGCAATATAAACCCTACTTCCTATCGTGTTCGGTCCATCTAGTGCTCTTGACTTCGCACTGGCAGTCACCAGCATGCTGCATGGTTCGGAAGGTAGAGGATCATGTCGGGCTGCTGCCATAAAAAAAGGGGCACTTTATTCAGTTGCACTCGGACTGGATGAAGTTCATTGGGGCCAGCCGCTGATATTCACATGCTCACAAACCTTGATGCTACGCCATGTGTAGATAGCAAGGTTTAGGGTTTAGGGTTTAGGGTTTAGGGTTTAGGGTTTAGGGTCTTATGGATAGGAGTTCATGTCTCAACAAACTGGCAGCTCTCTGACGGGGCTGCTCCAGGAGAGCCAGCGTGACACAGTACGGCCACGCCTGGCTCCTGAGAAAGCCAGCCCTGTCCCAAGCTACCTTGGCCCACCTGGAAAGCCGTGTCATCATCGAAAACACCGCCGACACCATGAGAGGTAGTTTAGGGTTTAGGGTTTTGGGTTCAGGGTTTAGGGTATAAACCGGACCTCCTGACTCAATTGGCGTTCCAGGCAAGCCCTGCCATCGTAGCAAAAACGGACCTTCAAATCTAGACTCAAATGCGGCCAAATCTCCGAAACCAGGCCCCTCGCCCCCTAATTGCCCCCGAATGTGGAGATCGATACAGGACAAAGCCTGTAAACTTAAACCGAATACCTCAAGAGCCTTCAAGAAACACCTCGACAAGTCCGAACCCGAACCAAGAAAGAGCTGCTCACAGGTGTGGGCGTCCTGTCGTCGCACACTCAGCAGCATTTGGCCTCCATGCGCGTTGAGCCTGCGACCACCCCCCGTGTCTTGCATTGGATCTTTAGGGTTGAGGGTTCAGGGTTTAGGGTTTTAGGGTTTTAGGACGATCTCAAGTTACAGCAAAGCACCACAAAGCAAACCTATAGGTGTTTGGTGGACCCTAGGTTCGCGGATGCCGTCTCGGAGCTGGAGACCCGCAGCCCAAGTCGGTTTAGGGTTTAGGGTTTAGGGCTTAGGGCTACAAGGATGACAAGCAATGACTATGTACGAGGTTTATCAGATCCCCACAGCTGAAAGGGCTTATATGGGCACAGGGCACCCTAAACCCTAAACCCGGCCACAAGCAGCAGTGCATACCCTTGAGCTTGGGACGCCCCCGGCCCCCCACCCCAAAAAAGAAAACCTGATATCCTTGTAAGCCCCTAAACCTGAATCTGCCCGCAGAAGAGAACGAACCTCTGAATACACGTAGGCCCTTGAGCCTTTTAATTAAGCTTTTCAGCAGATTTTTCAGGGCCCCCCAGCAAAGAACCTAGAAAGGCAAACGTCGACAACGTCACCAGCGCCACCAAACAGAAAAACTACCACACAGAAACTGTTCTCGTATAAGCCTTGGAACCTTAATTAATCAACCCCCAAAGAACACAGAATGCAGCTAGAACCCCCTAGTACCCCTCCGAAGTCCTCAAAGCCTTCAAGACTACTCGAACAAATCCATGAAGATGTTGCACGAAAGCCTGAAGAAGCCTTGCAACATGATTAAGTCCTATAAACCCTAAACCCTAAACCCTAAACCCTAAACCCTAAACCCTAAACCCTAAACCCTAAACCCTAAACCCTAAACCCTAAACCCTAAACCCACGCCCCAACTCCTTTTCCGCCAGCAGTCGGGAAACGATCCGCTCTTGGGTCCGAGCCGACGAATCTGGGCTCTCTGCTGGCCCACGTTTTTTGGGTTTATGTGGCTTAGGGTTCAGGGGCATTTCGGGACCCCACATAACAGCTGTGGTTCCTAGCAGGATGGCGCAGAGGCTTACTTCTCACCTAAGAACTTCACCACCTCCAGGCGTTTGTGGTGTGAGGCGATCCACAAGGGGGTGGCGCCACGGGCGTTGGGCTTGACGTGGTCTGCGCCGGCCTCACGTAGCAGGCGCACGATGGGCAGGTGCCCCTTGGCCGAGGCAATCCACAAGGGCGAAGCCCCCCGCGCATCCGCGCGGTCTTTCTCCGCGCCGGCCTGGAGGAGATGATGAACCACCTTGGTGTGGCCCATCTCTGCGGCTTTCCACAAGGGCGTTTCGGCCAGGACGTTGGCCCTCTCCAAGTGAGCTCCTGCTTGGATCCTTGGAAGCCCAGTAACCATACTACAAAAAGGGCACCCTTTTTGGAGTTGGTTACTTTAGAAGGGAACCTTGAACCCCAAAAAAGGGCAAAGGGCACCACTGGGCCACCAAGGATCAAAAGGCAGACGACCTCAAGGTGGCCCTTGGCGCACGCGATCCAGAGTGGGGAAGATCCTTTGGAGTCCACCTTGTTCTTGGTACTTCCGGCCTCCAAAAGCACTTTCACAACCTTGCCGTGGCCCAGCAATTGACCATCTTATAATCTAACAAGGGCACCCTTTTTTGGGTTGGCTACTGAATATGAAGAGGACCTTGAACCAAAAAACCTAAAAAAAAAAAAAAAAGCAAAAAAGGGCACCACTGGGCCACCAAGCCACCTTGCTGTGGCCCCCCGAGCACGCGAGCCACAGAGGGGACGCCCCGAGGGCTCGCGTCTTCTCCAAGTTGGCGCCCGCCTCCACCAGCAGCCCTACAATCTCCAGGTGGCCCTTGTCGGCTGCCAGGAGCCTTCAGAGGGGGTTTAGGGTTTGGGGGTTTTGGGGTTTAGGAAGTTTAGGGGTTGGGGTTTAGGGTTTGGGGTTTAGGGTTTAGGGTTTGGGGTTTAGGGTTTTGGTTTAGGGTTTAGGGTTTAGGGGTTGGGGTTTAGGGTTTAGGGTTTAGGGTTTAGGGTTTAGGGTTTAGGGTTTAGGGTTTAGGGTTTAGGGTTTAGGGTTTAGGGTTTAGGGTTTCGTGTTTGGGTTTAGGTTTTGGTGGTTTGGGGTTTTTTGTTTTTTGGGGTTTGGGGTTTGGGGTTTGGGGTTTGGGGTTTGGGGTTTGGGGTTTGGGGTTTGGGGTTTGGGGTTTGGGGTTTGGGGTTTGGGTTTAGGGACCAAGGGAACACCCGCTGTGCCCTTTTGTGGGTATCTCGGGCGATCTGCTGTTGCAGGGCTGGCCTCATGAGCGACGCATCGTCTTTTTTGGGGCGTGCACATCACGGCGCTACTACCTGTTATATTATACTAGGCCCACTCAGGGTTTGTGTATTTCATCTCCAAGGAGCAGGGGAGTGTCGCCACAAACGTTGTCCTTGCTGGCTCCAGCCTGTGTACAGGGAGAAGCGACGGAGAGAACGAAGTTTCACTTCACTACATGTCTAAAACCCGCAAGCAACAAGCCCAAACAGTGAGAGAGCAGCAGAAGTCCAAAAGCAATGGCAGTTTCGTATTTCGCGAGCTCAGACGTCCGAGAGACAGTTTCGCCTTTCCTGCGAGGGCCCAGATGTCACGAAGCACGCCCGCGCCTAGGCGAGAGCACGATTTTCGAGCACGCCTCGCGCAGAACAAAAAGAAACATGGTCTGGAGGGGGCACGTCGGCCGCGTGCGCCCCACGGGCCAGTCGATCTCGCACCTCGTCTACTCAGCACGTTGGAGCCCCTCAGCGTTGACATGTGCAACGATTACGACCTTAACCAAACCCTGCAAAACCCTAAACTCCGCTTGGAGGTTCATGGTACTTATTAAGCAATCAAAACTGTACTTCTGACCCACTTATGAGCCCCAACGCCCTAATATGGATATAAGTACAGTTCTAAGTACAGCTATATTTGGAGAGTAAGTACCATGAACCTCCAAGCATACCCCCAAGCGAGACCCAGCCTCTAAACCCTAAACCCTAGACCCTAGACCCTAGACCCTAAACCCTAAACCCAAAACCCAAAACCCTAAACCCCAAGCAAGACCCAGCCTCCAGCAGCAAGCGAACGGCCTCAAGGTGCCCAACGGAAGAGGCAGCTTGGAGTGGCGTGCTGTCACTGCCATGCCGGGCGTCCGGGTCGAAGGGCTGGCTGAGCCTTCGCTTCGTTTCGGGTTTAGGGTTTAGGGTTTAGGGTTTAGGGTTTAGGGTTTAGGGTTTAGGGTTTAGGGTTTAGGGTTTAGGGTTTCGGGCTTCGGGTTTAGGGTTTAGGGTCTAGGGTGTACATGCCCGCCTCCCCTGAAGCCTAGTCTCCGAAGACCCCTTGTGCCCCCAAACCTCGAAACCCGAAACCCCAAATTCCCCTTATTGAAGTTACACCCAAAAAATGCAAAGCCCGAAGCCCTGATACTAATACCCTATTTGAACCATGATACCCTCACACAAGCCAAGAACCCTCACTAAACCCTATTCACAACCCCGATCCCCCGATAGGCACTAGAACGGAAACTCCCTAAACCCAAACCCCCCCCAAACCCAAACCCTCCTAAACCCTAAACCCTAAACCCTAAACCCTAAATCCTAAAACCCTAAACCCTAAACCCCCTGCTGCCACAGCAACAGCAACTCCAGCTCCGCGATGGCACCCTCCCGGGCTGCGTGCGTCAGCTTCCGCGCTTGCTCCCGCTCCTTGTGACTGGGCCGGTGGGTTACATGAATAGAGTAAAGATAAGAATACGAATGGGAATCATAAAATTCGAACAGTAAAAAGGAAGAGGAATAAGAAAAACCACGCACACACACACACACACAAATACATACAATTTATATGTATATATATATATAGGGATATATTATGTATATATGTGTCTTATATACATATTCTGTACTGATATTATTGTTACTACCTATTCTTGCTACTAGTGTTGCTATTTTAGTGTGTTTTCGTTGCTTTTTCTTTTTCTTACGTAGGGTCATATTCAGGATGATACCCAGCGCAAGGGTCATACTTCGTAGTCAGTATGGTTTACAGCACCAGGCCTCTCAGCCCCCACTGAACCTTTCAAGAACCGACACCCTAAACCCTAGCCCTAAACCCTAAACCCTGAACCCTAAACCCTGAACACCCGTGGCTTTCATCCAAAAAATCCCATGCAACCCAGTCTCCGGCTGGCTGCAGGGCACCACAAGCAGCTCTAAATCTGCTGGTGTGTCCAGCTCCTTGGTAACCCAGTACCCATACTACAATAAGGGCACCCTTTTTAAGGTTGGTTACTTTATAAGGGAACCCATAGCCAAAAAAAAAAAGGTCAAAGAGTACCACTGGGCCTCCCCAGGCTCCGTCAATTTCTGGTCATCCCGGAGCAGCTGGCCCTGGTGCATCAGCCGCTGTCGAAGCCAGGGAACGCCTACCTGACCAGGCGAGGCAAGAACCAGGCTGGTCCTAGAACCCCCCAAATCAACCCTATGAAGGGACTGCTTATGGGGTTATAGGGTATAATAGCCTAATATCCCCAAATCAACCCTACAAAGGGCCTTTTTTGGGCGCTTATAGGGCATAATGGCCCATGCAGGAACAGGAACTTGAGAACTCAGAGGTGCGCCCATGCTGTAGAAAGCCTTCCAACTGGGCCATGGGGGCTTTGACTGCTGACGGACTGCTCGGATAGGGTTTAGGGTTTAGGGTTTAGGGTTTAGGGTTTAGGGTTTAGGGTTTAGGGTTTAGGGTTTAGGGTTTAGGGTTCAGGGTTCAGGGTTTAGGGTTTAGGGTTTAGGGTTTAGGGTTTAGGGTTTAGGGTTTAGGGTTTAGGGTTTTAGTAACACCCTAAGGTGCGGTACAGTCTGGCCGTGACCAAAACTACCATTAGCCTAAGCCCAACGCCTGCTGCTTCCAACTTTCATTGCTCCATACGTTGGAGACTAAAAATCAAAAGCCTGAAATGCTTTTTCTCCACATACCCTGCAGGGAAATATGACTCTCAACTTTGGAGCTCGACTGAATTCGTCCTTCAAGCAAGCCAGGCCTTCTTCCCCACGTGGCGCTTGAGCGCCCCTACTGTGTCGCTATGTGCGGCGACCACCTCGCCTGGCCAGACCGACGCAGCCTTCTCGCCCGACAGCATGTAGATGCAAATCATCTTCGGTCTCCCACCCTAAACCCCCGAAACCCCCCTCCCCCTAAACCCCCCCAAACTCTAAACTGAGAGGGTCCTATCCTTCCCTTCAAGCGCCTACATGAAGTTTGAGGCTGAAGCTTTAACGTTTAAGGTTTCAGGACTTACCAGCTAAGACAAGTATGCAGACTGGCAAACGTTTCTGGAGCCTTAGCTCGGGTTTAGGGCGTAGGCTTAAAATCCCTCAACTCTTACCCCCCACAGAGCCCTGAAACAGATACTTGGGCTCCCATCAATGCGGCGGAAGACTTGAGCACGCCGGCTGCGGTGGATTGAAAGATTGGGCGTGTTTCGGGCTTGAGTAGGGTTTAGGGTTTAGGGTTTGGGGTTTAGGGTTTAGGGTTTAGGGTTGAGGGTTTAGGGTTTAGGGTTTCGGGTTTAGGGCTTAGGGTTTAGGGCTTAGGGCTTTCGGGATCAGTGTCTTTAGCCAGTTGCGCTCTGGGGCTTCCGAGAAGAGAGCGCTTCAGAACGTAGGGCACATGGGGATTAGTGATAATTATCATAGTTATGACCACGACAAGCTCTTGTCGATATACTCAGTGTTGTTGTCGCTGCTGCTTCTGTTTCTGCTAATAGTATTCTTGCTTTCCTTTTTCTTCCTGTTGGTACTACTACTCCTAGTGATTTCTCAGCATCAACATCAGCATAATCCTACCTCAGAACCTTAATAAGAATCCTCTTGATGCTACTGTTGATCTTCTCTTGGGTTTGTATAAATAAGCGAATGTAAATAAGAAGTCCCTAAAGGGGGCTATAGATTCATCATCGCTTGTTGTTTGGCATTGTTAGCTGCTGGCTTCCGCGCAAGCGACGATCGAGAGCTGACAAGGCTTTGGGCTCCTGGGACCTAAACCCTAAACCCTAAACCCTAAACCCTAAACCCTAAACCCTAAACCCTAAACCCTAAACCCTAAACCCTAAACCCTAAGCGCCTTCCATTGTCTTGAACTGGTTCACGAGTTCGGCCGGATCTTCCTCGAGCTTCGGGGTTGGGAGGCTCGAGGTCGCACCTAACCCCAAAGACCCCAGATCAACCCTATAAACTCTCTCTCTCTCTCTCTCTATCGAAAAAAAGAGATACTGTAGACAGACCCGAGATGGCCCCTGAGTATATAGGGGTTCCATCCGCAAGATTCTCTCTCCTGGGGGGGTGGGTTTGGGATTTAGGGTGTAGGGTCTCGGGTCTAGGGTTCAGGGTTTCGGGTCGGCCCAACAAGTCAACTCCCCATGAGGCTTGAGCTGAACCCCCACAAGCTCTAGGTCCGAGGCTTGATTGCCGGAGCTTTATGCTTACACTCGGCCCCAGTTAGGATTTACGGTCTAGGGTTTAGGGTTTAGGGTTTAGGGTTTAGCGATGTTGAGGGTTTGGGGCCAACACATGGCCACAACAAACAGGATAGTTCTGCGCCTGAATTTAGTGCCCAAGGGCACAACACCCTAAACCCCAAAACCCTAAACCCCAGGGTGCAGGGTTTATAAACCCAAAACCCTACACCTCAGAACAATCTGCACTGTCGCCTTCACCACTACATCCTGGGCCTTGGTTGATTCTGCGGGCCCTAAGTGCCGTAACATGGTCCCTTAGTATGGGCCCTGAACAGGATATACCCCTCATATGCCCTCCACAACCCAAGGGCCCATACATCCGAACCCTTCAAAGAGGGTAGGGGACCACATTGAGGCACCATGAAACTACCCTTATATACTTGGGGGTGTACGATATTAGGGTTACCTTATTGTCTATAGTACCTAAACCCCTAACCCCTAGACCCTAACCCCTAACCCCTAAACCCTAAACCCCCACTTCAGAATATCTCCCTCCAGGCGCAGTCTCGTGCCTGCAGCTTGTGCGCCGCCCCCATGCAGTCACCGCCCATGCGTACCACCAGGGCCACAAAGGCCTGAGGCACCGAACCCTAAACCCTAAACCCTAAATCCTAAACCCCCTAAACCCTGGAAGGGCTTGTATAAGAGTCGAGGGCTTTGGTGGCAGGGGCCACTTAGAAGTCGCCGCTTGCCGTTCTAGGTCTTTTGTGCCTTGTGGGGCCAAGGGGCTCGAACTGGTTGCCCTAAACCCCAAACCCCAAACCCTAAACCCCAAACCCCAAACCCTAAACCCTAAACCCCAAGCCCGAAATCTTCGGGAGAAAAGGGGGCCAAAGGCCCAGACCACGGTGATGCCGCCAAGCACAAATGAAATCACGTCCACCATCTTCGCAGCCTGGCTGGGGGTGCTGGTTTAGGGTTTAGGGTTTAGGGGGGGGTTTAAGGGGGGTATGTAACCCAAGGTTCCCTAGTACTCCTCACCACGTCTCTAAGGCTCCCTGAGCTTCCCTAAGGTTCCGCCCCCCCCCCCCCCCCCCCCCCCCCCCCCCCCCCCCCCCCCCCCCCCCCCTCCCCCCCCCTCCCGAATTGAGGACTTCCGGCCCCTTCCCCCAAGGATTACAACCTCACCAACATGGCTCCCACATTCTTCGGGTTTAGGGTTTAAAGTCGAGCTTTAAGGTCACAGAAGGAGTTTGCCCCCAATCTGTCGTAAAGTACGAATATTCGAGCGCGGGATGAGACCCTACAACCCTCTGAAGCACCCACAACTAAACCCTAAACCCTAAGCCCTAAATCCTAAACCCTAAACCCTAGACCTAAACAGGCAAGTCAAGCCTGAAAAGGTTGGAAAGCTCTGGTCCACAGTATCAGCAACTGCTCATTGGCAAGCTTGCGAACCAGAGGCTGCGAGAAGTCTCCAATCTGAGCATTCGCCCTGTTTAGGGTTTAAGGGTTTTGGTTTTTAGGGTTTAGCGAAACCCTCAGCTCGGTGGTTTAAGGATGTCCCATAGTATAGAGTTTAAGGGCTACGGGTGTTGGCTGCATCAAGTGCAAGAAGTTAACGAGGATCTGGGGTGGTGATGATGATGTGCCGGGTGAGGTTGCCGCTTAAACCTCTGAACCCTGAACTACTGGAAGCAGGGTGCCTCATTCCTCATCACGCGTGCCTTGAGACAGGGCTCGTGCCTTGTGCCTTGAGACTCCCTTGAGGCTCCCTGGAACCCCCTAAACTCCCCTAAACTCTAAACCCTAAACCCTAAACCTAAACCTAAACCCTATACAGCTTCCGGTTCTTTCGGACCTCAGATGTCCTTCTCCCTTTTTGTTTCCCTTTGAGGGAAGCGCTCTGCGAAGCAGTGTCCACAGCACAGCACCCAGATCCGCTTGGCAGATGGGTGTGTGGATGAAGCAAGGAGGTTTGATCCCCCCTCATACAAACCCTGTAATCAGGACCCCAATAAGGTACCCCTAATTTCGGCAAACCCTCTTTCATCTCGAGGTTGCGAGGGCCAACCCGAACCGCTGACTTCTCTTGGCTTTTTTGGCATTTTTGGTCTGTGGTCTCCCCCCTAAAATCCCCAAAATGCTCGTAGTGATTTGGCATGCTCAGGGCAAACCCTAAACCCCAAACCCCAAACCCTAAAGCCTAAAACCTAAACCCTAAACCCAGCAAGCTTAAGGTAGTCTAGCGCGTAGCCAGGCTCACATGGCCGAGGGTTTGCAGCCCAACAGCCTTAGCCGAAGATGCTGACATCTTACCGGTTCTTACTAAGGACCTTGGGATATCCCGGAAGAGGGTTTAGGGTTTAGGGTTTAGGGTTTAGGGTTTAGGGTTTAGGGTTTAGGGTTTAGGGTTTAGGGTTTAGGGTTTAGGGTTTAGGGTTTAGGGTTTAGAGCTTACGGACCTTGGGGCAAATTTCTTAGGAGGGTTTTCAGGTGACAGAAGGTACCTACTGCTCTGGTTCCCTGTCAAGAGCTACTCCAGAGCTTCCGGGCTTTGGGGAGGCTTTGGGGGGGCCCAGGGCCTGGGTTTAGGGTTTAGGGGGTTTAGGGGGTTTAGGGTTTAGGGTTCAGCTGGCCAGTTCTTTCGGATCACTCTCTTGGGGCGTAGGGCTTTTTTTCGGGGCAACAGCAAGCTTTGACCACCTAGGAAATGGTCCAGCCTGACGCGCCCCAAACAAATATAAGACGTCAGTGATGATTTCCCAAAATAGGGGCACCCCTTTTCTACCCCAAATAGAAGAGAATCCCCCTAATGAGACCCCCCCCCCCAAAAGGGGTATGAAGGGTACTTAACATGTAGCGCTGCCCTTGTGAAATTTCCATCAGCGAGGCAGCTTTGTTGGCATGCTGCCCTGCAGCTGGCATGCAGCACTTTCTTGTTTGCCCAACGTGCTTGATTCACCAAGCCCTAAAGCCTAAACCCTTAAAACCTTGAACGCCAAAGAACATCCAGAACCTGAACCTGTCTGCTGACCCGTGTTGGGCCAGACAGGCTGGATGCGAGAGTTGGGCCAAGCCACGTGCCAGGCGGGTGGAAGGGCTTGTTTAGTTTAGGGCCTAGACTTCTAGATTGCGAGGAAGCGTACTTGTTGACTCCGGCAACAAGCCCAAAACGGCACTGAAGGGATCAGGAGCCCGAAGCCCGCACAGGAACCCTAAACCTCTCCATATGTACTCTCAGAAGTGGAAAATGTCCAGAATTGCTGGGTAGACTTCCCTTCTTTAAGGCTTATGCAGAACAGGCTACTCGGATCATGCTCGTCCGACTTCAATTGTCGGTTGCCCTGCCCCAAAAACTTGACACCCGCAAAAAACATTCAACAACCTAAGCCCTCCCGTAGTAGACCCTCTGAAGCAACCCCGAGCACGCCAATGCACCCTAAAACACTCCAACCCAACCCCCTGGACGCTAAGCCTCGTCGTCTAATTTTCTAAACTCTCTAAACCCGCCCTTTAAACTCAAGACCCTTAATCCTCTAAGCCCTAAACGCCAAACTCACAATCCAAAACCTCCTAAGCCCTGAACCGGGCCCTGAAGCCTCTGAAGATTGCCACTCATGGCTTAGGGTCGTTTTGGGGTTGGGGTTTGTTAGGGTTCAGGGCTTAGGGTTTCGGGATTCAGGTTTAGGGTTTAGGAATCTCGGGGTTCAGGGGCGAGGACTGTGGCCGTGCCTCAGAAAGAGGTTCATGGTACTTATAGCCACATTGGGGCACTTAAGGGGCTTATACGTGGGTTATAAGTACAGTTGCGATTGCTTAATAAGTACCATGAACCTCCAAGTAGAAGGCAGCCAAATGAGACTTCATCTGGCATTCGCTGCCCGCGCTTGAAAACCAAGATCCTGCGGTTTAGGCTCTGGGGGCCCCAGACTACAGAGCTTAGGGTTTAGGGTTTTGGGTTAGGGTTTAGGGCTTAGAGTTTAGGGTTTAGGTTTAGGGAATAGGGTTGAGGGTTTAGGCCTGGGGGAATTGACCATACATACACTAAGACGCCCTTCGAGGCTGCATCGTGGCTTGAGACCACCCCTTTCCCTGACTCTGTCAGGGCCGCGAGCCTAAACCCCAATCCCTAATCCCTAATCCCTAATCCCTAAACCCTAAACCCTGAACCCATCCCCTAAACCCTACCCTATTCACTAGTCACTACACCCTAAACCCTAACCCCTAACCCAGGCTCATCCGCCGCATGCGCTGCAGCGTGCGTGGGGAGTCCTTGGCGCTGCCTCCGCTGGCACCCCGAGAAATGCGCAGAGATGGGTTGCTGTTAAGGAAACCCGAAACCCGAAACCAGAAACCCTAAACCTTAAAACCCTAACCCTAAACCCTAAACCTTAAACCTTAATTTTGGTTTGGGGTGTAGGGGTTAGGGTAATAAGTAGTGAGGCAGGTCGCTAGCTCTCTAGCTGCCGAAGGATAGATCGACCGCGGGAGTGGCCGCAGCAATCATCAGCACGCGTGTCAGCACTCAGTGAGTTGTTGAGGGCTTAAGTTTAGGGTTTAGGGTTTAGGGTTTAGGGTTCAGGGTTTAGGGTTTAGGGTTTAGGGTTCAGGGTTCAGGGTTCAGGGTTCAGGGTTTAGGGTTCAGGGTTCAGGGTTTAGGGTTTAGGGTTTAGGGTTTAGGGTTTAGGGTTGTCTAGCCCGAACACCCTGAACCCTGAATGAAGCCACTGGAACCCTGAGGCCACGCTCGACAACCAAAAGACACCCACAATTCCCTTCGCGGGGTTGAAAGAAATAGCCAAGCATCCTACAACCTAAACCCTAAACCTTGTAACCCTGTAAACCCTAAACCCTGAGACCCTAAACCCTAAACCCTAAACCCCAAACCCTGAACCCCAAAGCTTAAAAACCCTGAGCCCTGATCCCCACCTGCTGGAGAGGCAGGCGCGGGAGGCGACATCACAGAGGACCGCCGCCGACTTGGTGAGTGGCCTCCTTTCAAGCGGTTGAGGGTTTAGGGTGTAGGGTTTTAGGGTTTGGGGTTTAGGGTTTGGGGTTTAGGGTTTGGGGTTTAGGGTTTCGGGTTTAGAGTTTGGGGTTTGGGGTTTAGGGTTCAGGGTTTGGGGTTTAGGGCTTAGGGAGTTTAGGGTTTGGGGTTGAGGGTTTGGGGTATAGGGGGGTTTGGGTTTAGGGTTTGGGGTTTAGGGGGGTTTGGGGTTTGGGGTTTAGGATTTGGGGTTTAGGGTTTAAGGCTTGTGGCATACGTAACCCTATGCACCAGAAGGGAGGCGGGCGGATTCTCGGCTGGCAAGCAGTAAGGCTTTGGCCCCGAAATGCCCCAAAGCCCCCTATTTATCCTAACCCCACCAAACCGATGTCTCCAGACTCAAACCACTCAACACAACCAAACCCCGAACAGCTCTAAGCCCTGAACTTCAGTTTCCAAACCCCAAACTTCAAGCATTACAAACCTCCAACTTCCAACCCTACAACCCCACAATCCGACAACCCCTAACAACCCCAACAAACCCTGCAAACCCTACAAACCCTAACCCTACAAACCCTACAAATGCTCCATCAACCCCAGCCCTTACACCCAAACCCTTTCCCCTTTACCCTGAACCCTAAACCCGAAACCCGAAACCCGAAACCCCAAACCCTAAACCCTAAACCCTATTCTGTCCAAGGCTCGTCTCCCCTCACCGGAGGAGGGCCTCGGAAGCCCCGCGCCCGAGGTCCGCCTCCCGCCGGCACCTGAAAACTTCAGCTGCAGGGTATCGGGTCTCTGTGGCAGGGTTTAGGGTTTAGGGTTTGGGGTTTGGGGTTTTAGGTTGTTTTAGGGTTTAGGGTTTAGGGAGTTTAGGGTTTGGGGTTTGGGGTTTAGGGTTTAGGGTTC
This sequence comes from Symbiodinium natans, assembly GCA_905221605.1. Classification (NCBI taxonomy): domain Eukaryota; class Dinophyceae; order Suessiales; family Symbiodiniaceae; genus Symbiodinium; species Symbiodinium natans. The sequence continues at coordinate 201,474 of CAJNDS010002569.1, read as the reverse complement.
AGGGTTTAGGTTTCAGGGGGTTTAGGGCTTTACGTTTAATTTGTCTTTCGCGGCGGGGTGTGGGGGTGTGAGGGGCGTGGGTTCTAGAAGGACTCCCCCCCCCCCCCCCCTGTGAGAAGCTCTAGAAAGCAGACGCCCAACTTGACAAGTACGCATCTCGAGCAGGAAAGCAAGGGCTTTTGGGACAGCGAGCTGTGGGAGAGTGACTGAACCCCGATTGGAGGTGCAAGGGCTGAGGGCTTAGGGCTCTTGACCCCAAATCCTGAACCCTGCATCTCACCAACCAAGGGAGCTTGCCTGAAAATCTGGAGCTTAAGCCCAGAGCCTCAAGTTCTACAGCCTTACATGTGCAAATCGCCAAAACCCTCGGGTCTTCCATAAACAACCTTGTAACACATAGTGGAGCTTTCTCTAATGCCTCATGAGCAACCCGAGCGCTCTGCCTGTCAATCCAAACGCAAGAGCACTGGCTTTCAACCACCGTGCAAAGCCTGTCTCACAATCCTGAATCCATCTAAGCCCTAAACCCTAAACCCTAAAGCCTAAACCCTAAACCCTAAGCCCTAAGCCCTAAGCCCTAAGCCCTAAACCCTAAACCCTAAACCCCAAGCCCGCCACCTTGTGAGATTTGGCCGGCTACCGGTCCAGCAACGGATGCTCGGCGACTGTTACCTGCAACGAAACCCTGAAGGCTACTATTTGCTTAAGAACCCCCCCCCCCCAAGAACAAAAACCTGAAGGCTACTATTTGCTTAAGACCCCCCCCAAAAAATAGAAACCCCTATATTAACCTTATAAGGAAGAGTCTCTTTTTTTTTTTTGGGGGGGGGGCTTCTTAAGGAAGTAGTAGAGTCGTAGAAGGGTATTAAGGATCTTCAAGCCCCACCCTAAACCCTAAACCCTAAACCCTAATAAGCCCAACGAAAAGAGCCAAGATACGTGGATTGTTCGGGAGCCTGGTTTTTCAAGCACCAAAGGAGGCTTCACTACTGGCTTCACATGTGAAAACGCCCCCCTATTTTTTGTACCCTTTTAGGGGGCCTCCTCTGCTAAGAAGCACTCTAGAAACTTGGCAGATATCTTAGCGGGTATCTCCTCTACCCCTGTAGCTTCGCATCATAAGCGCCTGGAGCCGAGGTGCGCCGCTTGGCACCTTAGATGCAACTGACTGGTCTCCACCCTGTGCGCGCCCTGCCGCGGCTCGAACCGGTCATGGAGGCTGAGGGTTTCAGGGGTTTAGGGGTGAAGGGGTGAAGGGGTTGAGGGATTAAGGGGTTAAGGGGTTGACGGGCTTAGGGTTTAGGGTTTAGAGCCGTAAGACTTCTTGCAGAAGGCCTTGGAGGAACATTCATCGTGAGGCTTTGCGCGGTTTCGCACGAACCTACAACCTCGCAAATTTGAAGCGACCAAAACCCCGAAAACCCCGAAGGACATGGTGCCCTCAGGCCCAGAAACCGAGTGGACACATTGGGCCCCGATAAGCCTCAGCTAAAGCATTGAGCCCTAGAAGCCCGAGCTCAAAGCATTCAGAAAAAGCGGCCAATCATAAATTCGATGGATCCACATCTAGCCAGGAGGCTCTTCTTCGGCGAGGGAGGGCGGCCCTCCTTGTAGAGCTGCTTCGGCATTGGGTTGGGGAGTTTGGGGTTTGGGGTTTCAGGGTTCAGGTACATCATTTGGGTGTAGCTTTAGCAGTAGAGGGGTGCACAGTTATACGTGATCGGAGGGAACCTCTAATGGAATGAGAACTTTGAGTAGTATATATACAGCATTACATGGCACCGGGGCATGCTATTAGAATTTGCTTTGGCTCATGTAGCAGCTGTGCTCGTCCGGATGATAGGTACTTACAGCGGCCAGGCAGTAGCCTGGGCTGTTCTACACCCTGAAACCTTTAAGCCTACGTAAACCGCAAAACCCGGAAACCCCGGAAAACTCCATATCCAAACCCTAAACCCCATAAACCCGAAATCCTAAACCCTTAGCCCTATAAACCCGAAACTCCCATACTCCCTAGCCAAAACCCAAGAGTAACCGAGAAATGAAAAGGGCGCCGTTCTTGCTTTTCGGGGCCCGTAAGGGAACATTTACCCTAAGACAAAGGCAATCAGCCATCAGCGCCTACCCTAGGTCATTCCGAAACCTTAAACCCCAAACCCTAAACCCTAAACAAACCCTAAGTCCCACACCCTGCAAGCGCCGAACTAGAAAACGCCTGGAGACCCTGGAGCCCTAAACACCCCTACAAGCGGTTTAGGGTTTAGGGTTTAGGGTTTAGGGTTTAGGGTTAGGGTTTAGGGTTTGGGGTTTAGGGATTAGGGTTTAGGATTTAGGGTTTAGGGTTTAGGGTTTAGGGTGCCAGGAACCCCCAAGAGAGAGGACGCCCAAAACCCCACTCAACCCTCCAAGCGCGCGCCCCCATCTGCTGCCACGAGTCATCCCGCTCCCGCCGCAGCTTCTGCTGGAGCACCGCGTGCTTGAAGGCCAGCAGGCCAGCCTGAGGAGCTGAGGTTTAGGGTTTAGGGTTTAGGGTTTAGGGTTTAGGGTTTAGGGTTTAGGGTTTAGGGTTTAGGGTTTAGGGTTTAGGGTTTAGGGTTTAGGGTTTAGGGTTTAGGGTTTAGGGTTTAGCATATAGGACCCAGAACCCTCAAGCCCTGACCCTCCAACCCTGCACCTCTCTCTTCAAAACTGACAAGAAGACACTTAGGGGCTGAGTACCCTAGCCCAAAAAAGGTTAACCTTTTGAGTTATGGTAGGTTTATATAAACCCCAGAAGGTTAAAGGCTACCTACTCAGCAAAGAAGGACTCACGGCAAACTTTCGTTCGTCTAAGTGCAGACTCGCCAAAGCAGCGCTACTGCGTGGGCACTGGGGGGATGCAATCAGACTTGGATCCGCAACTTGCCACCCAAAGCCCTAAACCCTAGGGTTTAGGGTTTAGGGTTTAGGGTTTAGGGTTTTGGGTTTAGGGTTTAGGGTTTGTTCAGGCCTTAGGGTTCGGGTTCTAGGGGTTAAGGGTTTGGAGCTCTGCACCCTTATCCCGAAACCCTTTGAATATGGACCTGGACAACAACCATGGAGGGTTTAGAGGGCAGATCCCCAAAGAAAAGCCCACCAAGAAGCACCAAACAATCCCAACATCCCAGAAAGAGCCCCAGAATCCCAAGAGCCCTGGAGCTCCGAAACCCTACACCCTAAACCCTAAACCCTCAACCCTAACCCTAAACCATGAACCCTAAACCCTAAACTCTAAACCCCTTAAACCCCTTAAACCCCTTAAACCCCTTAACCCCTAAACCCCTAAACCCCTTAAACCCCTTAAACCCCTAAACCCCTAAACCCCTAAACCCCTAAACCACTAAACCCCTAAACCCCTAAATCCCTAAACCCCTAAACCCCTAAACCCTCCCTAAACCCCAGAGCGCCCGGCCTGCAGCCACTTGCTGGTGTCCTGCTGCTGAGGTGGAAATTGAACTTTCTCAGGGCTTCTTTGGCTTTTGGAGAGGCAGGGTTTAGGGTTTGGGGTTTAGGGCTTAGGGTTTTAAATTTTGGGTTTTGGGTTTTGGGTTTAAGCGACGGAGTCATACCCGCCCGCCCAGTTTGGCCCACAACGCTGGGAAACTAGGCCGCTTGAAGGGTAAAGGGTTAATTAACAGAGACATATATACATATATACATATATACATATATACATATATACATATATACATATATACATATATACATATATACATATATACATATATACATATATATATATACATATGTACAGATATACATATATACAGACATGTGAAGCAGAGGTTCAGGGTCTAGGGCAAAACCAAAGTTGCAACAACACCCACGAAGGTCCCGAATCGGAATCCCTAAGCCCTCTGAGCCTGAACTCCTAGCAGCCGAGACAACCCAAATCCCTGAACCCTTAACCCGAAAATCCCAAATCCCTAAACCCCAAACCCTAAACCCTAAACCCTAAACCCTAAACCCTTGGGCTCCGCAAGGCGTGTATCCCTCGGACGGGGGACGTCCTCGTCTGCGCTGCGCCGCCAGTCTTCACTCTCAACCTCCGAGGTAAAGTAGCCCTAAGCCCTAAACCCTAGACCCCTTTTTTGCCACTGGACTGAGGGCCTAAACCCTGAACCCTAGAAACCAGGCGATGGGTTGTGGCGGTGCTTGCAACTGTCTTCAAAGTTTTCCTGGGTTTTAGGATTTAGGGTTTAGGGTTTAGGGGGTTGCAGGGCTTACTGACGGCTTTGGGTTTAGGCCCCTGGTCGAGCTAAGCAGTTATTGTAGTGCATGTTGTACAAATATAAAAACAAGAATATCATTACAAAACATGTTGAAACATATGGTTTTTGAATATGCACATGCTTTACATATGTATCTGTACATAGCATATATATATATATATACATGCTTAAACTGCTGCATGACATGACATGTCGTTACATTACGCGTGATCTATTTCTCTATCTTTGAACATGCTCACTGCCAGATGCAACAGAGCACGCCTCCTGGCGGACCAGCCGGCGACGCAGAATCTGGGCAGAAAGGATCTCTCCAGCTCTCTGAGCAGAGGGAGCTCGGTTGTCCAGCTCGGTTGTCCCTTTAGACCCTCGAGCTTAGGGATGCCATTGCGGCTTTTCGGGTTTCGGGTTTCGGGTTTAGGGTAACTATCCAAAAATCTTCATGTCACAACTTTTCTCCATGGACCCGCCTAGAAAGAACTCAAAAAAAAGCTGGCTGGGTTCCAAGAGCACCTCGTGCCCCAAACCCTCAAACCCCCATTTACCACTCCATAGTCTGATATCTTGGACTTTCAGGTTTAAGGTTTAAGGTTTAGGGTTTAGGGTTTAGGGTTTAGTGTTTAGGGTTTAGGGTTTAGGGTTTAGTAGTTTAGGGCTTAGGGAGGGGTATCACTGCTTGTTGGTGTAGAGGTGTGGGCTTGGGACCTGTGTCATGGGGCAATGAGCTGGATACTTCGCCTGCTCAACCCGAACATCCTAGAGCCGTAAACCCACCTGTTGGGCATGCAGTGAACAAGCCACGTAGAATATCCGCCGGAAGCATCTCGCCCACCTAAGTCCTTTTGGAGATGAAAGCTTAGGATTCTACCGCTGTTTTTAGGCTGATTTAGGGCTTATAGGGCGTTTTTGTCAGTGGTTTTGGAAATTCCGGGCTTCTCTACGAAGGTCTTGGGATGGTTTGGAAGCTTCTTGGACTCAAGCTATATCGGGTTTCATCAGGGTTCAGCTTTAGGGTTTGGGGTTTAGGATATAGGGTTTAGGAGTTCGGGTTTAGGGTTGATAGGGCCTATTTAGGGTTTAGGACTCAGGACTTAGGGGCGTAGTGGTTTGGGGTTTCGGGCTTAAACCCTAGCCCTAAACCCTAACCCCTAAACCCTAAACCCTAACCCTAAACCCGGGCTTGTTCCCAGAGCCTTCTGCGTCTCTGCCAGCAGCTCCGCACTCCCAGCCTCCTCTGCGGCCCCGGCGCCTGGAGAGCCGCTGAGCCCCGAGCGAAAGAAACACAGATGAACCAGAATGTAGGGCTTAGGGTTTAGGGTTTAGGGTTTAGGGTTTAGGGTTTAGGGTTTAGGGTTTAGGGTTTAGGGCTAGGATGGCCCTTGAAAAGCCCTCTTTCAAAATCTTCCTGAGTATGATCCTCTTAAACCCAATAAGGGCAATTGCAAAATGTCCCAGAGGCCTAGCCCCTTTGGCGAGGCCCGGCATGTCTACAGTGGGATTCAGGTTCTGGTCGGCCATTATAATAAAGGCATGATTGATTGTTAGCTATGGCCGGCTCCTGTACTTGAGTGTTGGCGGCTGCAAGGCTTCTCAACCGCTAGCCCCAATTCCGAAGTGGAGGAAGTTTCCCGCGCTTCGAAGTGTAGGGAACTCGGTGTCAAAGGAAAACCTTACCTCCTGCACCCTGTCAGCTAAAAGACATCCCAAGAAGCAGGTGACGCAGTCAAAGGGCACAAAGTGTGCAGGCCTTTGGGCATTTCGCAGGCTCTTTGCAGGATGTGATGTTCGATGGGCGAGAGTGGCTGATGCTATAGCTGCGCCGTACTCGGAGACTTTTGCGAATTTGCAAGGTGGATAGATGACTGCATGGAACTCCACCCTAAGTCTTCACTCTTCGGATGGAGGGTGCGCAGCGCCACAAGCAGAGGTTCGCGGCCAGCGTCAAGCCAAGGAAGCTCAAGCCGGCAAGCAACCGATCAGGCAGAAAGGTCCACAGTGCATACTCCTCAAATACCAACACGGCACTGCACAGGAAGAAGGCTAGAAGCGCCTAGGCTTCCAAGCAACGTAGGAACAAATGCATATATAGCTCCCTCTTGCTCAAATTAACGGGCGGCCCCTAACCCGCAAGAAGAAGAAAAATGGTACCCTTGTGTGTCTTAGTCACAAATCCCAGGGAAAACAGGGCCTCAAGAAGAGAGCTGCAACACCGCGCGCGCCAGCGGTAGCTCAGGCGCAGCACAAGATTGGCGGCGCCGGGAAGAACTGCCAGCCACCAGGCAAGAAAGCGGGCCAGCGAAGCCGCGGCCAGCTGCCAGGACCGTTGAACATCGACTGCAGTTCGGTCGAGTGCAATCCACAGCACAGGTGCGGTTGCCATGACCAGGCGCTGATATGAGAAGGCTGCATCTGCAAGTTGGCCCACCAAGGCCGTCTGCAACTGCAACTGCGCTTGGAGGTCGAAGTTCTCGATCGACCCAAACCAAGCAACAATGCACCGAAGAATGATATCGCGGTCACAGATCCCTCCGTGGGGGTGCCCTTGTTTACAGCAAGCACTTGTGCAGTTCTCCACGGACAAGTGACGAATTTGGGCCTCCAAGACGTCGATGCTACGGAAGTACGCCCTAGCCGAGTATGCCGTCAGGCCGAAGAAAGGTATGGCGAAAGATGCGCCGGCAAAAACGGCAAAATTTCCTAATTCGGAACCTTGCAAGGCAAGGAACATGGTGGCAAGCACACTGAAGCCTGCGTGAATCACCATCAGCGCGGGTCCAAGCATCGGCGGGCAAACAGTGAAGCTGGCTTTCGTGTCGGCCGCGCGCTGGCTTTGCAGAAATGCGCTGAGCTCGAAGATGCACCATAATCTTGTCACCTTTGTAGCCCAGCAACACTGCAATCACAAGGAGGTTGCCATTGAATAAAAGAAACAGCAACCTAAAAAGGAAGGCAAAAGGGCACCACCAGGCTACCAAGTCACATAACTCGGACACCACAGTACCAGCATGCTCCGGGAGCGCTTCAGGATGGCCCCCATGCTGGCAAGGCCCTCGCCTTTCGCTTCCTGATTCCGCTGATCTATGCACGCAATGTCCAAGAAAACACGCTTCTGCCGAAGGCACAGCAACATGGTTGAGTAGTGTGAGACGATCCCGAACAGCGTACACCACTGGCACCTCCAGTAATTTCCATGCCACTCTGGTAGAGCACCCAGCATGAATAGGGTGCAGGCCAAGGCGGCACCGAGAGTGCCGACCACAAACGCGCTTGCACCACTGCTGAGGTAGAGTATGTTGACATACTTCGTCCATGCCGCGTCGCGCCAGCTGTGCGACCAAAACTCGTCGAGCTGGGTCACCTCTTCACTGAAGCGGTGTAGCAAGTCGAGCCTACCGCGCATCCAGTACAGCGGCGCGTATTGCAGAAAGCGGAACACACGTATTCCTCGGACCACTCCTGGGCGTGTGGCCGTCATGGAAGAGACATACTCGAAATAGACGTCAGCTACAGATCTGAACTCATCTAAGTCTTGGCCCGCCGAGTGGTCGGAGCCGCTGAAAGACACCACATCAGCAGCTGCAATGGCAACCTCGAACCCATCGGCAGCATTCGCGCCCCGAGCTACAGCCGAGCGCTCAGAGCCTTCGGAACGCGAGGCATCAGAATCAAGAGATGCGCCAATGCACACCTCCAGCTCCTTGGCCATGGCAAACTCGAGAAACACTGGTTCACCGGCACTAGGGTCTCCCGACACGACGATGTATACCCCAAAGGCTCCCTAAACCCTAAACCCTAAACCCCAAAGGGTAGCTGCACCTGCGCTTTAAAATTCCATGTTCATGAAGATCGTGATCCCTCACGAGACTGTGGCCTCATGTTAAGTTGAGCTGAGAAGGGAAAGAATGTGAGAGCTAACGTGCTGCATTAACATGGGGTTTAGGGTTTAGGGTTTAGGGTTTAGGGTTTAGGGTTTAGGGTTTAGGGGAACCAAAAGAACACTTCCGGCACACAAGGGAGACCGGAAGTGAATCAACGACTTAACACGTCTGAGGCCGGCGCAACGACTTGAGACACAAACAACCTTTAAACCCTAAACCCTAAACCCTAAACCCTACACCCTAAACCCATGCGCAACATGCACGAAGCTGTGCGGCCACAGCCCGGAGCGACACGAAGACAGGAGTACTGCCGGCAGACACTAAGCACCTCATGCGGGCACGTGCCTTCTGGCGAGATCCTAGATTTCGGAATCCGCATTCAAAAGGGACCATCAAGGGACCTCATAATTTCGTAAACCCGAAACCCTAAACCCTACAGACCCTAAACTACCCTAAACCCCTAAAACCCCCAAAGCCCTAAACTAACCCTAAACCCCTGAACCCCTAAACCTCTAAAACCCGCAAAACAAGCCTTCTGGTTCTTAAGAACTAAGGATTTAGGGCCTTCGGGTGCAACTCATGCTTTTTATGCGAACTAGAGGTGTATCCTCTTTGTGCTTTCCTTATATGGGGGTTTCCGAAAAGAGGGGTCCACTTTTTTTGCGGGGGCGGGGGGGGGGGGGGGGGGGGGTCTCTTTGAGGAAACTTGACTCGATTTGGGGTCTAAAAGGGGTACCCCTGTTTTGGGAAATGCCCATATGAGGATTTACGAAATTAAGGGGACCCCTAATATAGTCCCCAAAGAGTAGGATTCCCTTATAACAAGGAAACCAGTAAGGTACCCCCAAAAAAATCGGGAACCCCCATATCTTCTATGTGTCCCGTTGCCCTCACGTTGGCATGCCCAGGTTCTCTCCAGGAATGGACGAACGGCCTTCCTTTGCTGTCTATAGATGCGGCTTTGATTGTATCATCTTTCTCCAACTTAGCCCCCATGAGGGGACCACAATCTTAAGCTTCCCCCAAAGCCTGAGAGAAAAACAAAAAAAAAAGACCTCCCAGGCGCCTCCCACCAGCCGACCCCGAACCGCATCTTCTGCCTAGCAGGGCTTAGGGTTTCGGGCCCTTCGGGCTTCGGGTTTAAGGAGATGGGTTTTTGGTGGTGGGTTGTTTTTTTTGCTTCCTGGGGGGCTCTTGGGCCTGGGGAGATTCGTTCGGGACTTGAGGATGCAAGTGTGGAGGGCGCAGAGTGCAGGAGACTTATTCGGGGGAGGGGGGGGGGGAACTTTAGGGCGGGCCCTATAAAGGGTTCAGGGTTTAGGTTTAGGGCTTGGGGGGGAAGTTTAGGGCCCCTGCAAGCCCTAAACCGCTAAACCCTAAACCCTAAACCCTAAACCCTAAACCCTAAACCCTAAACCCTAAACCCTGAACCCTCTTTGAGGCCCGCAACATGGGCTTTTCCAGCTCTTCTCCGAGAATCCTCGACTTACGCGCGTTGAACCCTTCTAGTGCTTTTGGTGGGTGCCATTGCCGGTCTGGGAATTTGTTGGGGTTTAGTTTAGGGTTTAGGGTTTAGGGTTTAGGGTTTAGGGTTCAGGGTTCAGGGTTTAGGTTTCAGGGTTCAGGGTTCAGGGTTCAGGGTTTAGGGTTTAGGGTCGGAGAGATCTGCAAACCCCCATGCCCGGTCACACACGTTCGAGATGAAGCTTCCTTTGAACGCACCGCTTCAAGGGACGAAATACGACACCCTTATAAGGGACCTGAGGGAATGTAAGGGCTACTTTGGTATATAGGGATGAGGTATATATAGTAACATAGTAGTTTCCTAGGGGAAGCCTTCTAGGGGCTCATGTAACCCCTAAGTGGCCTTAAGACACACTCAATTCCCCCAAATAAGAATGTGCATGTAGGCCCTTCCGAAATGGGAACTTGGGGTGCAAGTCGAACCTCAACCAACCCCTAACGGCCCTAACAGCCAGACCCTACACTCCCTGAACCCCGTAAAGTCTAAACCCTCAAGGGACTAGAGGAGGGACTTTTTTAATGGAGCTTAGGGCTTCTTCAGGGGGTGCTTATGGATATAGGGACTATAGGGGGGCCCTCCTTCTACCCCTTAAGACTCTCAACCCTAAACCCTAAACCCTAAACCCTAAACCCTAAATCCTAAACCCTCAAGGCCAGGATACCCCTAGACCCCTTAACCCTCCACCTCCAACTTCAGGGTCGCGCGGGCAAGCTCATCGTAGATCTGAGCAGTCAGGGTTAGGTTTACAGAGGGTTTTAAACCCTAAACCCTAAACCCTAAACCCTAAACCCTAAACCCTAAACCCTAAACCCTAAACCCTAAACCCTAAACCCTAAACCCTAAACCCTAAACCCTAAACCCTAAACCCTAAACCCTAACCCTAAACCCTAAACCCTAAACCCTAAACCCTAAACCCTGCGGGACAGTTGCTGGGGGCCTTGGTGGAGTGAGAAGCCTCAAACCTCTGAACCCAAAACCTCTAAAAACCCTAAATCCCGAAACGAGCCTTACATGCGTCAACCTAGACGCCTCAACCGCAAAGCCCAAACACTGAGACTCGGTTTTGAGGGAATCCCAGGTAGGGTATGTTAAATCGATGCGCAAGGGATATATGCCCTTATACTAACAGTCCTTAATAGGGATTCTAATGGGGGGGGGTACGAAAAAATCTTATTAAGGACTGTTAGAAGAGGGGGGAACGTGCCTATATGACCCTCAACTTAAGGCTTGCCTTGGTACCCAGGGAACCACCCCATGAATCCCCTAAAACCCCAAAATCCTAAACCCCTAAAACCCTAACTAAAACCCTAAAACCCTAAAACCCCAAAAAACACTAACTAAAACTCTAAACCAAAAAAGCCCTAACTAAAACCCTAAAAGCCTAAAAACCCTAGAAACCCTAAATCCCTAACTAGAAACCTACGCCCTAGAAACCCTACAACACCAAAAAAACCCTGACTAAAACCCTAAAACCTGCAAACCCAAAGAAACCCTAACTAAAACCCTAAAACCTGCAAACCCAAAGAAACCCTAACAAAACCCCTAAGACCCCAAAGAAACCCTAACTAAAACCCTAAAACCTAAAACCCCTAAAACACCCAACAAAAACCCTAACAAAAACCCTAAGAAACCCCAACAAAAACCCTAAAATACCCTAACAAAAACCCTAAAATACCCGAACAAAAACACTAAAATACCCTAGCAAAAACCTCTTAAAATGGCGCCCCGGCAGCCTCGCTGCAGCCATCGGAGGCGGCAAAGTGCAGCGGCGTATCTCCCACGGCTGAGGCCAGGCGCGGATCAGCCTGACAGGTGGGATTTAGGGTTTAGGGTTTATAGAGTGTAGTTTGGTAAAGACGTTGTGGGTTTTGAGGCTTAATACAGGCTGTGCAGGTTGGATGCTTACTACGGGCTTATGAGGTTGAAGGAGGACTTGGCTGCACTCAGCAGGGTAGCTATAAATCTAATTCTTAGCTGCCTTACTAAGAAACCCAAGAAACCCAAAAAGGCTAAGGATCTACGAGTTGAGCAAGGCCTTGTTGAAGCTTCAGGTCTTGTCGAGGGTTTGAGGTTTAGGGTTTAGGGGTTAGGGTTTCAGGGTTTAAGGTTGAGGGTTTAGGGCTTTAGGGCTTTAGGGCTTTAGGGCTTTAGGGCTTTAGGGCTTTAGGGCTTTAGGGCTTTAGGGCTTTAGTGTGTAGGGTTTTAGGGTTTTCGGGTTTGCGCTTGTATGTGCCTTAAGTGCGTATACCTCCCAAAGTTCCCGGGGTGCTCTCGATGTCTGGGGATTCTTTCAACTTGCGGGTCGCAGCTTCCTGGCATTGAAGGCGCAGGGTTTAGGGACAGAAAGCATGCCTACGTTTTTTCAGGGGGGTTTAGGGCTTAGGGTTCTCCAAACTACAAGCCTCCCTGGGTACCGATATAAGCTGTATCGCACGGCCCACAAACAATCATCATTGAGAGAGCTGACTGCAGGACCTGGGTGTAGGTTGCGAACAGCTCAGGACCCTAGTCTCTGCGTCCTGAGGGTTTAGGGCTATGGTTTAGGGTTTACAGGGTTTTGGGTTTTAGGGTTTTAGGGTGTTAGGGTTTTAGGGTGTTAGGGTTTTAGGGTTTTAGGGTGTTAGGGTTTTAGGGTTTTAGGGTGTTAGGGTTTTAGGGTGTTAGGGTTTTAGGGTTTTGGGTAGGCGCGGTGTCAGGGTTTTGGAGGCTCCCAAGACTGCAAGGAGAAGGGCTGCTGGGGAATTTGAGGCAAGCCCGAAACTAAACTTGAAAACCCGCTCCACCACCCTAAACCCTAAACCCTAAACCCTAAACCCTAAACCCTAAACCCTAAACCCTAAACCCTAAACCCTAAACCCTAAACCCTAAACCCTAAACCCTAAACCCTAAACAAAATTCCGCACTGCACCCCCTGAAGCCTTATGATATGCAAGCCTTCAACGGTGACGCTCTAAGCCTCTAAACTCTTGACAAACCATAAACACCCTGAACCCTAAACCCCAAAACCAAAAACCCAAAACCCTAAACCCTAAACCCTAAACCTGACGAACCCAAGCCTTGGCCATGAGAAGCGCACGGCAGACCTCCACAGGGGTAACAGGAATTAGGGCCCAAAACCGTAAACCCTGAACCCTAAACCCTAAAGCCTGAACCCTAAACCCTGCACCCTAAACTCTAAACCCTAAACCCTAGACCCTAAACCCTAAACCCTAAACCTTTACGCTTTAGGGTAGGTGTGTGTGTGTGGGCGGTTTTTTTGAGGAGGAGGGGGAGGGGTTGAGTGGGGCTCAGTGAGGCTTCTGAGTACTCAACCCCCAACTAGACCCCCCAAACCCGAAAACCCTGTAAACCCTTGAGCCCTAAACCAAACGTTACATGTAGCCAACGTCAAGAGCGCTCATTTAAACCCTAAACCCTAAACCCTAAACCCTAAACCCTAAACCCTAAACCCTAAACCCTAAACCCTAAACCCTAAACCCTAAACCCTAAACCCTTCAAGCCGTGTGGCGACTCGAAAGCTGGCTTGGTGTTGCTTAGGAACCATGCTTCGCCACCTTACTAAGGAAAGCACGCTAGGGGCTTATCAGGAAACCTAAGCCTACAAAAAGGGGTTTAGGGTTTAGGGTTGCGGGTTTCGGGTTTGGGGTTTAGGGTTTAGGGTTTAGGGTTTAGGGTTTAGGGTTTAGGAGCCTACTCAGGGTCCCAGTTGAGCTACCTTACTGGGGAAACCACACTAGTTCAAGCTGTTCTAAAGAAGGAAGCCAGGTTAATTCCAAGAGGGTTTAGGGTTTAGGGTTTAGGGTTTAGGGTTTAGGGTTTAGGGTTCAGTCTCTACAGCAAAAGGGTGGCTGATCAAACATGCCATGGCCGGGCAGCGCCGCTACCGACCACAGTGAAAATGAATCAGTTAGGTCTAAACCCAAAACCCAAAACCCAAAACCCCAAACCCTAAACCCCAAACCCTAAACCCCAAACCCGAAACCCGCAACCCTAAACCCTAAACCCTAAACTCAAATGTCCCTGCCTGCCCGGCAGGATCGACATTGGCGACGACTTTGACGGCGAAGTGGAGCAGGGAGAGTTCGAAGCCAAATCGCGACCTGCAAGCGAAAGCTGAGAGGGGTTTAGGGTTTAGGGTTTAAGGGTTAAGGGTTTAGGGTTTAAGGTTGAGGGTTTAGGGTTAGGGTTTAGGCTTTAGGCTTTAGGCTTTAGGAATAGGCTGTAGGGTTTAGGGTTTAGGGTTTAGGGTTTCGGGTTTCGGGTTTCGGGTTTGGGGTTTAGGGTTTAGGGTTTAGGGTTTAGGGTTTAGGGTTTAGGGTTTAGGGTTTATACCTCTAAGAACGCCGCAGCCCGGAAGCCCTAGATGACAGCATTATGGTCCCTTTGGCGGCTCCTATGAAGCGCACAGTGGACCTCTACACCCTAAACCCTAAATCCCCAAACCATAGACCGTAGACCCTAAACCCTAAACCCTAAACCCTGAACCCTGAACCCCAAAACCTAAACCCTAGATCCCCTAACCCCTAAGCACCGTAGACCTTGAATAAACCCGTTGTATGGCAGCTCAGGCGATGGCGAGTGCTGCCGTGATGGATCCGCAAGAACAATGCCAAACAACACAACCCAACGCATGCTTGTAAGCCCTAAACCCTAAACCCTAAACCCTAAACCCTAAACCCTCGAGCTCCGGGTTTAAGGGTGAGGGATCCGTCGATAAACATCAGCAAGGAAGTTGTGTGTTGTCTCCGCCTGAGAACATCTCGAAGCTGCGGCGCATCGTCGCCCGCTTGAGCCATGGCCTTTGGGCGATGCAGTGTGAGGTTTTGGGATGGTGCTTTTGCTCAACCCTTGGCCTAAACCCTAAATCCTAAACCCTTCAGATTTCATAGCCGGCTCCTGCTAAACCCTAAACCTTAAACCCTAAACCCTAAACCCTAAGCCCTGAACCCTGGTGCCTGCATAGTGCGAATGCAGGTGCTCGCGCGCTGGACAGCTCCGCAGCATCCATCCTCCGAGTGTTTAGGGTTTAGGGTTTTAGGGTTTAGGGTTTAGGTTTAGGATTTAGGGTTTAGGGTTTAGGGTTTAGGATTTAGGGTTTAGGGTTTAGGTAGGGTTTAGGGTGTAGGTTGCGCTAGAAAAGCTCATGCAGTGTCCCGCTATGGTTGCCAGAACGGAACTCCTTCTGGGGAGCCTCGATGTTCTGGTAGCTTGTGCAGTTTCGGGTCTAGGATCTATAGGGTTTTCGGGCGCTTGGCGTCGAAAGCCCAAAGCCCAAACCCTAAGAACCTCCAGAAACCCTGCAAACCCGTAGGCTCAGGGCTCAAAAGGTTTAGGGTGTAGACAGTGTATGGGGTATGGAGTTTGCGGCTTGAGGGTTTGGGGAACTGGGTAGCCCAGTAACCTTATTATCATAAGGGCACCCTTTTTTTGGGGTTGGCTACTCTAAAAGAGAAACTTGAACCAAAACAAAAAAGGGAAAAGTGTAATTACCACTGGGCTAGCAAGGGAACAAGCGTCCAACCTCTCAAGCCTAACCTAAACCCTAAACCCTAAACCCTAAACCGTCTCCTGGACAGCCTTCAAGAGGTACTGCACCACGTCCTGTGCGCTGGTATGCTTCAGCGGAACCTGGCAGAAGGCGAAGACTGGGGGTTTAGGGTTTAGGGTTTAGGGTTTAGGGTTTAGGGTTTAGGGTTTAGGGTTTAGGGTTTAGGGTTTAGGGTTCAGGATTAGAGGCCCATACCTTCAACCTGACCCAGGGGATGCTTCCACCCATTCTACACGTGCAGGGGGAGGTACCTTGATCATCGGCTTTTCAAGGGAAACCCCACCTAACCTTGACCTAGCTGACCCATAGGCGTGAACTGGGGCGTTCGCAGTACCCACGTTTCGCATGCAGGAGTCCTGTTATAACCCCATAAACTGGGATGATCCCATTTATACTAACAGTCCGGAGTCCTTCATAAGGAGTATAATAATTAGGGGTCCTACAATCCCTATTACGGACTGTCACTATCAGGGGGAACATCCCAACCTATGAAACTCTACCCTATGCGCTAGATGAACCCTCGCAGTCACCATGGCCGTTTCGAGGCATGCTGCTCACGTGCACGTGGTGAGACATGGCGCGCACGGGGGCACCCGACGGCACGCAAACGTGGCGCAACCTTCTTTATTATGGCCTTCCCTGTTACCCCAAATAACCTGAATTCGGCTAAATTATCCTTGAATAGCCTTAATTATGCGGGGAACCTAGGGGGGCTGGTGGCATAAAGGGGGCTGGGAAACCTATATGAATCTACAGACACCAGATCTCCCTGCCCGAGCAGAGGTCAGCAAAGTTCAGACAACTTTGCATACACGCAAGCTCAAATCTCGACGAGATCCTCTGAAACGAGGTCGTCTTCGACTAAAACCGCTTCGTCGGCCCTCAGGCGAGCCTTGGCTGCACTTAGGGTTTAGGGTTTAGGGTTTAGGGTTTAGGGTTTAGGGTTTAGGGTTTAGGGTTTAGGGTTTAGGGTTTAGGGTTTAGGGGTTTAGGGTTTAGATCTAAACTAAAAGTTACAGTAAAAGCACCACAGAGGCGCCTGCTTGCTGTTGGCGTAGGCCTGCTTTCTGACATAGGCCCTTGCTCGTGCGGCCACTGCCCCAACATCCAGGAGAATCTTCTCGCCGTCCTTCCATCCTGTCAGGAGTCCATCGGAGCCTAAGAACCTGGGTAGCCCAGCAGTACGATTTAGGGTTTAGGGTTTAGGGTTTGGGGTTTGGGGTTTGGGGTTTGGGGTTTGGGGTTTAGGTCTTAGGGCCTGTTTTCGGGTTGGTTACTTTACAAGGGAACCTTATAACCACAAAAAGGGCTACCAAGGAGCAGCTTCTGCAAGCCATCGTTGAACTTCCTGATCGCCGACGCTGAGCCAATCTTTGACAGGATCTCTTGCTTGTCCTCAGGCCTGGAAGCGTAGCAGTTTTCGACTCGCAAGGATCTCAGACGGAGCTTTTGGTTTTCGAGACTCTCGGCAGAGTGGACGACCAGATGTTGCTCCATTCGGGTGGCATGGGCCTGTGCCAGTTCTGCGATGCACCATGCGCGAGAAAACATGTCAAAATTCTTGTCGATGGCAATGACTTGGAGAAAGCCCTGGCGAAAGCGAAGGTAAAGATGCTCCATCATGCTGTCGAACTTATTGAGCTCGCAGGATATCGGACAGTCGTTGAGGCACTTCCTAGACACAAGAGCAACCTAGGAATGATAAAAGGGTCCCCTTTTTGGGTTGAAGGGGCGTAGAAGAGAACCTAACCGTCCCCCCCGACCCCCCCCCCCCCCCCCCCCCCCCCCCCCCCCCCCGGCACCGAAAAAAAGGGAGGAAGAAGGGCCTACTCGGGGTCCTCCCTAAAACCCTAAACCCTAAACCCTAAACCCTAAACCCTAAACCCTAAACCCTAAACCCTAAACCCCTAAACCCTAAACCCTAAACCCTAAACCCTAAACCCTAAACCCTAAACCCTAAACCCTAAACCCTAAACCCTAAACCCTAAACCCTAAACCCTAAACCCTAAACCCTAAACCCTAAACCCTACTCTGGGTCCTAGCTTCGGCGTCTTGCAGTCACACACAGGCAGCGACTCCCCAGTGACGGTGTCATGGCCTCCCATGGCTTGGCTACAAATACCTTGGCAGCCCAGCAACCATCTCATTCCTAGGGTTTAGGGTTTAGGGTTTAGGGTTTAGGGTTTAGGGTTTAGGGTTTAGGGTTTAGGGTTTAGGGTTTAGGGTCAAGGCCCTTCTTGGCGTTAGTGACTTTTACAAGGGAGCCCATAGCCCAGCAAGGGCCAAAGGGTACCGCTCAGGTGCCAAGATACTGGTATGCTGATTGATGCAGAACGCACAAATCCAGAACTGCCACTGCTGCGAGCCCTGCTCGCGGAGTCTCTCTCTCAAGCTCTTTTCCCGGCCAGCCCCCAGATGGTCGGCAATGCTGTCCCAAGACGTCAAGCCCAAGCAATCCTTGGTAGCACAATAAACATCTCATCACAAGGGTACCCTTTCTGGGGGTTACTTTGTAAGGGAACCCAGAACCCACCAAAAATGGGACAAATGTGTACCACTGCACTACCAAGAATCTGCAACTATTGCCGCCACAAGGTCCCGAAAGCAGTTTCCCCAATGGTGGGTCACCATGCGCGGTGCCGTGGACGATGGGCGAGGAAAACACTGCGACGTTCCTGCCGATGCTCCAAGAACTTCAGCCAGGGACCTGAGGGGACGCGTTTACCCCAGAGCAGTCCTCAACCCTAAGCGCTAAACCCTGAACCCTGAACCCTGAACAACAAACTCTAAACCCTGAATCATGAGCGCGTCCCGACGCATTTGTTTCTTGCTATCTCGCAGCCGCACTTGGTCAGGCCTGTTACTGTTCAGCGCTTGGGTTTGCGCAGTTTTCCCGTTTACCCTAAACCCTAAACCCTAAACCCTAAACCCTAAACCCTAAACCCTAAACCCTAAACCCTAAACCCTAAACCCTAAACCCTAAACCCTAAACCCTAAACCCTAAACCCTAAACCCTAAACCCTAATTAAACCCTAAACCCTAAACCCTGCGGCGTTGCCCGAGCTGTGCCAATCCGTGCAAGTGGGGGATGATATTCAGGCTTCCCAAAACCCTAACACCCTAAAACCTGAAAACCCTAAACCCTAAAACCCTATGATTATAACCCTATAGCCCGATAACCTGGTAACCGTCAAACCTTATAACGCTACACCCTCAAACCTGCTAACCCTATGACGTACAACTCTTTAACCCTCCAGCCCTCTAACCCTCTAACCGTATAACCCACCAACCCTAGAACCTTATTATCCTCTAACCCTATAACCCTAAACCCTATAATCTAAACCTATAACCCTAAGCCCTAAACCCTACAACCCTAAACCCGAAACCTATAACCCCTAAACCTGAAAACCTATAACCCTAAACCCTAAATCCTAAACCCTAAACCCTATAACCCTATCACCCTAAACCCTAGATCCTAAACGGGACCTGCCCATGTCGCCGCAACGCGACTCCGGAATGATCGCATGTCGGACCACATCCTTGGAGACCGGGGAAGGGAAGGAGAGGGGTTTAGGGTTTAGGGCTTAGGGCTTAGGGTTTAAGGTTAGGGCTTAGGGTTTAGGGCTTAGTTCCCAACATCTGTGTAGGGGCACCGGAGGACCCCTTGGTTGACTCGGGGCACCCTATTCTGGGAAATACCCAAATCAACCCACAGTCGGGTGTAGGGTCTAGGGATCACTGACCCAAGCGACTCCATGCTCGAATATACAGTACATGGACCCTAAACCCTAAACCCTAAACCCTAAACCCCAAACCCTAAATAAAATTTCGACCCTAGCAGGGTTCATTCAGTCACCAAGGATCATTCGTGGTGGACCTGGACGGATCAAAATGAGACATGCGCGAGCTGAGCTTGACGTAGAATTCCAAGAGCTGGCTCACGGAAATGCGGCGGCCTGCTATTTCCTTGAAAACCCAGTGGCGCGCCAAAATTTGTGGTTCATGTTCCTACACTCCTGAAAAACCCTAAACCCTAAACCCTAAATCCTAAAACCTAAACCCTAAACCCTAAACCCCCAAAAAGGGCACACGGACGACAAACGGGCCCAAGGTTCGCGGACTTTGTCGTCCCAGGCGCACCGGTCGCAGAATGCCGCTTGCTCACGTATCTTCACGCTGCGGGACATGGAGGTCTGGGACATGGTCTGGGCCACTTGCTCTGACAGGGTCTTCCTGGGACTTTAATTTACCTACAGCTTAGGAGTAACTACCCTTAACTACTGCCCTACTCTTCAGTAGTAGCTACCCTTCATTACTGCCCTTAAGTAATCAATTAGTAGGTAAAACCCACAAGGGTTTAGGGTACTCTATATACCTACAGTTGAGTAGTAACTACCCTTAACTACTACCCTTAATTAGTAGGTATCCACGGTATAACCCACAAAACTGTAGGTAAAGAGGGTCCGAGGTTCACCACCTGTCCTGCCATGGTCGCTGCCCTCTTCGAGCCACAAGTGCACTCCAGCAACTCGCGATAGGAGTTTCGGCTGGACTGCGCCTGGGATAGTCAGACGATTCAAAGGTTAGGGTTTAGGGTTTAGGGCTTAGGGCTTAGGGTTTAGGGCTTAGGGCTGAGGGTTGAGGGTTTAGGGCCAAGTTTAGGGTTTAGGGTTTAGGGTTTAGGGTTTAGGGGTCTTCGCTGTTGCAAGGCTGTCTTTTCTTCACTTGCAGTTTCCCGAAGTCTTAAATCATCTGCCAGGAGCTTGGGGGGACGTTGACGAAGAGGCCGGACGCCGCCTCGGACAGCGCAGTGAGCCAATGGACAGGAGGGTGACCTTGGGGACGAAATGAACCCTAAAAGGGCTTTCTTGGTTCAGACACCTTCATAGGAATTATACAGGACTATAGGGTATGTGACCCGAATTTTTGGGTTCATTTGGTCCCCAAGTAACCGCACTGCCGTTGGATACCACGTCCAGCACAAACAAGTAGTCGTTGACCGAAACGACTATTGGGTGGAACACGAACTGGATGGCCGCCATGCCAACCACATTGAAGACCATTGAGGAGTTGGCTAACAGGACTGCAAACTGAAATCGCCGAAGTGCGTTGATCGCGGAAGCCATCTTCTGCTCCCACTCCCCGTCGCTGTCGACATTCATCCTCCGGGCTGTCTGGAGCGCCCGCAAAGGAACAGAAATAGCCCGCAGCAGCAACCCTGTCAGCAAAACCAGGCTAAGAGTGGAGCCCGTGTTCGTCAGAAGGAAGCCCACCCGGGAAACTCGAAAAAGAGCGCTCCCCCCGAGAGCGAAGAAAATCGGGAGAGCAGACAGCCGTGTGATGGTCTTGCTGCAGGGCAAGGGCTCACCGAAAGCCTCTTCCAAAGCCTTGACCTTCCTGGCTGCGATGCGAATGCACCAAACGCCAGAAAGGAAACCTGAAATCCTCCCGGCGACGACCAGGCCCATCTTCGTGGATGTGACTGGTAAGGCTGCATCATAGATACCTAAGTTGCCCAGTAACCTAGGATTAAAAAGGGTGCCCTTTTTGCGTAAAGGGGTTTAGTAAGAAGGGAACCTAAACACACCAAAAAGGCAATAAGACTACTGCTGGGCATCGTAGATGCTGTCTCTCAAGCCATCATTGTCACGGTCGGCACCCTGGCAGGCGAGGAGCACACCCGCGGCAGTCGTAAGACTGAGACTTGCATATACGTACCTCTTTGGGGTTTAGGGTTTAGGGTTTACGGTTTAGTTCATAATTTTTCGGTTGGGGTTTGGATAGACAAGGCGAAACCTAACGAGTCCTGCTAGAAGCTGCTAGAAGTCCTTCCCAGGTACAGGCAGCATCTGATACAGTCACGTATGTACGCGGACGACGCGTGATCAGCCAAGACGGAGAACATTGAGAATGCAGTAACAATCCAGGTGCAGCCCGCGCGAAACCAGAGCAGATTCCAGTACTCCTCGAAGCTGTATCCGAAAACTGTCTTCATTCTCGGGTCGAAGGCTCTGCAACCGTTCATCCCTCCAAAGACAAGCCAAGGGCTAGTGGTGATGACAGCTGTGCACAGGAAAAGGAAAGCCGCAACCGCCACACGAAGTGCGAGAGGTAGTGGCAACGTCTGGTATCGCAACAAACCGTGGCCGACTGCATATGCGCAGACTCCCAGGATGCTCGCGGCATACGTGACGTTGATGAAGCAGAGGCAGATTCCCAGCAAGCTGCCAACTGTGACAGCAGTGATGCACAGTCCCTCTCGGCGACTCTTTGTCCAGGAAGCCATGCTTGAAGCCCGCTCGTCCCGGCGAAACGCAAGACACCCTCAAGAAAGCCTTTCAAGCTTGTGGATGGAACACCCTAAACTCCACACCCTAAACCCTAAACCCTAAATCCTAAACCCTAAACCCTAAACCCTAAACCCTAAACCCCAAACCCTAAACCCTACACCCGCAAAAGGGCTCACAGATCATACAAAGCCCGAAGCTTTGAACTGCCCGTCTGAACGAGGGGGCCGAGAGAAGCAAGGAGAGTTTAGGGTTTAGGGTTTAGGGTTTAGGGTTTAGGGTTCAGGGTTTAGAAGGAAGGGTTAGGGTTTAGGGTCTAGGGTCTAGGGTCTAGGGTCTAGGGTTTAGGGTTTAGGGTTTAGGGTTCAGGGTTCAGGGTTCAGGGTTCAGGGTTTAGGGTTCAGGGTTTAGGGTTCAGGGTTTATAAGCGTTTAGGGTTCAGGGTTTGGGGTTTGGGGTTTAGGGTTTAGGGTTTAGGGATTAGGGTTTAGGGTTTAGGGTTCAGGGTTTAGGGTTTACGATAATAGGGGTACCTTTTTGGGATCCTTATATGAAGGGGATCCTCCTATTTGGGGGACTATTTTGGGGTCCCCTATTTTTGTAAACCCGCAAATGTCCCCTGCTGGTTCTTGATCCAACTAGGACACTGCCACGACAAATAAGTTTCGATTTCATAGCCCTAACCCTGAACCCTAAACCCTAAACCCTGAACCCTGAATCCTGAACCCTGAACCCTGAACCTTAATCCCTAAACCCTAAACCCTAAACCCTAAACCCTAAACATTAGGGCTTAGGGCCGCGCGGCAAGCCTGGGATCCTAGTTCTCACGAACGCATGTATTGTATGACCTCGTTGGATGAAGAAATCTTTGTCTTTCTCATCTTGAGGGTTTAGGGTTTAGGGTTTAGGGTTCAGGGTTTAGGGTCTTCGTTCATTAGAAATCTGAACAATCTGCCGAGAAGACCTATATCTGTCCTATCTTCGCCAAAAGCATATGCTCATTTGATGGGGAAATGACCAATTGTAAGCCGCTCAAAGTCTGTATTGTCTCCTCAACATTCCTCTTTAAGCTCCTAAACCCTCAACCCGAGACCCTACACCCTAAACCCTAGAGCCTTATTCAAGGTTCCGTTAACAATTTAAACGGTGAAGCCCTTACAGAGGTGTTTCGGGCAGTCAGGTTTCAGAGTTCAGGGTTTTTGGGTGTTTGAAGGTTTTAAGGGTTTTAAGTTCAGAGGGTTTCGGGTTTTTACCGGAGCTAGTGAGGGTAGGCTGTCTCGGTTTCAGGGTTCAGGGTCCCAGAGCTTGTTGGTTTCAAATGTTCAGGTTTTTTCGGGGCATAGGGTTTAGGGTTTAGGGCTTAGGGTTTAGGGTTTTAGGGTCAAATACCCTCGGCGGCCGTACCTCTGTAACGACGCGGACGCTCCTCAAGTACTCCACCACGTCTGACCTTGCAAGAATCCTAGACCCGAAACCCTGAACCCTGAACCCTAACCCCTAAACCCTAACCCCTAAACCCTAAACCCTAAACCCTAACTAACCCCTAAACCCTAAACCCGAAAGCATGAAGAAACCCGGGCAGTTGGAGAAGACCTTCTCGTGAGGCCTCTTCATCGACTGGGCGTAGTGAATGGCGTTGCAGCAGTAGCCATCGATCCATTGCACCTGTGGCGCGAGATTCGGGGTGTAGGACTTGGGCTTTAGGATTTTTGGGCTTCAGGGGGTTGGGCTTTCGGGAGTTAGGCTTTAGGGTTTTAGGGTCACTCATTGCCTACTTGTTTTTGCGGAGAAGGCAAAAGATGCCCCTCATGCCCACCCCCTGAGCATGCAACACGGCTCCCAGGAGCAAACTCGCGGAGCCGGCGTGCTGAATACGTTGCGGCCGTGTACCATTGAGCTGGCGCAGCATTTTTAAGCCCAACGCGCGTGCTAAACGTAAGAAAGCCTGGCATGGTGCGCTTCATCAAGGCCCCCGCCCTCCTGCAATCCCTTCGCTTCCGTCGCGCTCAGGGGCCTCCACTCTGGAGGCAATCGCACCGGCCGTGCTGCTCCAACAAGCCATGTGGTCAGAACCTCCGCCGCGCTGGCCGTCATCAGGGCGTGGTCGGCCCCATCATATACTTAATATCACTCCACGACCTGTTCTAGCATCATCAGACCTACAAGGGGCTCAAGTCTGGATTTAGCAAGGGGGGAAGCCCAAACCCAAAGCCCAAAAACTACAAAATTCGAAGCCATCCTTCGGGCATCTCACAAATTGGAACCCTCTTCTATACCCCGAATCCGCAATTTATCACCTTACTAAGGAACCCCGAAAGGTTTTTGGCACTGCAGTCGATGCCGTGTAAGCATCTGTGTCAGGTCCCGGAGGGGGCCTTCCTAGTTGTCCCAAACACCCCTAGCCAGAACCTAAACCCTTAACTCCATAGTTCGGCCCTAAACCCTAAACCCTAAACCCTAAACCCTAAACCCTAAACCCTAAACCCTAAACCCTAAACCCTAAACTCCGGAAAGCTTGGAAGATGGCACAGGTGTTCCCTGGCCTCGGCGCCGCTCTCCACCAAGGCCTGCAAGCGTCAGGGGTCCAGGCTCTGCTGCGTTGTTGTCGAGCCTTGTGTCCCTAAACCCTAAACCCTAAACCCTAAACCCTAAACCCTAAACCCTAAACCCTAAACCCTAAACCCTAAACTTCTAAACCCTGAACCCTAAACTCTAAACCCTATAAACTCTGACCCCACACCCTGTTCCCTGCAGGCCCTGAGGATCCCAAACTCCTCAAGCGCGAAGCCCCCGCATTGTTCACGGAACCTAAACTAAGTTGCTAGGGTTTAGGATTTAGGGTTTAGGGTTAGGGTTTAGGGTTTAGGGTTTAGGGTTTAGGGTTTAGGGCTTATCTTATCGATCTCCTTGCTGCTGTCGGCCACCACAGTCTCGACGGCGTCTACTTGGATTTTGTCTTCCTTGCGTCCGGGCTTGGTGGAGAAATGCTCCTCCCAAGAAACCCTAAACCCTAAACCCTAAACCCTAAACCCTAAACCCTAAACCCTAAACCCTAAGCCCTAAGCCCTAAGCCCTAAGCCCTAAGCCCTAAGCCCTAAGCCCTAAGCCCTAAGCCCTAAGCCCTAAGCCCTAAGCCCTAAACCCTAACCCTAAACCTTAAACCCCACACCCTAAACCCTAAGCGTTGCGGGCTCCTTGGTCCCTTCTTGACGCCTTACGATACCTCGCATCGTGCACGGACTGGTCGAGCAGTCCTGTAGCTCTGGGCACGGGCGGAGGTCAGGCCGCGCTCCTTCAACTTCGTGTATCTGCTCAGCTATAGGGTTTAGGGTTTAGGGTTTAGGGTTTAGGGTTTAAGGTTTAGGGTTTAGGGTTTAGGGTTTAGGGTTTAGGGTTTATGTGCTTGGGTTCAGGGTTCATGGTTGTACTCAGTATAGGGGTTAAGGAAGTCAAGACCGCATGGCCCGGAGACTGAAACCTCTAAACCCTAAAGCCTGTGAAGCCGAATTCTAAACCCTGAAACCCAAGACCCTGAAAAACCTAAACCCTAAACCCTGAAACCCAAACCTAACCCTAAACCCTAAACCCTAAACCCTAAACCCTAAACCCTAAACCCTAAACCCAAAACCCTAAACCCTAAGCCACGCACCTGAACGACCTCGAGGTCCCCTGCGGCCGCAAAACACATGAGGGGCGTCCTGCGAGTCTTGCCGAAGGTTTAGGGTTTAGGGTTTAGATTTTAGGGTTTAGGGTTTTAGGGTTTAGGGTTTTAGGGTTTCGGGTTTAGGGTTTAGGGTTATAGGGTTATAGGGTTTAGGGCTTCGGGTTCCGAAGCCAAGCCGACATCCATCGACTTAGGGGCTTCTCTGCGGGTCCGGATACCGTAGAAGTGGGCTTTGAACTTCTCATCTAAACCTTGACCATGAACAAACTTTATCACACGCTGCTTCATCTTTAGAAGTCGTTTTGAGAAGGTCGAGCTCTGCCTCCGAGCACTCCGAGGCTGCGCGGAATGTAGCTAAAGGCTTGACTGGCTTTTGATGGAACCCTAAACACTAAACCCCAAACCCTAGACGCTAAACCCTAAACCCTAAACCCCAAACGCTTAACCCTAAACCCTAAGCCCTAGACGGTTCAGAGCCGTTCCACAAAAGACGTCCTCTTGCCAACGCTTCGCGCGGACATCTGACGAGGATCGGCTGAGGCTGCAAGGGCTGCCTTCGCATCTCCACGACACTTCTCAAAGACTTGGGGGTGACCAATTTTGGGGGGCGTTTAGAGTTTAGGGTTTGAGGATTGTGCTTTGTTTGGGAAGAGGTACCACTACTTTAGGACCCAAACCCACATAGGGTTGAGGGTTTAAGCAGATCAGGATTGAAACCCTAAACCATACAATGAAAAACCTTACAAAGCCTAGACGCTACAAAGCCCAGCCCAAATCCCTACTACCCTAAACCCTAAATCCCAAGCCCTACACCCTAAACCCTATACCCTCAACCCTAAACCCTTATACTAGGGTACATGGACCCTAAGCCCGCCAGGGTCCCTCTGTGCAGTTCCCGAGCTGGCGTAGTTTCATGGTCCCTTAACATGGCCCTGTTACCTTTCTATAAAAGGGTTTCTAGGGAATATAAGGTGTATATAAATACATAAAAGAATAAACATATACATGTATATATTATGTATAGATGCCAAGCGATATCTATATATATATATAAATACATATAAATATAAATAAATGTAATAATACTAGAGACAAATAAATAAATAACCAAAAATATAAACATAAATATAAATATAAATAATAATATAATTATATAAATATATAAATATAAATATATAAATAAATAAATAAATATATATATATATATAGACATATATATATATATTTCTGTATATATATACATATATATATATAAGGGTTACCCACTTCAGGCCCCATCAGCTGAAGAGACCATGTTACTACCCTAGCAGAGAAGGCCTTGGCGTAGGCCGAATCTTGCGACTTTGCCGCCATCTTCAGGTGTGAGTGCACCGACTCCTCACACGACATGGGCAGTAGACTCCCTAGACCCACAGAGATCCTAAACCCTAAACCCTAAACCCTAAGCCCTAAACCCTAAGCCCTAAGCCCTAAACCCTAAGCCCTAAGCCCTAAGCCCTAAGCCCTAAACCCTAAGCCCTAAACCCTAAACCCTGCGGTCCGAACCAGTACCCGGGTTTCGAGCTTAGGGCTGAGTAGGCTAGCAAGCTTCGGCTCGCGTTTGAGGCCTTATAACCCCCTTTCCCCGCAAGAATTGTTTTTCCTGTGTTTGGGGGTTTAGGGTTTAGGGTTTTGGGTTGAGGGTAAGGGCGGAGATGGCGAGCGGCAGCCTCTTCCCTAAAGCCCTAAACCCTGAGATCGGGACAGTCGTCGCCGCGATGAGCGCACCACGCTAAGGGCGTAGGGTTCGGGTTCTTACGGTGATTATTAAGGGTTGATGGTTGCAGGATGAAGGGTTTCCCTGGGGGCAAGCTTATCGGTATTCTGCCCTCGACTGTCGGCAAAAACTGAACTGAAAGAACCGAGAAGTTCTCCGAGCAGCTCTGAAACCCTAAACCCTAAACCCTGAACCCTGAACCCTAAACCCTAAACCGGGCGAAAGCGAGCGCCCCGTTAGGGTTTAGGGTTTAGGGTACCAAAGCCCCCCACCCCCCCCACCCCCCCCATGGAAAACTGAAACCCCTGAAAAAGACATCCTTAGGCTCCTTGTAGCAGTGGGCTGCCACCGGTGTGCCATCCCCCAGGCGCATGCAAACCAGCCTCTCTGGGCTATCGGGCTTTAGGGTTTAGGGTTTAAGTTTAGGGTTTGGGGTTTAGGGTTTAGGGTTTAGGGTTTGGGGTTTAGGGTTTAGGGCTTGGGGTTTGGGGTTTGGGGTTTAGGGTTTAAGTTTAGGGTTTAGGGTTTAGGCTATCGGGCTTTGGAGTCTTCTGGGCTCGTTATGTGGGCCCAATTGTCGTTGCATGGCTTTTGGAGGTACCTCATTTCACAGCTCAGCCCTAAGCCCAAAACGGATATAGCTGCCAGAAGATAACGAAGCACCCAGAATGAACAAGACACGAACCTGGGGGTCGAGGTATGGGAGCTTTCGGGCCGCCCCTACACCCCGAAAAGCCCCGCCCAATTTAAGGTTTAGGGTTTGGGGTTTAGGGATTAGGGTTTAGGGTTTAGGGTTTAGGGAAACCCGTAGTTCATGGGTACGTATAACCCCAAGTTTCGGTCTACCTAGGACCTTTTTCTAAGGACTTCAGGGGGCATCTCAGGGCAGTCAGAATTGCAGCAATTATTAGTACCCTGAACCTCCAAGTATAAACCCTGCAAACGCTACAAACCCTCTAAACCCTAAACCCTGCAAACCCTATAAACCCTAAACAAACCTGAGCCCTGCCAACCTCATCAACCAGAAAGTGTCGGACGAGGCACATCTTCACCAAGTCAATCTGACCCGTTCTCAGGGCATAGTCACACCTGAGGATAAGGCTCAGCTTAGGGCTCGACGTGGTTTAGGGTTTAGTGCTTAGAGTCTTAGAGTTTGGGGGTTTAGGTGTTGGGGTTTGAGGTGTAGGCCTTTCAAGCGTTTGGGGTTTAGAGTTTAAGGTGGGGGTCTTCAGGGTCTTGGTTCACAAGGTCCCTTTTCGTGCTTCGAATCGTCTATTTGACTGTTATTTGGAACGGGGGGGGGGGGGAAAGGGGCTCCCAAAACAACCTGGCTTGGCCCTAAACCCTAAACCCTAACCCTCTTCAACCCTTATCCGGATGAGGTGGAACGCATGCTACAACCCTACTCTTTGGACGTTAGGGTTTGCAAGGGCCCTACTACCCCATTTCAAGCGATCTTAGGATAGAAGGGACCCTTCAGCTGATTCCTCTATATGACCCCCATATGTTCCTTATGTAGTCCCTGTCTTCCGAAGTAGCCCCTAGATAACCCCTAAGTAGGGGCCCTAGGTACTATGACTTAGAGTCCCTGTATACCGAAGTAGCCCCTGCGTATACTCCTGCGATCCCTTGCACAGGTCCCTTCTGTAACCCCTTGACCTCTATAACCCCCCCCCCCCCCACCCACCCTTATGTACATGTTTGGGTTTAGGGTTTAGGGTGGTTTAGGGTTATACTTTGTGGAACTCCCTACGCACCGAAATGTATAGTCCGCATACCTATGTAGCCCCTAAATAACCCCGAAGGCGCTAGGGCTTAGGGTTTAGGGCTTGGGGCTTCGGGCTTAGGGTTTAGGGCTTAGGGTTTGAGCCACGTAGCTCACGAAAACTTTTGGGACGCTTTTACGTTCTAGAATTTAGAATTTAGACCTAAATACCTGAGTAGCCCCTACATAATCCCTAAATAACCCCTAAGGTCCCTGAATAGGGATCCCTGAACCCTAGACCCTACGACGCTTCCGAACCTTCAACTCCATTTCCGACGAGATTCAGCGACTCTTTTCCACTCCCAAGAACTTGATCCTAGGAGCGCGGTAACCCCAAACCCTAAACCCTAAACCCTAAACCCTAAACCCCAAACCCTAAACCCTAAACCCTAAACCCTAAACCCTAAACCCTAAACCCTAAACCCTAAACCCTAAACCCTAAACCCCCGACCCCCGACCCCGGAGTTACGGGATGCGGTGGCTGTGGGCTTCAGGCCTCCTGGGTCTTGAAAAACTCAGGTTTTCTGGGCCTAGGGTCTCTCTATCGGATGACACAACCAAGCCTGACGGCTCAGGGTTTAGGGTTTAGGGTGTAGGAGCCCTGTACGCTTGATTGCTCGGACGTGCTCCGGCTCTTATAGGGGTTTAGGGTCTAAGGTTATTCCATTCATCTTGAAGTCCTCGACTTCCAGCAGACAGGGTCAATGTGTCAATAACGCATACGTTCTCTCAAACTCTAATCTGACGCTTAAAACCAGTAAGCCCGTAAACCGTTTGCCTCACGAACCCTAAACTAAACCCTAAACTAAACCCTCGGCTCGCGTTCTTCTGTCTGGCAGCTTTGCGGGGGAGCTCTGGGGTTCCAAATAGGCTCTCACCCCCCAAGACCAGGCGGAGGTTTTTTTTTCTTCCCCCCAGACCCCTGGGCCATAAAAACCCTATAAACCTACACCTTGAACCCTAACCCCTAAATAATAAAACCCTAAACCCTAAACCCTAAACCCTAAACCCTAAACCCTAAACCCTAAACCCTAAACCCTAAACCCTAAACCCTAAATAAACTTTGAACAGCGGGAGAGGGGTTCGGGATGGTTTGGGGTGTGGGGTCTGAGGTATTCGGCGAGCTCATAAGGCTCGGATCAGCTCGTGAAGTTTACCAAGGGGCCTGAAATAGGCTAAAGGGGGGGGGGGGGAATAAGGGGGTACAGGGGCGATATAGGGGGGGTTTGGGGTGGGCTCTTGCAGTATGGCTGATTTTACAAGACATCAGGGCCTGCGCATTGGGCGCGGGCTGAGGTGTTCAGGGCCCCTGCATCCTAAACCCGTATAAACCCCTGACCCCTAAACCCAAAACCCTAAACAATAAACCCCCAAGCCCTTAAGCCCCGAAGACGAGGCTCCGCCCCAGCAGCGAGAAGCGCTCGCCTTACTCACACCGAGCTCACACGCAGCGTGGCTTCACCTAGTCTTCTTTTGCTTTTGTTTACTCTTGGTAGCCCAGTAACCATCTATTAAATCAGGGCACCATTTCTGGGTTGGTTACTTTAGAAGGGAACCTTGAACCAAAAAAAGGGTAACGGGTACCACTCGGCTGCCAAGTATTTACTTGTTTATGCTTTTGTTAGCTGGCTCAGATTTAGGGTTTAGGGTGTAAGCCCAAGAATTCAATGCAGGCTCCTCTAATACGAAGCCCTGAGCCCTAAACGCAGACTCTGCAACCTGCTCAAGCCAGACCTGAAGCCTACGATGCAACCCGGCAGCTTTCCAGCCCACAGGTGACTCCTGAACCCTAAACCCTAAACCCTAAACCCTAAACCCTAAACCCTAAACCCTAAACCCTAAAGCCGCACGAGCACCCGCGCACCCTTGCCGGGTGACAGCGTCGCCGCCGCGCCCCTCTTCGCTTGGGCAGTGAGCACATCGTCGAGGAGGTTGATGGCCTTTTGCCGGTGTAGGGTTTAGGGTTTAGGGTTTAGGGTTGAGGGTTGAGGGTTTAGGGTTTAGGGTTTAGGGTTAGGGTTTCGGGTTTCGGGTTGGTTTCGAGTCGAGTCTGCGGAAAATCTTGTGAATGGTTGCACAATTTGGTTTGAGGACCTGCATCAGATGTTGCAGGGCTCAAAACATCTTGGGGCGTTCAGGCTGCAAACGGCAAGCTGTTTCAAGGCGTGGGCTTGAAATGAGTTTCAGGGGCCACGTGGACTCACTCTCTTTGACCTTCTCTTGCGTAGAAGATCTTAATACAGCTCGAAGTGAACTTAGTTTGGACTGGGGTCTACCGCTGGGGCAGCCCTAAATCCCCTAGGCCCTAGAACCTAGGGCGGCCAAAGGGAGAAGGCTCCGTGGCTTCTTCTCGCTGATGTAGCAGGCCTTGTATCTGCGCAGGACATCCATCATCAGCCGTCCTGGCCGTCAGGCCCGGCATCGGGGCAAGTTCGTGAGCCATCGTGAGGCAGGTCTATGCGGCATTGAACTTGACGGACAAGGTCTACGGCCTCAAGCACTCAAGCGGCTCAGATTTTTTTCCCTCTGAAAACAGATAAAGGCCTTGAAGCAAGAAATTTGCAGGTCGCGGATCTAGGATGATCTAGGCGAGGTCTAGCTCGGCAAAGGCTGCTCTGCGGCACCAGGAGTTCCACGGACAAAATCTCACTCTCATGTTCCTGGCACGACTCCATCTTTTGGCTGCGCAACTCTCAGCCCTGCACCCACACCTTTCCCGACCCGGTCCTATGTCGCGCCAGTGGATCAGATCGGGAGCCGCGAACGGAAGGGAGACCTTGATTCCGGGGGGAGCCGAGTTTGACCCTGAACCCCAACCATTCTCGAGCTGGGGTTCCATGTGCTACTTCCCGCTCTGGCTTTGCGCCCTTGGATTCCGGACTTCTGGGTTGTACTCTTGTTTTCTCTCTGTATCTACCTTCATTACCTACACATGTGTCTGGTGTACATGCACCGATACATGTGTAGGTATATACAAGTAGGTATGTAGGAATATATTTATGAATGTATGTATGTATGTATGTATACATACATACTTACGTACGTACATACATACATACATACATACATACACACATACATGCATACACCCCGTAACCCTCTACAAGCACGCATGTAGCATGGCCTACTACTTTCTAGGGTCGGTTCTGTCCACGCCACCAGAGCTTCGAAGCCCAACAACCTAGCCCCTAAGTAACCCCGAAAGAACCCCTAAGGTCCCTTGTAGGGGTTTCCTCCTTGAGTCCCTTGATGTTCATAAACCCTAAACCCTCAACCCTAAACCCGAAACCCTAAACCCAAGACCCTAAACCCTAAACCCTGCCCCAGCCGCGATGTTTCCGCACCACCAGGGAACCTCTGCTGTGGGTTGTGGCGACTTGATGGCCGGAGGGGAGGGGTGCTCGAACTAACTTCAAGGGTTGGGTTTCCATACATATATATGTCTGTACATATAGGTACACACACACATATATATGGTACCCCCCCCCTGGAGAATCTACCTCCAAAGGGTGGGGGTTTAAGACACCTGTAGCTTTTTCGTATCGGATTGAAGATCCCCCCCCCCCCCCCCCTCCCTCCGCTCCGCTCCGCTCCGCTCCCGCTCCAGCTCCAGGGTTTTTTTCTTAAGGTTAAGGGTTGTTTGGGCTGGGCTTGTCTCTAAAACCCTATCGGGGTTAAGGCTTTAAGGCTTTAAGGATTTAAGAGAAGCCCCGACACCCTACAGGTTTAGGGTTTTAATCGCTATGCCTTAAACCTATAGGATCTAGGGCTACACCTTAAACCCTACACCTTTAAACCCTATGGGGTTTCAAGGTTAAGCAACTAAACTTAACCCTTAACCTTTAAACCCTATAGGGTTAAGGTTTAAAGGTTTAGGGTGTAAGATGTAAGGATTTCAAATCTAAGCCGGAAATTAAACCAAAACCCTTAACTTTTAAACCCTACAGGTTTAAGATTCAGGCATTTAACCGGCAATTGAACCTAAGCCCTTAACCTTTAAACCCTATAGGTTTAAGGTGTAAAGGTTCAGGGTTTAATTAAGACTCATGCATTCAAACCTAAGCCCATAGAGTTTAAACCTTAAGTGTTTAAGGTTTAGACATTTCAACCTCACCCTAAACCCTTTAGGGTCAGAACCCTAAAACCCTATGAAGGTTCCAAGGTCTTAACCCTAAAGGCGCTAAAAGTATAAATGCCCAGACCTTAGGTTTTGAAGGCGAATGAAGTTTAGGAATTTAGCCTTGAGGTTTAGGCATTACAATCTGCAAGCCCCATAGGATTTTACAGGTGCAAGATCTAGTGATTAAAACCTAAGGCTTGGGCATTCAATCTGTAACCCTAAAGGCTTGAACCTTAAACCCTATAGAGTCCCTATAGGGTTAGGTATTTAAACCGAATAGGTGGCCTTTAAACTCTATAGGTTTAAAGGTTTAGGGTTTAGGTTGAAATATTTAAACCCTATAGGATGTAAAGCTTTAGGGTTATTCAGGGTGTATCTCTAGAACCCTATCGGGGCTAGCCCTTATAGGGTTTAAACCCTACATGGTTTACCCTTTTGTGGTTTAAGACTTAGGAATTTAAAAATCGTAACCCGAAACCTTGTAGGGTTTTAACCCCTTTACTGTTTCAACGACAAACCCTGAAGCCTTACAGGGCTCACGTTTAGAATCCTTAAACCCTAAACCCGCTAAACCCTACAGTAACAGAACCTTGTAACCCTATAGGGTTTGAGGCTTAAACTCTTGAACTTTAAATCCCATAGGGCTAGGAAAAGCAAAGACAAAGTAGGATAAGTGCCCACATCATGTATGTATATAGGGTATATGTACTGTATATCAATTGCAGATAATGGAGAAGGAAGGACGGTACGCCTCGAACCATAAGATTGGGGGGGGGGGTACCATCACTCAACCCTAAACCCTAAACCTTAAACCCTAAACCCATCCAAGATCCAAGATTACCTGAAAAGGTAGATCTCAAACCCTATAGGGTTACAAGGTTCTGTTACTGTAGGGTTTAGCGGGTTTAGGGTTTAAGGATTCTAAACGTGAGCCCTGTAAGGCTTCAGGGTTTGTCGTTGAAACAGTAAAGGGGTTAAAACCCTACAAGGTTTCGGGTTACGATTTTTAAATTCCTAAGTCTTAAACCACAAAAGGGTAAACCATGTAGGGTTTAAACCCTATAAGGGCTAGCCCCGATAGGGTTCTAGAGATACACCCTGAATAACCCTAAAGCTTTACATCCTATAGGGTTTAAATATTTCAACCTAAACCCTAAACCTTTAAACCTATAGAGTTTAAAGGCCACCTATTCGGTTTAAATACCTAACCCTATAGGGACTCTATAGGGTTTAAGGTTCAAGCCTTTAGGGTTACAGATTGAATGCCCAAGCCTTAGGTTTTAATCACTAGATCTTGCACCTGTAAAATCCTATGGGGCTTGCAGATTGTAATGCCTAAACCTCAAGGCTAAATTCCTAAACTTCATTCGCCTTCAAAACCTAAGGTCTGGGCATTTATACTTTTAGCGCCTTTAGGGTTAAGACCTTGGAACCTTCATAGGGTTTTAGGGTTCTGACCCTAAAGGGTTTAGGGTGAGGTTGAAATGTCTAAACCTTAAACACTTAAGGTTTAAACTCTATGGGCTTAGGTTTGAATGCATGAGTCTTAATTAAACCCTGAACCTTTACACCTTAAACCTATAGGGTTTAAAGGTTAAGGGCTTAGGTTCAATTGCCGGTTAAATGCCTGAATCTTAAACCTGTAGGGTTTAAAAGTTAAGGGTTTTGGTTTAATTTCCGGCTTAGATTTGAAATCCTTACATCTTACACCCTAAACCTTTAAACCTTAACCCTATAGGGTTTAAAGGTTAAGGGTTAAGTTTAGTTGCTTAACCTTGAAACCCCATAGGGTTTAAAGGTGTAGGGTTTAAGGTGTAGCCCTAGATCCTATAGGTTTAAGGCATAGCGATTAAAACCCTAAACCTGTAGGGTGTCGGGGCTTCTCTTAAATCCTTAAAGCCTTAAAGCCTTAACCCCGATAGGGTTTTAGAGACAAGCCCAGCCCAAACAACCCTTAACCTTAAGAAAAAAACCCTGGAGCTGGAGCGGGAGCGGAGCGGAGCGGAGGGAGGGGGGGGGGGGGGGGGGGGGGGGGGGGGGGGGGGGGGGAAAAAGGGGGGGGGGGGGCAAGGGGGGGGGGGGGGGGGGGTGGGGAGGGGGGGGGGGGGGGGGGGGGGGGGGGGGTACCACAGGGCCCAAGGCCAAGTTGGAAAACCCATCGCCCCCCCCCCCCCCCCCCTCCCCCCCCCCCACCTAAGCAACCCGACTGCTTATAAGCAACCCAACTGCTTCTAAGCAGCAAAAGACAAACTCTTATACCTCATCCTCTGGATATGGAAATCTGAAACTCTCATCATGTAGAGATTGAAATGCGAATCTTGTTGAAGATGAGAGGGTAAGAATCTATACGAAAGCGTTAGAGGTATCTTCAACCCGATACGAAAAAGCTACAGGTGTCTTAAACCCCCACCCTTTGGAGGTAGATTCTCCAGGGGGGGGGTACCATATATATGTATATACACATACTATATATATATATACATACACATGTTGTGCTCTATACATATAGAACATATTCTCTATATTATGCAAAGGGCTTCGAGTTGAAACCTCTGGGTTTCTTTTTGAGAGTACGAGCAGCAATCGATGGGCCTCTGAGTTTGCAATTCGGGCTGCGGGGAACAGGATTTAGGGTTGGGTCTGAATATCGCGTCTTCAGCATCTCCCTCCGTTCTTTGTAAGCCTGAATAGCGTCGACATCCCGTAGGGTTCATTCTCACGCGCTTAGACATCACTCGGGAGCAGGATGCTTGGGCCGAGGGTGACTGACAGTCTTTTCTAATCAGACTTCTGCCAATTACTTTGCAGGGTGCCCACCCTGAAGACTCTAAAGCAACTTGAGGGATACTCTGTAATGGTTGCACCTGGGGAGGACCTCGGTCCAGAAACCCATGTGAGAGGAAGGGCACAGTTCAAATCACTCAGAGGGTGGGGAGAAAGAGGTCCCCAAACAGGGACCCAAATCGAGGCTGGACCTTACAAGAAAGTGTTCTAAACAAGACCTTTGGGACACTCAACATTTCCCAGGTAGCCTGGAATCCATTGGAATCCGACAACCCTAAACCCTAAACCCTAAACCCTAAACCCTAAACCCTTAAACCCTAAACCCTAAACCCTCATGGGCCAGAGGCACGATCTGCTGAGCCAGGCGTGCCAAGCAGCCGCGACTGGCAGGCTCCTCCAGAGGCAAGAGATGCGAGGGCTCGATTTCGGATTTGGGGTGTAGGGCTGTTTAGGGTTTAGGGTTTAGGGATTAGGGATTTGGGATTTGGGATTTGGGGAGGGGGGGGGGGGTCCCACTTTGTAGATCGGTTTGTAAGGGATTTCATGATCTGTCAAGAACGCCACTGCGACACAGAAGCCAAGACGCTTCTAAGGGGAGTTGCATGGTTCCTTCATATGGGCCCTTAAACGGGGACCCAGGTAAGGGCCCATCCTTCAGAGTATGGGACAAGATTAAGGGACCATGTAACCTTTCCGACGCTGAAAGGGCCAGCACATAAGCCAACGAAGAAACGTCACACCAACTCTCTCGAGTTTCCCTCTTGAGCATGATGGCAATTAGGGTTGCGCATTTTGACCCGCATGGCTGCGCTCAACGCGAGCATTGCCTGCAGGGTCACGCATAAACCACAAACCCTGCGGCCCTGATTCCCTAGACCCTAACCCTTCAGCCCTACACCCGAGACCCTAATCAAGGCCCTAAACCCTAAACCCTAAACCCTAAACCCTAAACCCTAAACCCTAAACCCTAAACCCTAAACCCTAAACCCTAAACCCTAAACCCTAAACCCTAAACCCTAAACCCTAAACCCTAAACCCTAAACCCCAACCCCCAGACCCTGCCCCAATCCCTCAACCCTGTCCTGCTGGAGCATGCTGGCAAGCAACATGCACGCGGCTTCGAAGTGCTTGCCTTTCCTTACTTCTCCAATAACCAAGGGTAAAAAAAAGGTTAAACCTTAATATTCCTACTAAATCAGGAAACCCAAAAGATTTAAAGTTTAACTGAAGGCGAAGTAAGTTTCAAGGCGACTTCCAAGGGAAGCACCTTGGTGGCGTGGCTCTGCGGCTACTCTGATGGTCGGGGGCTTAGGGGCTTTGGGGTGTAGGGGTTTGGGGGTTCAGGGGTTTAGGGGTTTAGGGGTTCAGGGGTTCAGGGGCTTAGGGGTTCAGAAGTTCAGGGGGTGTAGGGGTTTCGGGGTTCAGGGGTTCAGGGGTTTAGGGGTTCAGGAGTTCAGGGGTTTAGGGGTTTAGGGTTTGCAGCTCTACGTCCAAGATGGCAAGCATCTTCTCTCCCTAAACACTCTAAGCCCCTGAAGCCTAGCTCCCTCACCTAAGAGCTTTCGACTGCAAGGATACGGAGACTCCACCACCTATTGCACGGGGGTTTCAGTGGCTTCGGGCCTTGGGGCACTAAGCCCGAACCCCTAAACCCAAAATACCCTCGCAACCTGCAACCCTCAACCCTCCCAACCCTAAACCCTGAACCCTGAACCCTGAACCCTGAACCCTGAACCCTGAACCCTGAACCCTGAACCCTGAACCCTGAACCCTGAACCCTGAACCCTAAACCCTAAACCCTAAACCCTAAACCCTAAACCTAAACCCTACATCCTAAACCCGAGAGATTGAGGTACCATGGGCTGGGCGAGCGACGCCCGAGTCGTCTGCACCCCAGGGGTCGCTCCTGCGGGAGTAGCTTTGTAGGGGGGCTTGGGTCGTGTGGTGGAGTTTAGGGTTTAGGGTTGGGGTAGGGTTGAGGGTTGAGGGTTGAGGGTTGAGGGTTGAGGGTTGAGGGTTGAGGGTTCAGGGTTGAGGGTTGAGGGTTGAGGGTTTAAGGTTGACGTGAACCCTAAGCCCTATTAACCCAAACCCTAAACCCTAAACCTAGACCCTAAACCCTAAACCCTAAACCCTAACCCCTGCGCACCCGGATGCGAGTAGAATTCGTGCCGAGCTCAGGGAGCCATGCTGCGCAGCGTAGTGAAGAGAGGAACGGCCATTCCTGGTTGGGCTGAAACACGTCTACTGTCAGATGCTCGACTTCAAGGTTTAGGGTTTAGGGTTTAGGGTTTAGGGTTTAGGGTTTAGGGTTTAGGGTTTAGGGTTTAGGGTTGAGGGTTTAGGGTTTAGGACAAGGAGAACCTGACATGTCTTGTCAGAACTGCAACTGCCGATATTGCGGTAGCAGCAGCGGCACGATAGGCCATCATCGAGAACAGCAAAGGCCAGAAATGTACAAGCTTAATGGGCGACTGTTTGACTGAGTTGTGCTTAATTCCTTCGGGCGACGCTGTCACGGAACGGCGCCTCTCCCAAATTAACCTTGACCAGGTTTTTTATGCTAACATGGCTGCACCAAATACCTTCTGCATGCACCCTGGTTTGCAGGCTGTGCTATGCTATGCATATTGCCCTAAACCCTAGACCCTAGACCCTAGACCCTAGACCCTAAACCCTAAACCCTAAACCTTCAACCTCAACCCGCAACCCTAAACCCTAAACCCTGAACCATAAATCCTAAACCCTAAACCCTAAACCCTAAACCCTAAACCCTAAACCCTAAACCCTAAACCCTAAACCCTAAACCCTATCTAGTGTTCAGAACACCTTACGCAGGCTCGAGGACCGCGGCTTCAGCTGAACAGCCTGGTACGTAACGCAGGGTACTTTGCAAGCCGCTGAGGGTGTCAGAGCCCTGCTCATAGTACTATGCTACTCATGGTCATAAAAAGCAATTGTCGTAGTAATAGTAACAATCGTATTCTATTAGGCATTGGGGCTTAGATCAATATAGGGGTCGGAATAGTTACTAAAAATATTCCCTTATGGTCCCTTTATAAGTATTCCAAAATACCCACACAAAACAAAAATATATTCCATTTATTCAGGCTCCTATATACATTAGTTTAGGGTGCAGCGGGCTTTGGTAGGTCGAGATGCTTGTCGCGAGTTCCGTGTCGGCGGATGTCGTACGCCTTCATGAGGTTAGACAGATCCTGCACCAAGCGCCACAAGAAACCAACCAACACTGGCGCTTTGGGATGTTCCCTCTTATACTCACAGTCCTTAATAGGGGTTCAGAATAGGGGGGTACGATGGGGGTACGATAATCCCTACTAAGGACTGTCAGTATAAAGGGGGGACGTCCCAAACTACCTTACATGAGTGGTACGGTTCTTTGCGCACTACTGCACTCAAACGACCAAAAGTTGGGCCACAAAGGGCCAAGAAGAATTCCCCGAAGGACTGCGGCCCTCTCCGCCTCTGCGACCACGCAAAGCATGTGCATTCATGTCACCCCTTAACCCAAGGGTTTAGGGTTTAGGGTTTAGGGTTTAGGGTTTAGGGTTTAGGGTTTAGGGTTTAGGGTTTAGGGTTTAGGGTTTAGGGTTTAGGGTTTAGGGTTTAGGGTTTAGGGTTTAGGGTTTAGGGTTTAGGGTTTAGGGACCCAAGATCCCTAAACCCCCTCAAGTCCAAACCCTAAACACCCCTAAACCAAACTTCGAACGATCCGAACAACCCTGAGATCGGTGCCTGCGCACTGTTCTGCACGGCCGCCTCGAAGATAAGCTCATTGACCTCCCTCTGAACCTCGAAGGATGGCTCGGGTTTAGGGTTTAGGGTTTAGGGTTTAGGGTTTAGGGTTGAGGGTTGAGGGTTTAGGGTTTAGGGTTGAGGCGGTTGAGGGTTTAGGGTTTAGGATTTGGGGTCTTCGGGGCTTTTACATTTCCCGTAGGAGCCTGGTAGAAAAACTGCGTACTTCTTCCAGAACTTTTGGGAAGTAGGCAGAGAGAACATGAACTGCAAAGCGCTCCCGAGAGACCCAGGGCATCAAACGCTGCAGCCTACTGACTCTCCGACTACCCCTCCCCCTCCCCCCTCCCCAAGACCCACTGTAAAGTTGTCACCGAAGAGAGGTTCAGGCTTAGGGTTTAGGGTTTAGGGTTTAGGGTTTAGGGTTTAGGGTTTAGGGTTTAGGGTTTAGGGTTTAGGGATCACGGGGGGGAGGGGGCGTCGGGGGTGCCGGACGCTGCCGCTGCTCTTGAGCTGCTGGAAAGTGAGTGTCGCTGCCTTTCGGCAGCCCCTAAACCCTAGACCCTAAACCCTAAACCCTAAACCCTAAACCCTAAACCCCTTCCCACTTCTCTCCTTTCCGTGGCGGTGCTTCCTGGTTTCCAGCTAGAATCCTGATGCCAAGCTGCTCGGTAGGCTTTGTGGCCACCGGTCTTTTTAGCATCCTCAGGTGCCCAGCAAACCCTACAAGGGTTTCAGGTTTCGGGTTTAGGGTCTAGGGTCTAGGGTTTAGGGTTTAGGGTTTGGGGTTTCGGGTTTAGGGTTTAGGGTATTCCTTGCCCTACATTGCGTCTACGGGCTTGGGGATGCTTCGGGTTTGGGGGGCTTCCACGATGTGGCCATGGATAGACTCCAGAGCCTTCCATCCAGCCTCCAAATCCTTGGAAATACTTCTCAAGAATAAAAAACCCTAAAGCCCGGAAAACCCTAAAACCCTACAGCCCTAAAACCCTAAAACCCTAAAACCCTACAACCCTAAAACCCTACAACCCTAAAACCCTAAAAACCCTAAAACCCTTCAACCCTTAAACCCAAAAACCCTAAAACCCTAAACCAGCAACAGGTCTTCCCTGCACTCTTGGGAGAAGCGTCGATGATGCCCCGGATGTGCAGCTGCAACTCGCAAATGACACCGCTCCTGGGGGCCGTTGCTGGTGAATTCAACCCCTGTATAGTCCATATATATATATATATGTTTATATATATATATATGTTTTTTGTGTTTAGGGTTGTATATAATATGTTATATATGTATATATAATTACACAGCTACAACACACCGTTAGAAATGTACCATCCCTGTCTACGATGGGTCACCGTTACTATTTGCTTAAGAACCCCAAAAGAATAAAAAAAAAAAAAAAAAAAAAACAAACAAATAATCCCTATATTGCCCTTGTAAGGAAGAATATTCTTAAATTTTTTGGGTGGCTCTTTTAAGCCATTCATAGATTAAGGCCGAAGAAAATGTTAGGGTTCAGGGATCTTGCTTCCCAGGTCTCCGGGTGGCCCGAAGCCCTTTCAAGCCAAGGCAGCCCCTGAACCACTGCTCTCAAGCCCTATGTGGTCAGTTCTTAGGGTTTAGGGTTTAGGGCTTAGGGCTTAGGGCTTAGGGTTTGGGGTTTAGGGTTTGGGGTTCAGGGTTTGGGGTCCCAATCATGGTGGCTTTTTGGGGTGTCTCATACGGTCTTATCTGTGTTCTCACAGCGTCTGAGACTACATGTAGGATGTGTGGATGCCACGAGTCGCGAACCCCAAGCGGTACATCTTCGTAGCCCAGTAACCATGTTCTAAAAAAACAGGTAGGGTACCCTTTCGGGGGTGGGCTACTTTATCATAAGAGAACCTTGAACCAAAAAAAGGGAAAGGGGCACCCCTGGGCCACCAAGACATCAAAGGAGGCCGAACCCTCTCCGGCAGTGAGCATGTTGACGCCAAGGGGCATGTCGAAGAGGAGGCTAATGTCGCGGTAGCCGTCCCGACCTCTCTCCGTCCCCATTCCATGAGGGTTTAGGGTTTAGGGTTTAGGGTTTAGGGGACGCAGACCCCCCTTGCTCAACATTTCGGCCCGAGTTCGAAAAAGCCCTCCATCATCTCAGCTCGCCTTGGCGATCTGAAGCCTAGCCCCCCAACCGCCTCGCCTTGGGGTTAGGGTTTAGGGTTTAGGGTTGAGGGTTGAGGGTTGAGGGTTTAGGGTTTAGGGTTTAGGGCGCCAGACGCACATGACCCGAAATCCCACACCCCCCCGATCCGGACCCTGCCACACTCCTGCACTCAACCCAAAGACCAAGACGCCAACCCCCCACGC
Organism: Symbiodinium natans; assembly: GCA_905221605.1. NCBI lineage: Eukaryota > Dinophyceae > Suessiales > Symbiodiniaceae > Symbiodinium > Symbiodinium natans. The sequence goes on along the minus strand of CAJNDS010002569.1, from coordinate 159,797 downwards.
CTAAGGCATGCAGCCCTAGATCCCGCCCAAACCCCTAACACCCTGTAAGCCCCCCAAAGCCCTGCACCCCGGAACCTCGAGTCTGTAAACCGCGCAAACCCCCCTCGTAAACTCCGCAATCCCCTCACAAACCACCCTAAACCCGAAACCCCAAACCCGAAACGCGAAACCCTAAACCCGAAACCCTAAACCCTAAACTCTAAACCCCAAACCCTAGGCCCTAAACCCTAAACCCTAAACCCCAAACCCTAGGCCCTAAACCCTAAACTGTAAACCCTAAACCCCAAACCCTGGGCCCTAAACCCTAAACCCTAAACCCTAAACCCTAAACCCTAAACCCTAAACCCTAAACCCTAAACCCTAAACCCTAAACCCTAAACCCTAAACCCTAAACCCTAAACCCTAAACCCTAAACCCTAAACCCTAAACCCTAAACCCAAACCCTAAACCCTAAACCCTAAACCCTAAACCCTAAACCCTAAACCCTAAACCCTAAACCCTAAACCCTAAACCCTAAACCCTAAACCCTAAACCCTAAACCCTAAACCCTAAACCCTAAACCCAGCCCCAGGAGCAACTCTGAAAGCGGTCGTTCACTTCGACCACCGCAAGGTCTGGACCTCCCAGGCTTTAAGGAGGTTCTGGTTCAGGGTTTAGGGTTTAGGGTTTAGCGTTTAGGGTTTAGGGTTCAGGGTTCAGGGTTCAGGGTTCAGGGTTTAGGGTTTAGGGTTTAGGGTTTAGGGTTTAGGGTTTAGGGTTTAGGGTTTAGGGTTTAGGGTTTAGGGTTTAGGGTTTATGGTTAGGGTTTAGGGTTTAGGGTTTAGGGTTTAGGGTTTAGGGTTTAGGGTTTAGGGTTTAGGGTTTAGGGTTTAGGGTTTAGGGTTTAGGGTTTAGGGTTTAGGGTTTAGGGTTTAGGGTTTAGGGTTTAGGGTTTAGGGCTAGGGTTTAGGGTTTGGGGTTTAGGGTTTGGGGTTTACGGTTCCGGTTTTTGCTTGTCGTCGGTTGTTTACGTGGTATCTATCTGCTTCTTGCTACTATTCGTGGTAGTAGTACTCTGACTATGAAACCTTCTTCGTCTTCAAAAAGCAAGAATGGGATGAGGAGGGGGGGGGGTTTAGGGCCTAGGGTCTGGGATTTGAAGTTGGGATCTGGGCTAAAGACTGAAAGCCTAAACCCTAAATCCTAAACCCTAAGTCCCAAACAAGCCCTAAACTCTAAACCCTAAACCCTTCAAAGGGTTTAGGGTTCCGGGGCTTCCGTTTGCTAGGACTTGCTGGCCTCGGAACTTCCCCACCCCCCCCCCCCCCCCCCCCCAAAGAAAAAATCAACCCGAGCGTCCCCTTAGTGGGTTGTAGAGCCTTGTGGCCCTGAGACACAAAAAGCTGCAAGCAAGCAAACATAAAGATATGTTTGCAAGATACAACTGGGCGAAACAAGCCCCAAAGCCCTCAACTCTACACCCTAGAAGCCCCCCAAACCCTAAACCCTAAACCCCTAAACCCTAAACCCTAAACCCCAAACCCGAAACCCAAACCCTAAACCCCCTAAAAGCCCCCCTTAAACCCTTGACCTAGCTACCCTTGGGGGGATGGGTTTGACTAGGAAGCAAACCGTTGACGGTGACCTAAACACAAGGAGCCGCTGCTGCCAAGGCTGTACGTTTAGGGTTTAGGGTTTAGGGTTTAGGGTTTAGGGGTTAGGTTTTAGTTTAGGGTTCAGTGTTTAGGCTGTGTTTCGCCCAGTTGGATCCAAACCCCTGAACCCCAAACCTTACAGGTTTGAAGACTGCGGCACGTTACTCGGACAAGCCTAGCCACCGAGTTGTGCATGTACAGACAAGGGAAACTATATATGTGGTTTCCGAAAGTAGGGGTCCTTATTGTAAGGGAATCCTACTATTTGTGTGACCATAATCGGGGTCCCTTCTTTTCGCAAACCCCCACATTGTTCGAAAGCAAAGTTCAGGGACCCTTTCTGCAGTTTCTACGGGGACGCATCATTTGCGGAGGAGCTGCGTGGGTTCTGCCCATCCTCACGGAGTAGAAAATGCAGAGCGCTGTAGGCCTGGCATAGGAAGCTGCAGGTCGTTGACAGAGCATACAGCATATTGTTCACGGCTTAGGGTTATTGCAAGCTTAGGGTTTAGGGTTCAGTGTTCAGGGTTTAGGGCTTAGGGTTTTGTGTTTAGGGCCAGGGTGTAGCTCAATACAAGTGGGTTTGAAACTCGAGTGGCAGGAGGCGAGATGTGTCGCAGAGCGATGGGGAACACCAAATGTAATGTTAAATCTTCCAGGGTAGTTTCATGGGCCTGTAATCTGCTCCCTAACCTCCTTTAAAGGGTTCTGATGTTTGGGCCCTTCATGTGCATAGGGTATATACTAGTATATACGGGGTAGATGAAGGGTCCCCTTTTTAAGGGCCCGTAAGAAGGGACCATGTAGCTACCCCAAGAAGCTTCCAGCACGCTGAGGCTTCCGCCTATCTTGCCTGGTCTTCAGTACTCATACATAGACCGCCTCTGCACTTGTTCATCTTGGGGGCTTAGGACGTAAGATTGAGGGCTTAAGGTTTAGGGTCTAAGGTTTAGGAAACAAGGTTTGGGGTTTTGGGTTTTAAGGTATTAGGGTTTAAGGTTTAAGACCTGTCCCATAAAGGAAGACCCCAACGCTTGTATCGGTCCTCCTCAATGCTGCTGTAGATGACAGAGGCACGCATCACGTCCGTCAGGCACGCGGCATCGTTGCCATAGCGCGTCAGCACCTGCTTGGAGGTTCATGGTACTTAGTAACCCAACTAGAACTGTACTTATAACCCAAGTATGTCCCCATTAGGGTACACTTACTATCGGGTGTGTTCCTCAACTAACTCCCGACTAACTTGCGATGTGATGCTCGCCCCTTGTGCCGTAGAATACCAAACACCCACGCCTGCCGCAGAATGCTCCCTAAAAACCCTGATCCCTAACTAACCCTAAAAGGCCTAAACCCTAAACCCTAGACCCTAAACCCTAAAACCCGAAACCCTAAGGCAGAAGCTTGACAACCTCAAGGCCATCAAGCCCTGGCGCCTTGGTACGTGCCCGGCTGTAGCCCTTGAGCGGCGGGATCTGACAGGGCAAGGATTTAGGGTTTATCCCTCCACTGCAAGGAGGAGATTTAGGGTTTGGGGTTGAGGGTTTAGGGTTAGGGTTTGGGTTTAGGGTTTAGGGTTTAGGGTTTGGGGTTTGGGGTTTGGGGTTTGGGGTTTAGGGTTTTGGGTTTAGGGTTTAGGGTTTAGAGTCTAGGGTTTAGGGTTTAGGGTTTAGGGTTTTATAGGGTCTAGGGTCTAGGGCCTGTGCAGGGTGTACAGGGTGGAGGGTTTTACACGTCATAGGGCTTATGGGGTGCAGGGCCTGTGGAGGGTTAAAAGGGCGTAGGGTTTACAAGGCATAGGGTCTTTAGGGTTAATAGGGTTTCGGGATTTACAGGGCAAAGGATACAGGGTTCAGGGATGTTCGTTGTGGCACCTAAACGAAGCTGCTGGGAATTTGAGGGCTTCGAACAGGAGTGCGGGGATTTCCAGATTTGCGACCACAGCAACACATCTAGGCCAGTGGTCCAAACACCTGATCCCTAAGCCCGAAACTCGGAAATCCCCAGGCGCTAAGTCCTCAACAGAGTCGATCCACTCTGCGGACATGAGCACACACAATCCAGACCCCCAGGTTGAAACAACAAATCCGCATTTCTCGGGATTTCGAGTTCGAGCTTGCTTTGGGGTGCTTTGCTGCCCTTCAGCTCCATACAAATCCTGAACATATGCACAATCCTGTGTAATGCAGTAAATCCTGTTTTTCCTGCGTGAAGTATGCGGACTCATAGGCCTACTAGGGGAGTCGAGAGATTTGGGCTGGTTTAGGGCTTTGGGCTTAGGGCTTAGGGCTTAGGGCTTGGGGGTTAGGGCTTAGGGTTTAGGGTTTAGGGTTTAGGGTTTAGGGTTTAGGGTTTAGGGTTTAGGGTTTAGGGTTTGGGGTTTAGGGTTTAGGGTTTAGGGTGCCAGAGTTATCCTCAGCAAGACTCACAGGCTCAAAGATTTCAACTTTCGAAAGCCTCAGGGCCCAATTTCAAGCTCCAAAAGGACCCCCCCCTACCTACCTCCCCTACCTACCTCCCCTACCTACTCCCTATCTACCCAACTTCCTACCCCCGCTGCCTACCCCCCCGACCTACACCCGACCTACCTACCTACCTATCCCCTACCTTTCTTGTCCAGTACCTAGGGGAACTAAAGGTTAACCTTGGGGATTGTAAGGGGGTTAAATTCTTACCCCCAAAAAGGTTAAAGGCTACCTACGCTACTGCTAAGCTACCCCCTTGAGGGTCAGGGCTTGACAGTTTGGGTTCTGCAAGACGAGCGGCCTGTGCTACTCCGTGGGTATAGGTTGCGATGCGCTGCACCTGGCGGCTGTTCTTGAAACAGCAGCGGTGGTAAACCCTAAACCCTAAACCCTAAACCCTAAACCCTAAACCCTAAACCCTAAACCCTAAAACCCTAAACCCTAAACCCCAAACCCTAAACCCTAAACCCTAAACCCTAAACCCCTAAACCCCAAGGCTTTGGAGTCCATGGATTCTAGTTTGAGTTCACCCTGGCAGACCAGGCCCAAGACTTAGGCTTTCAGTGCAGCGATTGCCAAGGTAGCTTTCCAGCATCAGCCAAAATTTGCCATAGTTTCTAGGGTTTAGGAGGGCTTCTTCTCCACGTACATACTCCGCAACATTGAGCGAGAAAGCCGGAAAACTCCCTTAAAAGGCAGCT
>CAJNDS010002569.1:140000-152500 GCA_905221605.1 Symbiodinium natans | reverse complement strand
AACTGTTTATTTGAGGGGGAACAGCCCAAGCTGTACTACACTACAAACCTTGAACCCTGAATCCTTTATGCATAAAACACGGGGACTCGAAGCTCCGAATCCTACAAATCGACGACTTGGGTTTAGGGTTTAGGGCTTAGGGCTTAGGGTTTACGGTTCTGAACCCCCACACCCTAAAGCCTAAACCCTTAAAGCCTAAACTCTAGACTCTAAACCCTAAACCCTTTAAACCCTAAACCCTAAACCCTAAGCCAAGTCCTTGATTCTTTTGCAGCTTCGGCTCACCTCACTGACGTGCTGCAAGACCTCATCTATGCCGCCAGCCTCCTCGAACCTTTGATTGATGGGGTTCTCAAAAAAAGGGGGGTTCAGTCAAGGGGTATGTATCCCGAAGGCTCCCTAATACCCTACTGCTCCCCTGAGCTTTTTGAAGGTTGTCTAGGTACCTACCCTTCGCGAAGTCCCCTCCCTTAAGAACCCTATAAACCATGGCTTGACAAAATCTTTGCTACTGTTTAATCTCCTTAGAGGGTCGCACGCCAGATTCTGAGGGACAGAGCCAGCTACCACTGCGCGGGAGGGATGCGCAAAACCGAAACCTAACGGAAAAGTGGGCTTCAGAGTGTAACTTACCTACCAGGCATGCCTCTTCAACCAGGTTCAAGAGGTCACGGGGGGTAAAGGTGTCACCCCAAACCCTAACCCTAAACAGGCCCTAAACCCTAAACCCTAAACCCTAAACCCCAAACCCTAAACCCCAAACCCTAAGCGCCTTGGGGGTCCAAGAAGCGCCTGATTGTAGCGATCGGCCATCTCCCGCTCGATCTCCTCGAAGCTCAGGGAGTCTTCCTCGCGGCGTTGCTGCGATGTTTTTTTGGGGGTGAGTGGGTGGGGGGGAGGGGCTGAGGGGTTTAGGGGTTTAGGGGTTTAGGGGTTTAGGGGTTTAGGGGTTTAGGGAGTTTAGGGAGTTTAGGGGGCTTAGGGAGTTTAGGGTGTTTAGGGAGTTTAGGGGGTTTAGGGGTTTAGGGGCTTTAGGTGGTTGAGTGGTTTTGGGGCTTTAGGGGGTTGACTGGGTTGAGGTATTTTCGGGATACCCCTGCTTTGGGGACATGCACAAAGGTGTCCTTCTCCAACTTGTCGGGCCGCTTCTTCTTTTGAAGCTTGTCTCGCAGCAGGGCCTGCCGACTTGCGATTCAATCTTAGGGAATTCTGCGTGTGAGGCGTTTACAAGGTGCAGGTCTTCAGGTTCCGCCTTTCGATGAGGATTTAGGGCTCGGGTGTGTAAAAGCCACACGCTGACCCCAAAAGTAGTATGACTGCTGGAAGGCTGCATGTCCATTTCGATGGTCAGAACTTTCCTCCCGCCCCCGCAACCCTAAACCCCTGAAACCCTAAACCCTAAACCCTAGACCCTAAACCCTAAACCCTAAACCCTAAACCCTAGACCTAAACTCCCTAAACCTTAAACCCCCCAACCCCTCGGCCTCCACATTCCGCTCGATCTCCACCCGCCGAGCATGGTGCATAACCGCCTCGTAGACGCCAGCGGCCTCGCCTGCGACAATGGAAGCTCGCTTGTAGAGTTTTTGGGGTTCATAAAGTTCAGGGTTTAGGGGGGTGGACGAAGTTTATAGGGGGGTTGATAAAGTTCAGGGTTTAGGGAGGAATGCTTAGGGTCATTTTGAGCCTCAACCCTAAACCCTAAACCCTCAACCCTTAAGGTTCAGGGTTTCCGGGGGTTTTCACGGGCTTCGACATCCCTGATAAGGGCTTTAGGGGCTTCGGCATGCCAAATTAACCCATGCACTGATATACTCTACTGATTCTAGTGACGGTCATAAACTAGTTGTAGCGACGGTCAAGTCATAGACTAGTCCTAGCAAAGGCATCAACAGCCCCAGGGATCCGAAACTCTCTAAGGTTTAAGGTTTAGGGTTTAGGGCTTAGGGCAAACCTTCAACCCAAACCCTATACCCTTGAAAGCCGAAGCGGCAGGGTATGCTTCAGGGCTTCGGGAGTTAGGTTTGCAACAAGTCTCATGATAGTAAAGCTTCAGGAGATAGTTCGGATTCAGGGACTAGGGTTGAGGATGGATAAGGGCTTAGGGCTTATGGCCCGCCAGCCAGGCACCTGCAAACTGTTCTTGGAACTGTTCGCACAGCTCCTGAGGAATCAGGCTGGGGCAGGGGATGGATTGGTGCGAATGTTGGGATGTTCGGCAATATACTAACAGTCCTGCATAGGGATTGCAATTGGGAGGATTATCATCCCGGTTAAGGACTGTTTGCATAAGATGAAACACTCCCAAGGTTTATGGTTTAGGTTTTAGATAGTATGAATCAGTTCAAGTCAAGGTTTAGCGCCACAAGACCGAAAACAGCCGACATGCTTCTTGGGGTCCTGATTATAGGGAGATCCTACTATTTGGGGCTCTAGATTGGGGGTCCCCCCTTTTTCGTAAACCCCCACATCAAGACAAACCAGCTGATGATAGCTTTGCACGAAGATACGTGGGCAAAGGCTTAAGACAATCACTGGCTTTGGGGCATCGGGGCTTTTCCAGCTTTGTTGCTGCGCAACACGGAGAGAAACTCATCCCTAACCAACACTTCAGCAACGCGAAATCCCTCCAGACGCTAAAGTCTTGAACCATAGAGCTTCTTCCCAACGCCCCAAACCCCAAAAACCCTAAGCCTGGACCTTAAGCCCTTCACCCTAGACCCACAAGTCCCAAAGCCCGAAAAGCCCTAAAAATCCCTGAAGCTCAGCACGAAACCCACATCGGCTTCTTTGGGCGTCACGCGAAATCCAAGCAACCCACGCCTTAAACACCGAAACATCTCGCACCATACCACCTCCAAACCGGGCTTAGGCCTTAGGGTTTAGGGTTTAGGGTTTGGGGTTTAGGGTTTAGGGTTTAGGGTTTCGGGTCTAGGGTTTAGGGTTTAGGGTACAGCAATACAGCCTTCTGGCTCCTTCACGCGGAATCCCAGATATCGACTCGCTGTCTTCGCACCCCGCCGCGCGCTGCCGAAGGCGAAGGAAACGAAAAGAGCAACGCGGCGCCACCTCTCTGCTTTCAACTATGGTTCGGAGCCGAAGGTTTCGGGCTTGGGGCTTTGGAATTGTGAGGTTTTAGGGTTTAGGGTTGTAGGATTTTGGGGTGTGTAGGGTTTAGGAGTGGTAGTCAGGGCTCTCCCTCACTTGGGAGCGCGGAAGGGGAGGGGCGGCGCGGAGTCTGGATTTTCAGCGAGGTGTGCGTAGCCCCAATGGGATCGACATGTTTCTTATGTTTCTGACTGACTCTGTGAGCTACAAAGAGCAACTCTCTCCATCATATGGGGCGCCCGAACTCAAGGGCCCGAGTGGTAATACAGTGAATCACTCAGGGCCCCAAAAGGGTTTGGGGTAGCTGGCTGGCAACATCGCAGAGCTTCAAGCTTAAGGGGTCAAAGAGGGCTTCGGATTCTTTAAAAGTCGCGTCTGATGGAGGGGAACGGGACCGAATCCCGCTCATCAACTTCTGGCCATTTGGGGGTTCCGAAATTCGGAATACCTTATTGGGGTCCTTCTTGTAAGGGAATCTATCGGGGTCCCTTAACTTATTTTCGTAAACCCTCATTTCCGAGTATCAGGAGCTTTGGGGGCGAACTAACAAGGACAAGGGGGTCTCTGCATTCAGTTTCTTTTTTAGCTTCAGGGCCCATGGCTTTCGCCATCGGTTCGCACGCCACCTTCGTCTCGCTCGGTGCCGCACATCCTGCAGGAAGACGCATGCATTTGGGCAGTTCTCAGGGTTACGTACCCGTTGAGGACAGAGCCTTGCACGCTTAGGGAGCCCGAAAAGGCCCATAATTCAGATAAGCTTCTTATGGGGAGAGGGTTTGCAGTGTACAGTGTCAAGGTCGGCAGGCTTTCGGGTGCAGATGGAAACTTCGTACGCAGGGTTTAGAGTGTAGTGAGTGTAGGGTGTGTCGCAGGCCCCCCAACCCAAAAACCCTTAAGTATCTGAAACCTGAACCCGAAGCCCTCGAAAACCCCCTCGACCCCTCCAAACAAAGGCACACCCCAAACCATCCTAAACCCCACAACACGTCTCCACTTGCCTTGGACCCTTCACCCTTCACCCTTCACCCTAAACCCTAAACCCTAAACCCCAAACCCTAAACCCTAACCCTAAACCCTAAACCCCACAGCACTTCTCCGCTTTCCTTGTTCACGGCCTTTGGCTCGGCAGATGTGGCCTGTCAGCTTTGCTGCACGAAGCCAAGGACTTCTGGGGGCTAGGGTTCCTACGCCCTAAACCCTGTACAGCCGAATGTAGGGTTCAGGGTTTAGGGTTCAGGGTTTATGGTTTGGGGTTTAGGGTTTAGGGTTTGGGGTTTAGGGTTTAGGGTTTAGGGTTTGGGGTTTAGGGTTTAGGGTTTAGGGTTTAGGGCTTAGGGCTTAGGGTTTAGGGTTTAAGGCGTTTTTAAGCCTAGAGACAGCAGCTAGGACCGAGGACCTAAGCACGCTTGATAGAGCTTCGGGCTTGCATAGAAGTTTAGGGTTTAGGGTAAGAAGTTTAGGGTTAGAAGCTTAGGCTTTAGGGTTTAGGGTTTCGGGTTTCGGGTTTCGGGTTTAGGTCTACAGAGGGGGTTTTTCTTGTTTTTTCTTGTTGGGACTGATGAAGAAGGTTGGGGGCAGATTCCCGGAGTCCGGCTGTATCCTAAACTTCTAACCCTCCCCTTCCTTCCTCATCAGCCTCAACAAGAAAGCAAGACAAAATCATCTCTGTAGACCTAAGCCCTAAACCCTAAACGCCAAACCCTAGTCGAACACTAGACCCTAAATCCTTACCTGCGCACAGGAGGCTGGGGGCTTTCGGGCCTTGGGAATATCCCGGCAACAGCTCCATCAGGTTTGCGGCGGGGTTTGCCGGATTTTGGGCACGCGGAGGTCTTGCCCAAAACCATTCACTCTTAACCCCAGAGCCGAACCCTAAACCCTGAACACCTCAACCTTGGGATGCTCCCCCTTGCACTGACAGTCCTTCATGGGGATGATAGTGGGGGGGTACTATCATTCCTAGTAAGGACTGTTAGCATAAGGGGGAACAACACACCAAGCTAAACCTTGAACCCTTAGAACCGAACCTCCGAACCCTGAGCCCTCAGAGTCTAAACCTCGACCACCAAAAGCCTCAACCCAAACACCCTAAAGCCGAAACCCTAAGCCCTAAACCCTAAACCCTAAACACAAGCCCTACAGAAGGGGAAAGCGGAAGGCCTTCGATGAGGACCGACCGGGCGGAGGCCATGGAAGCTGCCACTTCGTCCACATCTCCAGGGCCTTTTGGTCTAGGCCACTTCGCGACTTCTAGGTGAGGGATGCTTGGGGTTTAGGGTTTAGGGTTTAGGGTTTGGGGTTTAGGGTTTAGGGTTTAGGGTTTAGCGCTTAGCGCTTAGGGTTGAGGGTCTGAACCCTAAACCCTAAACCCTAAAGCCCAAAGGCTTCAGAATGTGGAAGGTGGAGGTCGGAGGCCAGGGGCTCTAATAGGAGCCCTGTATGACGATACGCAAGGGGTAGGACCTGTAGAAGAGACCCGTAATCCACTGCTCGAAGAAGATACTGAACAAATGAATGAATATACGTACAATGTACATCCAGAAATGAGAGTACTAATCGGTCGGAAGTATGTAACATATATATATATAGTACAGACACGCACACACCCCTTATCTGTTTTTATGGTCCTAGAATCCGACTTCCCAATTCAGTACGTAGATCCCGCGATAGGCTTGAGGAATGTCGTACAGCAGCATAAACCCAAGGAACCAGGAAGCAAAGAGTCTACAGCTAAGCTGCTTGTAGAACGGCCGACCCCAAATCCGACTTCAACCCTAAACCAAAGACCATGCAAAAACTCCCCGCTCCCTTACATCCCCCATCCTGTCATCGCCCAAACCTAAACCCCGAAAATGCCTACAAGCCCTAAACCCTAAACCCAAAAACCTAAAACCCTTAAACCCTACAAGCCCTAAACCCTAAAACCCCTGCACGCCCTAAGCCCTAAACCCCAAAAGCCCCCAAAAGCCTGCACACCGAAACCCGAAAAATGGGCTGGTTCTTAGTAGGGTCTGAGGGAATGAGATACCGTATAAATCCCTTAAAGGGTATATATATATATATACATATATACATATATACATATATACATATATATATATAGGGCCCTAGTTCCCTCTTTCGCTACTAAGAACCAGGAAACAAACCACCACGTAGGCCGATAGGCGCATTCGGCCGCGTCGTCGCGGCGCAGGGCTGCGCTCGCGAGTCGGTGGAGGTCCGACTGATGGCTGGTTTAGGGTTCAGGTTTTAGGGTTTAGGGTTTTTTTTAACAAGGTACGGTTTAGGGTTTGGGGTTTAGGGTTTACGGCTTTCGGGGCTTAAGGGTTCTTAGGGCTCTGACCTGGGACTTGAGGGTGGCTCTACGAGCTGCAAGGCTTTAGGGCTTTTACGGGGCTTTGGGGCGCTTGGCAGTTGCGGGGGGCCTTGGGGGGGGCCTTGGGGCCGGGCACATCAGATCCATCGACATCCTTTCTTTATGGTCTAACCGCACGATGATGCATGCATATCTGGGCCTCTGCCGCTTCTTCCGCAGTCGCGGCTCTCAACCCTACCTGGCACACCCTGTAACAGTACTCCAACATGAAGGCCCCTCTCAAAACACCATCAACTTTGGGATGTTCCCCCTTATACTAACAGTCCTCATCAGTAGGGATCATGGTATCGCTTTCCCGAAGCCCTAGACCCTAAACCCCGAACCCTGAACCCTGAACGCTAACCCCCCCCCCCGGTCCCTTTGGTATTGAGGGCACCCAAAGAAAGGGGTCTCCACTCACTCAAAAAAACTTGGGATGGGGGGCCTGCCCTCTGCCGATGTGATGATGTGGGGTTTGGGTTTGGGTTTAGGGTTTGGGGTTTGGGGCTTGGGGCTTGGGTTTGGGGTTTGAGGTTTAGGGGTTGACAAAGGAAGGGATGTTCGCCATTGTGCTAGCAGTCCTTAGCAGGGATGTAAACGACTTTTTAGGTATAAGTAGCTATAATAGGAACCCAGAACCCTCAACCCTCAACCCTCAAGCCTAAACCCTAAACCCTAAACCCAGAACATCTGGGGCCAATCCGAAAGCGCGTTCGCCTTTAGGTCCTCTTGCGTGTGGAGAAGCCGGTGGAAGTGTTCATCCTGCTAGGGTTTAGGGTTTAGGGTTTAGGGTTTAGGGTTTAGGGTTGAGGGTTGAGGGTTGAGGGTTGAGGGGTTAGGATTTAGGGTTCATCCTCGGCTGCAGGGCTCACACAGTTTCGCACACAGTTTCGGATGTTAAGGCTTTGGGCACTTGTGCCGATTGTGGATGTTTTGACTTGGTACGCCAGCAACCACATCATAATTTGGGATGTCCCCCCCTCATACTAACAGTCCATAATCGGGATCATAGTACCCCCCCCCCCCCCCCCCCGCTATTTCAATCCCGATTAAGGACTGTTAGTATAAGGGGGAACATCCCAAAATATGCTAAGGGCATCACTGTTTGGGGGGCTGGTTGCTTTCTATAAGGGAACCTTGAACCCATAACAAAAGGTATACAGGGTACCATTGGGCTACCAAGCGAAGAGTTCCCGGAGATGGGGCTTTGGAGATTCCGGCCGGTTCATCCTGTAGACCATGCAAGTCGGTTTAGGGTGCAGGGTTTAGGGTTTAGGGAGGCTAGGGTTTGGTGTTTAGGGTTTATGGTTCAGGGTTCAGGGTTTAGGGACTAGGGATTAGGGATGAGAAGGTTTTGCCAGTTGGCTTGGCCGCGAGTCTGCACAACAGCAACCCTCGCAGCAGACTTTGGGTGTTTGACTCCAGCTCTGACACTGCAACCTTCTGCCGCAGGTTTAGCACCTTAGGGCTTGAGGTGCAGGGTTTATGAACGCGCTGGCCCTGCCTGTCATGCCAGAGACTTACATCCCTAATTTCCCTCTGTCCTCACCTACTTTTGCTAAGAACTCCCCCTCAGAAGAAGACTTTAAAACATCCTTCCTGAGGGCAAGATAGGGACTACTACTATCTATCATGTTTTGGGGGGTCCTTAAGCAAATAGTAGCCAAGCAGGGAATGAAGATTGCCTCGGAGCCGGCTACGACATGGTTCTGGCCGCCCATGCGTTGCAGTGCCGAGAGCATGGACCTCGTCCAGGGGCGGATTCGGATAGGAACCGAGAGTAGGATGGCCCTTAAGATAGTCCTGAAAAGGATCCTCTTAAACCCAAGAAGGGAAAACATAGCACATCCCAAGGGCCTACCTATGAGAAGGAGAGAGGGGCGGCAAGGAACGTTCCTTCCCCCCCCCCCCTCAAGAAAGTAACAAAATACAACAAACAACAAACAACCCTGACCCTGCCTATATTCACTTTGATTTTAAGAGGGATGCATTTTAACAAAAGTTGCAGATGAATCATTGGGCTGTGTTTTTCCGTAGCTTGATTTGAGTTCCTCGGGATGCTTGTGGACCACATGAACCCTGCAAATTGGTATCAGATGCCCTGTACTTCTGTCATCCAATCAGGAATCCGGACGATAGGACTCGCACGGTTGACACAGCTTACTGGGTGCTTGGGTGCTTAAGGTTTAGGGTTTAGGGTTTAGGGTTTTGGGTTTAGGGTTAGGGTTTAGGGTTTAAGGCTTAGGGCTGAGGATTCAGTAGCTCCGGGTCGAGCAGTCTCTGGTTGCATGCCGCGGGCTAGGAAAGTACCCACTCACCCAGAGAATCCCAAGACACTAAGAAATGCAAGTGCGAATATTCTCTTCACACATATTTCAATCCCACAAAACTCCAAAAAGGCCTTGCCCACGAATTTTTGTGCCTTGCCCACGAGTTGTTGTGCCTTGCCCACGAGTTGTTGCGCCTTGCCCGAACTTTTGTGGCTTGCCCATGAATTCTTTGTGGCTTGCCCGCGAATTGTTATGCCTTGTGCCCTTGAGTTTTCGTGCCCTACGCACCAATTTTTGTGCCTCGCCCACCAATTTGGAGGCCGAAAAGTTCGTGGGCAAGGCACGAAAGTACGTGGGAAGTCCCGTTTTCGGGTTTTGGGCCTTGCCCAGCCTTGCCCAGCCTTGCCCAAGAATGTTTTTGCCTTGCCTCTGAATTGTTGTGCCTTGCCCATGAATTTCATTCGGGTTTTAAGTGCTATACGATAGAGGAGGCTTAGGGTTTAGGTTTAGGGTTTAGGGTTTAGGGTTTAGGGTTTAGGGTTTAGGGTTTAGGGTTTAGGGTTTAGGGTTTAGGGTTTAGGGTTTAGGGTTTAGGGTTTAGGGTTTAGGGTTTAGGGTTTAGCGTTTAGGGTTTAGGGTTTAGGGCTTAGGGTTTAGGGTTTAGGGGGGATTAGGGCTTGTAGGTTTTTGCCCATCAGCCTTGTGCGGTTGAGCTCTTCCGTGGTAAGCTGCAGCTGCTTCTGGGCCTCACAAACATGGAATTGTCCCATAAACCCCGAGTTAGCTGCCAGGAAGACCACCTGACGAGAGTTTAGCTTTCGGGGTTCGGGGTTTAGGGCTTAGGCTTTGCAAGGGACATTTTTTCAACCCTGCCTGAAGTAGCGAGTACAGGGCCCTTTCTGTCTCAGATAATATTGCTGATTATCCTCTTCACCCACAAAGAGAAAAACTGCGAAGTATTCCACCGGCCTACCTCGCCCTGAACCCTAAACCCTAAACCCTAAACCCTAAACCCTAAATTGCACCTCCCGAAGTCGCCAACGAAGGACGGCTTCCTGTCCAGCAGTTTGGGGTTCCTGGAGGTTATAGGGTTTAGGGTGTAGGGCTCAGAGTTTAGGGTTTAGGGTTTAGGGTTTAGGGTTTCGGGCTTGAAGGGTTTGTGGTAGGTTCCTGCAGCGGAACTGGGACCCACAGCTCCGCGCATGTTTGTTTTGCCGGGTATGGGTCCATCGGCGGAAAGTAGAGTTTTGGGTTTAGGGTTTAGGGTGTAAGGTGTAGGGTTAAGTTCAGGGTTTCGTAGAGCACAAGGGAAAATCTGGCTCGTGCCTTCGTGCCTTCTGAGAAGGACAGAATGGAATTACAGGAGCAGAGCCAGTTGTCGTTATCATCCCCTTAGCAATGTTGAATAAGTATCATGTACCTACCCATTCGACGTAGCTAGAACAGCACGCTTAGCCAGTCTTCCGCCTGACTTGGATGAGCATGTTCCATGAAACAAGACGCCACTTTGAAGACAGAAGACACCCGGCGCCACGCCCGCCGCGGGGAGGCTCTATCAACTGCTTGGGGATGCCATTCGACGAGGGGTCGAGGGCGAAATCCGAAGTCTCTGAACTGACAGCCTCCAGACCCTTCGAGCGCAAAATCTTATATTTTTGGAGTAGGCGGTCACGGGCAAGCCCTGAGCGATCTTAAGCCCACTGCAGCCCGTGAGAAAGCAAAGCAAAACCTACAAACCTCGAAGTTTTGCTCGACCCACATGGAATTTTATGAAAATCAGGGACCCCTAATATCGTCCCCAAAAATTAGGATTCCCTTACAAGAAGAACCCTAATAAGGTGCCCTCCCTGCATTCGGAAACATCTCCCATTCTCGGAGAGCCGAAAAATCCCGAAGCCTAAGGCAACAACCGAACTGAGCTTCCGGGCAGCCCCTAAACTGCTTGGTTTAGGGTTTAGGGTTTAGGGTTTAGGGTTTAGGGTTTAGGGTTTAGGGTTTAGGGTTTAGGGTTTAGGGTTTAGGGTTTAGGGTTTAGGGCTTAAGAACCCCCTCCCCCCCAAATTTGTTTTCCAATGTTCTTCCTTAGGCAATACAGGGACTCTGATCTTTTCTTTTCGGGGGGTTCTCAAGCCAATAGTAGTAAGAAGTAAAGCCTAAACCCTACACCCTAAACCCTAAATCCTAAACCCTAAACCCTAAACCCTAAATCCGAAACCCCGAACCCTAAACCCTAAATCCTAAACCCTAAACCCTACATCCGAAACCCCGAACCCTAAACCCTAAACCCTAAATCCGAAGCCCCGAACCCTAAACCCTAAACCGTAAACCCGAAAACCGCGTTCCGGAAGCATGAAGGCCCCACCGAGCGGAAGGCCGAGCGGTCAGGGATCTCTCGGCCCTGAGCTCAGAGAGTGTTCAGGGAAAAGTTTTGAGCTTAGGGTTTAGGGTTTAGGGTTTAGGGTTTAGGGTTTAGGGTTTAGGGTTTAGGGTTTAGGGTTTAGGGTTTAGGGTTTAGGGTTTAGGGTTTAGGGTGTAGAGTTTAGGGTTTAGGGTGTAGAGTTTAGGGTTTAGGGTTTAGGGTGTTTTGAGTGTAGGGAGAAGGGCTTAATTAAGGATTAGGGTTTTGAAGTCTTCTTCGCTGAAGAAGCGGCTTTTCTATGGTTTAAGTTGGATACTCGCCCTGTAGACGTATGAGGTTCAGGGTTGGTGTAGTTATGCTCCCGGGTGGAGGGATTCGGACCGCAGGGTTTAGGGTTTAGGGTTTAGGGTCTGGGGTTTAGGGTCTGGGGTTTGGGGTTTAGGGTTTAGGGTGAGTTGCTGCTGTTGCTTCGGGCTCCACCGCGTCGAAAAATGGTTAGAAAGGGCAGGACCCCCTCAAGGCTGGACGAGACTGGCAACGCAAATGTCCATAGCACCCCGAAGCACCCCGACATCGAAACTAGACCCAGGAGTAACCTAGGAGTACAAAGGGTGTACTTTCTGGTTTAAGGGGCCTCTCAGGGGAACCCATATCCCTTCGAAAAAGGGAATAAAAGCCTACTCGGGTCCTCGTAAACCCTACATGCGTTGAGTCAGAACCCAATCCCCGGCCATGAGCTCGAAACAGCAACAAGCCTGCCAAAACAGCAAGCACATGTCAGGTTTCTGGTGCTGCCCTAAACCCTACATGGGGGTTTCCGAAATTAAGGGCAACTTTTGGGGATCTATGGTGAAAATCCCCTATTTTCGTTTCCCCGCACATGAACAGACCCATGGCCCCTGAACTGGTAAAACCCCTGAATCCCACACTTCGGGTTTAGGGTTCTTTAGAGACCCTTGAGAACAACCGCGATCCGGAATGACCCTAAAACGGACACCTACCCTTAAACCCCAAACCTAAAAGCCTCAACCCTAAACCCTAAACTACTGACGAGCTCCCCCCACCTCGCGCTTCGGCCGGGAGCGGGGCGGTGCGGGGCGGTGCGGCGGGGTCCGTGCCTTGAGGGTGGGAAGCTTTGGGTTTAGGGTTTAGGGTTTAGGGTTTAGGGTTTAGGGTTTAGGGTTTAGGGTTTGGGGTTTGGGGTTTGGGGTTTGGGGCTTGGGGTTTAGGGTGTAGGTATCGAAACTCAACTGACTCCCCATGCTAAGCCTTAAGCCCAAAACCCTCAGCCCAATCCCTAAAGCCTAGACCCGGCATGTTGGGGGGGGGGGGGGGGG
Source organism: Symbiodinium natans (assembly GCA_905221605.1). Classification (NCBI taxonomy): domain Eukaryota; class Dinophyceae; order Suessiales; family Symbiodiniaceae; genus Symbiodinium; species Symbiodinium natans. The sequence continues at coordinate 140,071 of CAJNDS010002569.1, read as the reverse complement.
GGAAAGGGTTAGGCAGGGGGTTGCAGCTTTAGGGGGGGGGTTCAATATGCTCCATTGGGAAGACGGTTGCG
>CAJNDS010002569.1:127500-135000 GCA_905221605.1 Symbiodinium natans | reverse complement strand
ACCGAAACCCCAAAATCCAGCATGTTTACCGTACCGCATCGCGGTTTAGGGTACACCCCTTGTAGGACCTTAATTCATAGAACTGGCCATCTAGCCCTAGGCTCCTACCCTAACCCTTCTTCTTGAAGCCTCCAGGCGTGCGGGCTGAGGATGGAGGGTCTTAGGGGTTTTGAGGTTCCCTTGAAGGACTGAAGGATTCTGAGAGGCGGCTCTCCTTTGACAAGAAGAGTGCTTAAGCGCAAGAGGAGAAGCTGCATTCTGTAGGAATAATGAACAAGTCCCTAATCCCTGGTGCTGGTTCCTAGCAAGATGCACCCTGGAGCTGGTTCTTAACAGGGAATGAGCACATCAGGTACCTTATATCCCCCTATATATATACCCTTTAAGGGATTTTGTAGGGTACCTCATTCCCCCACTCCCTACAAGCCCTAAACCCTAAACCCCAACCTTCACTGATGCCTGGTACGTCGAACGGGGAAACTTGGGCTGCGTCGACGTCGGAACGTAATCCTCGCGGCTTGAGGTTCATCTGCAGGCACCATACACTGCTTGGAGGTTCATAGTACTCATTAACCAATGATAACTGTACTTATAATTGTAACCCGGATTTCGTGGTAAAGGCTGGGTTTCTAGAAGTGTTTTTTTGTGTTGTTTTTGTGTTTTTATTGGTGTTTTGCATCTGTGATTTATCTGCGAATTGCTAGGTGGCCACAATTGAAGTTGTGGCTTGTCTACTAGAAACAAAAGCGGCGCTTGAAGAACAATGTTCCGATCTGATGTGTATCAGAACATGTGTGTTTAGGGTTTGTCAACGTTAAAACACCCATTTAGGGTTTAGGGCTTTTTAACGTTCTAAGTGTGTCTTCAGAGAAGTTGTTTTCCTTTCACGAAATTGAACTTTGTCGTTCGAACTTTGTTTCAGTGTCAACTCAAGGCATCGCGCCCTTTGCAACCCATCTTTCAACTGTGTTGCCTAAAACCTAAACCCTAAACCCTAACCCTAAACCCTAAACCCTAAACCCTAAACCCTGTTCAGGTGCTAATGGCAGGTCTGCAATTTGGCTGAGGGATTCTGGAATCCCAAGCTCAGGGTCCCTCCAAAATCCTCGCGCTTCCACCCCAGCCCTAGAACTCCAAACACCTCAACTAAGGGCTTGCGTGCACTGGTTTAGGGTTTAGGGTTTAGGGTTTAGGGTTTGGGGTTTGGGGTTTGGGGTTGAGGGTTTAGGGTTTAGGGTTTAGGGTTTAGGGCTATTTCCGCTCTTCAGGCCTCAAGCGGGACGCGCTCCGAGAAGCAGGAGTACTTGGAAGCGCGGTGGTCCCTCGACGCATCGGCCCCTAAACCCTAAACCCTAAACCCTAAACCCTAAACCCTAAACCCTAAACCCTAAACCCTGAACCCTAAATCTCTGGAGGGGGTCCAAGGCCGCGAACCTCCCCACTTGAGGTTCGGACGGTTCAGACTTCAAGCCGAGGAGCGGGATTTCTGTCGGCTGTAGGGTGTATTGCAAACAGCTTGAGGGGTTAGTAAAGACTTAGTAGGGCACCTAAACCCTAAACCCTAAACCCTAAACCCCTACCGACTCTTCCTGGCACCCGAGCGCCTTGAAGGCGGAGAAGATGCCGCCTCAGGTTTGCAAGTCTCCCGATGCAACGAGGGCTTCGCATCAACAATCCTAAGCTGTCGTAGACCTAGGTTTGGCCACAACCATGGCAAGAATCTCAAAAGGGGTTTAGGGTTGAGGGTTTAGGGTTTAGGGCTTAGGGCTTAGGGCTTAAGGCTTGGGGATCGGTTGTCGCTTCGAAGCAAGTCTGGGTGAGACCTTACCAGCCACGGCTTCTGGGACTCTCACCGGACGTTGGGTTTAGGGTTTAGGGTTTAGGGTTTAGGGTTTAGGGTTTAGGGTTTAGGGTTTAGGGTTTAGGGTTTAGGGTTTAGGGTTTAGGGTTTAGGGTTTAGGGTTTAGGGTTTAGGGTTTAGGGTTTAGGGTTTAGGCTTTAGGGTTTAGGGTTTAGGGTTTTAGGGCTCGTTTTTAAGGCTGTCGTGCCGCTTTGGGGGCATGTGCTGAATTAGGAGTTCCCTGGTGAATACTGTTTCTAGTCCTGTAATTCCTTCTTCGGATCATCGACATCCGGGGCCCCTGATAGATACCTACCTGCGTGCCATGAGATTCCTGTATTGACTGTTCAATGTTTGGCGCCACCTTATGCACCATGGGGATTGCCATGTACCCGAATCCAGAAGAACCCTAAACCCTAAACCCTAAACCCTAAACCCTAAACCCTAAACCCTAAACCCTAAACCCTAAACCCTAAACCCTAAACCCTAAACCCTAAACCCTAAACCCTAAACCCTAAACCCTAAACCCTAAACCCTAAACCCTAACCTTTTTTCTTCTCGGGGGGGGGGGGGGGGGGGGTTTTGGGGGGGGCACAATCAAGCTCACATCTGAGAGCCAGACCTTCTTGTTTGTTGGCATGTCTAACCTCAAAAGGCGGGTGAGCTGTTCAAGCGTTTAGGGTTTAGGGTTTTGGGACTCAATTGTAGGTTGCCCCAGCCTAGCAGAGGATACCCGGCTCATTTTGAAGTATATCCCTATCATACTGACTTCCGTAACGATCTTCCCTCCCACCCGCCCCTGTACTCTGCAAGAAGATCAAAGCCGAAGGCTCAGATGCTTCTGGGCTTAGGGCTTAGGGTTTAGGGTTTAGGGTTTAGGGTTGAGGGTTTAGGGTTTAGGGTTTAGGGTTTAGGGTTTAGGGAAATCCAAACTCTGACTCCAATCCCAGAAGCTTCAACAGCGCAGAAGCCCCTCTTCTGTCTCCTTCCTGGTCCCAACAACCTGTCTCGCAGTGCTCAAGATGATGGTCCCTTTTTTGTAGAAAAGCCGTTATGCTGGGGTTTATGGCTTGTAGGCTTGTAGGCTTACAGGGTTTAGGGTCGGCTTAGGGCACCAGAAATATGCCGGTCCTAACGCAGGGGAATGAGAGGAAACCCCTTCGCCCGAACGCCCTACCACCCTAAAATCCTAGAACCCCAGGGCCGGTATGCCTTAACCCCAACCTGAAAAACCTAAGCCCTCAAACCTAAAACCCTAGTGCCCAAAATCCTAACATGGGGGTTTACGATAATCAGGGACCCCAATACTAGACCCCCCAATATAGTAGGATTCCCTTATGAGAAGGACCCCAAGAAGGTGCCCCGAATTTCGGAAATCCTCGAAATCCTAAACCCTAAACCTTAAACCTTAAACCCTAAACCCTAAACCCTAAACCCTAAACCCTAAGCCCTAAGCCCTAAACCAGCCAGACGGGCGGCTCGTGTCCGGAGGGCGCTTGGGCGCTTCGGCGTGAACCCTCCTTGCGGCGAGTGGTGCGTGGAAGTCGGCGTAGGGCTTAAGTTAAGGGTTGCATCTAAACGCTTTCGGGCTTAGGGCTTATAAGGGCTAAGGGCTTTAGATTGATGAACCTACCATTTGGGGCTTAAGGTTTAGGGTTTAGGTCTTAGGGTCTAAGTCGAAGATCTTGGGCTTGGGCTTCAGGTTTTTTGGGGCGGTTTTTGAGGATTCTGCGCGGCTTCATCGAGTCGCCGCTGTCGTGCATCTGGGGCTTTGACCCTATGAGTTTGTCCTTCTTGGGGTGCCATAGATGGGGTTTTACGATAATAGGGGGCCCCTTAATATATGTCCCCACATAGTGGTAGGGTCCCCTTATAAGAAGGACCCCAATAAGCTACCTCTAATATCGTAAACCCCATATGTCAAACTCCGCACTATAACAGGAACTCCAACATTTTAAGGCACGCAAAATAGGGTAGTTGATCAAAATACCTGTTCCCAAAAGGACCCTATATCTCGCTTGTAAACCCACAGGAGCCCTCCAAAAATCTCCCAGAAGGACCTTTAGATCAACCCGCATGTTGAGAAACCCCCTATTTGGGTTCAGCATGGTGCCTACCTACTTGGAGGTTCATGGTACTTATTAACCAATCATAACTGTACTGCACTTATAACTGCCTCGCTTCGGGAGTAGCTGCGCTGCTACCGACCCTGACACCCAAAACCCCTAAACCATCAAATCCTGACACCGTAAAACCCTTGAGAACCTAACAACCCTAACCCTTAACCCCAAACTGAAAAACCTATACCCTAAAAGACTAAAAGCCGATAAGCCTAAAAACCTAGAAGCCTAAACCCTAGATCCTAAACCCTAAACCCTACACCCTATTTAAACTGAAAACTCTATACCCAAAGCCCTAAGCCCTGAGCCCTAAGCCCTAAGCCCTAAGCCCTAAGCCCCAAACCCTCAACCCTAAACCCTAAACCCTAAACCCTAAACCCTAAACCAAGCAGAGCTGTCATGAAAGCATCTCCACCGGTCGACGTGTCTCGAGGCCTGGACCGCTGCATCTCGTGAGCTTCTGGGGCTTTCCAGGGCTTCTGGGGTTTAGGGTTATAGGGTTTAGGGTTTAGGGTGTAGGGTTTAGGGTTTAGGGTTTAGGGTTATAGGGTTATAGGGTTTAGGGTTTAGGGTTATAGGGTTACAGGGTTTAGGGTTTAGGGTTTAGGGTTATAGGGTTTAGGGTTTAGGGTTATAGGGTTATAGGGTTATAGGGTTATAGGGTTTAGGGTTTAGGGTTTAGGGTTTAGGGTTTAGGGTTTAGGGCTATAGGGTTTAGGGTTTAGGGTTTAGGGTTTAGGGTTTAGGGTTTAGGGTTTAGGGTTTAGGGTTTAGGGTTTAGGGTTATAGGGTTTAGGGTTATGGGGTTATGGGGTTATAGGGTTATAGGGTTTAGGGTTATAGGGTTTAGGGTTATAGGGTTATGGGGTTATGGGGCTATAGGGTTACAGGGTTATAGGGTTATAGGGTTATAGGGTTATAGGGTTATAGGGTTATAGGGTTTAGGGTTATAGGGTTTAGGGTTTAGGGTTTAGGGTTATAGGGTTTAGGGGTTATAGGGTTACAGGGTTATAGGGTTTAGGGTTATAGGGTTATAAGGTTTAGGGTTTAGGGTTTAGGCTTATAGGGTTTAGGGTGTATAGGGTTCAGTGTTTGGGGTTTAGGGCTTTAGAATTTTAGGCTTCAGGGTTCAGGGTTGAGGGGCGACTGCCTAAACAGCCCAGCGTGCGAAATGTGCAGTTCTCATACCGACAAGAGGATTCCATAAGTGGGACCCCCAAAAACCCGACGTAAGCCCTAAACCCTAAACCCTAAACCCTCCAAACATTTCTGGTCTGACCAGCCCCGGATCAACCCTGAGCCAAGACCTTGCCGGCGCCTAAAACAGTCCTTGAGGTTTTCAAGGAAGCCTCCTGGAGACCCCTCAACCCTAAACCCTGTAGGGAGTAGGGTTTAGGGCTGAGGGTTGAGGGTTGAGGGCCTGGGGTTTAGGGTCCTGAAGACGGCCCTTTACCCATACCTCCAGCGCCTGGACACATGTGAAGTACGAAAGACGTCAGGGCTTTTCGGGTGCAGATTTACGGTTTGGAGAGTTTAGGGTTTAGGGAGTTTAGGGTGTAGGTTTAGGGCTTAGGTTTTAGGGTTTAGGCAGTTTAGGGTGTAGGGTTTAGGGTTTAAGGCTTAGGGTTTGGGAGTTGAGGGTTTCGGGCTCAGGGCTTAGGAGTGTTAGCTAGGTCTTGGTAGCCTAGCAACCATATTCTAATCAGGGCACCCTCTGGGCATGATAAGGCAACCTTGAACCAAAAAATGACCAAAGGCTACAACTGGGCCACAACACTAAGGATTTAGGGCTTCAGGGCTAAGGATTTAGGGTTTTAGAACTACAGGGTCTAGTTCTTTTGGTGGTTAGGGTAGGGTTTGGGATTTGGAGCTGTGGGGTTAATACGGGCCAAGGGCTGAGGAGTTGGGGTACGGGGTTTACGTGTTGGCGTAGGGCTTAAAAGTGGGAGAGACCGCACGTTAAGGGGTACAAAGGAGGGACCCCCTAGAAGGACCCCTTAATCTTATATATAGTCCTTAGATACCTAAGTAGCCCCTAAATAACCCCTCAGGTCCTTTATAAAGGGTCCCTCCTTTAGTCCCTTGAACACCTTTTGGGCAGAAGAGGCTGAGGATCAGGCAGGGCAGGCCGTGGGGGCCTCGCGCATGTGGTGAGTTGAGGCTGAGAAAACCATGTGCCCTAAACCCTGGGCATTACTAGTCGCAGACTTGGTGACTTGGGCAAAAGCCCTACACCCTGAGCCCTAAACCCTAAACCGTAAACCCTAAACCCTCGAATCCCTCGAAAATCTCATGATTACTTTGTGTGTGCCTGTGGCGCTGGGAACTATAGCATTGGGTTTGGGGTTTAGGGCTTAGGGTTTAGGGCCTAGGGTTCAGGGTTTAGGCGTCAGGGCTCAGGACATTTTCATCATACTTCCAAAAGCAGATCCGCAAGAGCCATGAAGCTTGCATAGCATAACCATCACAAACACGATGGCCACCATAATCTCAGACTATATACTTGCATAACCGTCATAGTCTTCCTAATCAGTATACCATTGGGGCGAGGGATCAACAGAAACAGGCAAGGACTGAAACGTCAAAGAGGCTCCAAGCACTGTAAGTCACAGCAAAGTGTGCCTAGTCGCCGGCTGCAAAGATTCCAAAGTCTTTGCACTTAAATTGGAAAATTTACCGCATTTCTGCGTATTTGCAGGATCCAATTGCAGCGCATGTGCCGATTCGCAAGCTCCAAATGTTGTTGAATACAGCACGACGTAGAGTCACTTGTGCCCATTTGCGAGCTGCAAAAACGGTAAATGACAACATCTCCGCCTGTTCACGAGCTCCCAGTACGGAAACTGTTTACATTTCGGCCTATTCAGCTCCTTCCGCCCTTCCCGTCCATCCTTCCTTCCTTGTTTCCTTCCTTCATTCCTTCCCTCCGTCCTGGCTTCAAAGATTTTGATTCGCTTGGTAATCCGATTCTTGATCCACGCCTCTCTCTGACCATTGTTGTCGTCATACTCATCCTCGTTATCATAGTTACATTGTCTTCGTCATACATATCCACTTTATCGTCATTGTCTTCATCATGATCCTCATCGCCGTCGACACCAGCAGCAGAATCAGCATCAGCAGCACCAGCGTCATCGCAACCACCATCCACACCATCATCATGATCACGACAATGACCATCTGCGGAAGCCTCAAGTCAGGTCCTCTACCAATCTGGTTGAGGGTAGGGGTTGAGGGTTGAGGGCCAAAGCTGTGATGACTCATCTAACCCCTAAGCCCTAAACCCTTTAAACACTGAAACACTACTATTGTATGTATGTATGTATGTATGTATGTATGTATGTATGTATGTATGTATGTACGTTTGCATGTATGTAACCTTCCTTATAAGGGTATATATATATCGGATTTTTGTGGTTTGGGAAGCCCTACACCCTTTAAGCACAGACACTACTATTTTTTTGGTGGGTTCTCTCTAAACCCCTAAACCCTAAACCCTAAATCCTCAACCCTAAACCCTAAAAAACCCTATAGACCCTA
>CAJNDS010002569.1:0-122500 GCA_905221605.1 Symbiodinium natans | reverse complement strand
AAACCCTAAACCCTAAACCCTAAACCTCCTCAACGTCTAAGAAACGTTGAGAGCACATCTCGCCGTCCGCGGAGGTCTCGGCAGCCACAAGAGCCGGGACACCGGCACCTGCCAATGCCTGGCTTAGGACTTGGGGCTTGGGGCTTAGGGCTCAGGTAGTGTTCAGGGTTTAGGGTGTAGGGTTTAGGGTTTAGGGTTTTGGGTTTAGGGATTCGGGTTTAGGGTTCAGGGTTACCTAGTCTGGAAGTTGAGGGTTTTGGGCTGTTTAGGGTTTAGGGTTCAGGTTGGGATGTTCCCCCTTAGACTAACAGTCCTTTGTCGGGATTAAAGTACCCCCCCCCATTATAATCCCTATTCAGGACTGTTAGTGCTAGGGGAACATCCCTAAACCCTAAACCCTAAACCCTTAACCCTAAACCCTAAACCCTAAACCCTAAACCCTAAACCCTAAACCCTAAACCCTAAAAGGTGAAGGTCTCAAGCCCTTAGCCTGGAAGGAGAGAGACAGACGACTCCCGCGGCCCTGGGACAGCTCTGAAGATGTGGAGGCGCGGGGCTCGGTGCCTGTGCTTTAGGGTTTAGGGTTTAGGGTTTAGGGTTTAGGGTTTAGGGTTTAGGGTTTAGGGTTTAGGGTTTAGGGTTTAGGGTTTAGGGTTTAGGGTTTAGGGTTTAGGGTTTAGGGTCTAGGGTTTAGGGTTTAGGGTTTAGGGTATTTATAGGTTAGGGTTTCTAGGTTTAGGGTTTAGAGTTTAGGGTTTGAGGTTTAGGGTTTACGGTTTAGGGTTGAGGTTTGGGCTGGGGGGTGGACATAAGGCATTGAAGGGTCAAGCACTAGGGGCTTCTAGGGTTTGGGATGTAACTAGTACTTGAAGCGGTTAAGCGTTTGGGGGGGGGGGGGAAGGGGGGTGCGTGCGTGCGTCTGTGTGTATGGTTTGGGGTTTAAAGGTCGCTAGGAAGCCTGGCTACTACTAGATGGCTGCGCCGAATGGTGATTTTAAGGTTGGGGGTTAGAGCTGAGCGCATGCTGAGTTTGGATGAAAGCTGGAGGAGTGTTCAGGAAACCTTGATGCCAAACACCCTAAACCCTTCCCTGGACCAAACCACCACCCACCACTCCCCACGCCCCGCTAAAAAAACACACACACACAAAGAAAAAGCTCTCGGAAAAAAAGTATGTCGCCTTCGCAGACGGTAGGCAGCTCGCTATTTTGGGACTCGGGGGTCGCGGGCCCTCCACCCACAGTCAGAATGACATACCTCGGGAAACCACGTTGATGGAAAGGGCTGCTTGGGGCCTATATGGGGTTTAGGGTAAGGTTTAGGGCATCAGGGGTTCGAAACGAAGCCAACACGCCGCTACCAACAAGCTTCCCAAGCACCAGGCATAGCAAGCAATCATGATGGCAGCAAACGTGGTCGACACCTCCTGAAGATAGGCCGCAATCAGCAGCATGGCGTTCGCAAGGCTCCTGAAAGCCACATCTCGAGTGAAGACATGTGGCTCGACAGAGACCCCGCGCCCGGCAACCACCATGATGATGGACATGACGCCTGTGCAGGCGAAGAGTCCAGCGCCGACTATACCACCCAGCCACAGGCTCGTGTCATCCGCAGAGTGTTGTCCGGCTAAGGCTGATACCAGCCCGGCCATGAAGTCGGTGATGGACCCCCCCAAGGCCAGCAGAGTGGCACCCAACAACGCATCAGACATCTCAAGATCACGGCCGATCTGCACCAGTGCTGGCACCAAGTAGCTGTCCGCCACAACGCCCACCAACGTGAACAAATACAGCAGGAGCACGATGAGCAGCATGATGGTGCTATTCACGCTACCCCGTAGCCAGCAGCTGTGCAGGACGTCGTAGTCAATCTTGCTGTCCGGCGGATCCCCGCAGCTTGCGAGAGCACACTGGGCATCCTTGCTCTTGGATTTAGGGTTTAGGGTTTAGGGTTTAGGGTTTAGGGTTTAGGGTTTAGGGTTTAGGGTTTAGGGTTTAGGGTTTAGGGTTTAGGGTTTAGGGATTGATCGCCCTGGCTCAGCTGCAACGCAGTCAGAGAAGACAAGAAAGCCTCAACGTACCGGTGGGGTGCACAGACTTGTCACGGATGCCACCCTTGGAGTGGTAGAATCCCTAAACCCTTACACCCTAAACCCTAAACCCTTAAACCCTAAACCCTAAACCGTAAACCCTAAACCCTAAAGAAGCGAAGACGTCGGAGAAGCGGGCGGCGTGCGTGGACTTGGGCCGTGTGAGGACTCCGACCTCGCGACTGGCGCGCCTCTGCCTCAAGCAACTCGAGCACAGTGCGGCGGCGTGTCTCGTTCCCTGCCGCACCTTGCTCGAGTTGCTTGAGGCAGAGGCGCGCCAGTCACGAAGTCGGAGTCCTCTGGCATCTGCTTCACTCGGCCCAAGGCCACGCACGCCGCCATCTTCTCCGGCGCCTTTGATGCCCAGCAACTTGATAGCACACAACCCTTATTCAAGACTTCAAGACTAAACCAACTACAGTACTCCCCCCAACCCTAAACCCTAAACCCTAAGCCCTAAACCCCAAACCCCAAGCCCTAAACCCTAAACCCTAAACCCTAAACCCTGTCAAGCCTAAACCCCTTTTTTCGGACAAGCATCGGGATAGCCAGCCAGCCACTCAGCGCCCTGCTCTCTCAGCTGGGGCACCAGTCTGGCCATGTTGCAGAAAGCAGGCTCCACCTTGCCTTCCCGCACCTCCTTTAAGAGGGGGGTTTAGGGTTTGCAGGGCTTACAGGGTTTAGGGTTTAAAAAGGGTTTAGGGTTTCAAGGGTTTGGGGTTTATAGGGTTTTACAGGGTTTAGGGTTTACCGTGTTTAGGGAAAGAGTAGTGAAGAACGGGCGGGTCCTCATCGACATCCAGCTGCTCTACCCTCATCGTCAACAGAGTGGAGCTCACGTTTGCTTGGCAAACACCTCGCGCAGCGAAGGCCCCAAACACCCAAACCCCTCAAAGACTCAACTAACCCAAAACCCTAAACCCTAAACCCTAAAATCCTTAAACCCTTAAAACCTTGAACCCTAACCCTCCCGAGAGCCGCGCCTCCCAAGTAACCTGTGGATTGTCTTTGGGCTATTTTCGCGGGTTTAGGGCCTCGGGTTCAGGGTTTAGGTTTATAGGGCTTAGGGTTTAGGGTTGAGGGTTGAGGGGGGGGTTTAGGGTTTAGGGTTTAGGGTTTAGGGTTTAGGGTTTAGGGTTTAGGGTTGAGGGTTGAGGGTTGAGGGTTTAGGGTTTAGGGTTTAGGGTTTCTCCACATCTTCCCCCCTCCCCCCAGACAAAACAAAGCTTCGGGCTCAAAGAATGAGGCTTCAGAGCTTGGTCTCTCCCTCTAAAAATTTGGGGAAGCCTCTACTTGGAGGTTCATGGTACTTGTGAACCAAGTGTACCTGTACTTCTAGCTGTACTTGTATAACCATATTGGGGCACTTAAGAGGCATACAAGCGGTAATCAGTACCCCTAAACCCTAAACCCTAAACCCTAAACCCTAAACCCTAAACCCTAAACCCTAAACCCTAAACCCTAAACCCTAAACCCTAAACCCTAAACCCTAAACCCTAAACCCTAAACCCCTTTAAGTACCAAGTAGAGGTTTCGGCTGCTACAATTGGCTCGTAAGTACCATGAACCTGCAAGTACGCAAGCAGTTTCCGGGGCCACCCGAAGCCCGGAAAGCCCAAGCTCGGAAAGTCCCGAAGCCTCGAACGTACCGTTTGGGTTTAGGGTCTTCAGAACCCTAAAAAAAAACCCTGATACCCTAAACCCTAAACCCTCAAACCCCCCCCCCCACCCTCCCGGTCGCCTGGTAGCTTGGGTATCTCCACTCGCCCGGCCAGTGCGCACCTAGGACTGCTTTTTTCGGGTGTAGGGTTTAGGGTTTTGGGCTTAGGGCTTAGAGTTCCTGGTTTGTATAGAGTCGGTTGCTAGCCATGGGCTGTAAGAGGCTGGCCTCAGATCAAGCCAACGACAGCTCAAAAACACACGCCGAAACAACAGAGGGTTTCGGGTTTAGGGTTTGGGGTTTGGGGTTTGGGGTTTAGGGTATCCCATCCAACAGAAAGTTCTCATATGGGCACTTCTCAAATTACGGCTACACCGCTGAATACCCCCAGACTTAACTTAGAATCGAATCCTCTTTGACGGGATCCCCAAAAAAGGGTGCCCACAGTTTCGGAAGTCTCCATCTACTAGGAATTAAAAAAGGCGTAATTGGAGGATACTAGGAATTAAGGCGTCTTTGGAGGAAAAGCCCAAGGCGCACGAGCTGCTCGCTTACCTTGGTTCAGCGATGCCGGTTTTTTGATAGGGTTTAGGGTTTAGGGTTTAGGGTTTAGGGTTTAGGGTTTAGGGTTTAGGGTTTAGGGTTTAGGGTTTAGGGTTTAGGGTTTAGGGTTTAGGGTTTAGGGTTTAGGGTTTAGGGTTTAGGGTTTAGGGTTTAGGACTTAGGGTTGAGAGTGGGCATGTTCCGCAATAGGGGTCCCCCGAACCTGCCCCGAAAAGGCTAGAATCCCAGTCGAACAGGGTTTTAGGGTTTAGGGTTTAGGGTTTAGGGTTTAGGGTTTAGGGTTTAGGGTTTAGGGTTTAGGGTTTAGGGTTTAGGGAAGTTCCGAAACCTCCCATTTGTGTAGGACCAGTGTAGGATGTTCGGCGCCCGGTGTCTTTCTGGCTGCAGGGGCATAAAGTAAGCTGTCAAACTAACCCAAAACCGTATATAGAAGCCCTACAAACCTTGTAAACCCGATAAACGTCATATACCCTATAAACCCCAGAAACCCTACACAGCCCATAAACTCATCAACCCTATACCGCCTGTCAGCCCACCCCCCCCCCCCCCCCTTCCGGCCTCGCGAACAGTGCAGCGGCGCGCCAAGGAAGTGCCACAGTCGCCGGAGTCTGGGAAATGCTCTGCCGAGAGGCTGTTCCCTTCAACCACCTTGGTCTCGGTGTCTACCGAGGTTTAGGGTTCAGGGTTTAGGGAGTTTAGGGTTTAGGGAGTTTAGGGTTTAGGGAATTTAGGGAATTTAGGGTTTAGGGTTTAGGGAGTTCAGGGTTTAGGGTTTGGGGTCTTGGTAGCCCAAGAGCAATATTTTCATAAGGGTACCCTTTTTTGGGGGGGGGGTTGGTTACTTTACAAGGGGACCTTGAACCCAGAAGTGGGAACAAGGGTACCACTGGGCTACCAAGGGTTTTAGGGCTTAAGGGTTTCAAGATTCGGTTTAAGGGTTTAAGGGTTTAAGGGTTTAAGGGTTTAAGGGTTTAAGGGTTTAAGGGTTTAAGGGTTTAAGGGTTTAAGGGTTTAAGGGTTTAAGGGTTTAAGGGTTTAAGGGTTTAAGGGTTTAAGGGTTTAAGGGTTTAAGGGTTTAAGGGTTTAAGGGTTTAAGGGTTTAAGGGTTTAAGGGTTTAAGGGTTTAAGGGTTTAAGGGTTTAAGGGTTTTGGGGTTTGCTGAGGGGGTTCAGGGCCCTTAAGATTATTCAGGCCTTCGGCTTGGACCTCAAGGGTGGGGATTGAGCTGTAGCAACCCGAAACCCCACATCCCGATACCCGATACCCCCACATCCCGAAACCCGATACCCTAAACCCTAAACCCCTAAACCCCTAAACCCTAAACCCTAAACCCTAAACCCTAACCCTAAACCCTAAACCCCTACAACCCTACAACCCTAATTTTAAAACCTAAACCCTAAACCCCTAAACCCTACATGCCTGGGGGCCCTGGCAGCTCCTGGCTGACTTACTGGGAGGTTCACGGGACTTACTAACCAACTATAGCTGTACTTGTAGCCCACTTGGAATCCCCTTAAGTGCCCAAATTCTGGTTTCTTATAAACCAATTATAGCTGCACTTGTAGCCCACTTGGAATCCCCTTAAGTGCCCGAATTCTGGTTTCTTATAAACCGATTATAGCTGTTAGAATTAGAACCCTTTTCTTAAGTGCCCGAATTATGGTTTTCAGTACCAAATTGTTGAATAAGTGCCATGAACCTCCAAGTCGGGGCCCAGGAGCCAGGTACTGGAGCCGACCGGCGCGTTTGTAGAGGAGGTGATGGGCCGGGGTGTCCTCGGCATACTCACACACAACTAAACCCCAAACCCGAAACCCGAAGCCCTAAGCCCTAAGCCCTAAACCCTAAACCCTAAACCCTAATCCTGTGCAGAAAATCACAGAAGCATAGCACCCTAAAGCCCCTAGAAACCTGAATAGTGACGCCTCTACACACCAGGCTCCCTCCCCCCCCCCCAAACGACTCTGAAAGGGCACCGCAGTTTTTGCAGGTACGGCGTTTTGGAGGGGGGAGATTCCAAATACTAGGATTTCCTTATCATGAGGACCACCCAAAATTTCGGCAACCCCCACATGGTTTTGGTGGGCTTTTCGGGCATAGGGTGTAGGCTTTAGGGTTCCATTTCAATCTTTGCTTGCGTGCTCAGTCTTCGGGGCTCCTTCTCAATGGACGTGCAGACACCCGAGACAAAAATCCAAGGCTCTAGGACGCAAAAGGATCGGGCTGAGGCTTCGTCTGGAGATTCGGGATGAACCGCCCCTACTTTCAGGTTCATGGGTGTGGGGCTAAGGTGCCTTGTAAGAGCTTTAACCCCTAAACCCTAAACCCTAAACCCTAAACCCTAAACCCTAAACCCTAAACCCTAAACCCTAAACCCTAAACCCAGATTCCGGGTTGAGCCATACTCTCCGCAGACCAGGGCCAGGATTGCCCTCCACCGCAAAGTCTTGCGGGACAACCCCGTCCTTGACAGACAGCAAGGGTTTAGGGTTTAGGGTTTAGGGTTTAGGGTTTAGGGTTTAGGGTTTAGGGTTTAGGGTGTAGGGTGTAGGGTGTAGGGTTTAGGGTTTATTGTTTAGGGTTTAGGCTAACTACTTGGTTTGGGTGGCAAGGCTATGCAAGGCTTATGTGCGGTGTCCTTGAAGTACAGGGCACTGAGGAAGACGTCCAGTGCCGTGACGTCATGCCTGGGGTAGCTGCTCGGTTCTGAAACCATCAGGGTTTAGGGTTGACTAGGGTGTAGGATTGATTCAGGTTGATTAGGGTTTAGGGTTGATTATTGTTAGGGTTTGTGGTTTAGGGTTTTCGAATGTAGGGTTCCCAATCGGGTTTAGGGGTTTTTGTAGTTTTGGGATTCTGGATTCTAGGGGATGTTGGGGGACTCCGGGACGCCGCAATGGTCTTGATTGCTTAGTAAGTTGAGGTTGGCTATACGGCACGCTTTGTGGCCCTAAACCCTAAACCCTAAACCCTAAACCCTAAACCCTAAACCCTAAACCCTAAACCCTAAACCCTAAACTCCTAAACCCTAAACCCTAAACGAAAACCTAAACCCTAACCCTAAATCCTAAACCCTAAACTGCGTTTTGTGAGGCTATAGGGCTCAGGATACGAAAACTCATCTGCTGATCCAGCTGCAGGCATCGGAAGAACTCGTCTGTTTGGCGCGAGGCGTGCCATTCGAAGCCGTTGGGGATCGCCTGTGACGGCTCTTGCTTGTCCCTAAGCCTAAGCCCTAAGCCCGTAGCCCTAAGCCCTCAGCCCTAAGCCCTAAGCCCTAAACCCTAGGCCTTCGGGAAACCCATGAACTGCAACCAGCCTCATAGATCAGGGATGTCAAAGTAGGGTTAATATTACGACTATCCCCAAAAGGACACCCAATATATGGTTGTGCGCTGTGCGTCCGGGCTTTTGGGAATTACAAAGACTAACAAAGAAACACATACCGCGGACAATGGAACAGAGACCTTGCATAGCTTAGCCGATTGCTTGCAAGGAAGACTTGGCACGCATCGCTATTACAATTGTAACACCAGGCTAATTGTATGGGTGGATGTTCTTGGTCCGTGGAACCTGATCCCAGAACCTGATCCCAGAACCTGATCCCAGAACCCGCTCCGAAACCCGCTCCAGTACCCAAGGGCTGGAGCCCCATCGCTCCGCTGCTGGGAAAACACCACAAATCCCCCGCGGACCGGGTTTCTGGGAATTAATAAGGTAAACAAAGAAACACATACCGCGGACAATGGAACAGAGACCTTGCGTAGCTTAGCAGACTGCTTGCAAGCAAGACCTAGCACGCATCGCTGATAGACTTGTATACCGCCGAGCCAAGCCATTGTATGGGAGGAAAGGGGGTTTCAAGCCAGCGCGCTTTTCAGATGTTCTTGGCCCGTGGAACCTGCTCCGGAACCCGCTCCGGAACCTGCTCCGAAACCCGCTCCAGTACCCAAGGGCTGGAGACCCCATCGCTTCGCTGTTGGGGAACAAAACAAAAAGAAAAGAAAACAAAAACATACTCAAGCTTCAACCCTCATGCAGATCATGAACCACCACCTGGTCAATCCTGCCCTAAGACCCGAAGTGCTAGGAATGTCGGGGGGCTTGGTTTAGGGAATCTAGGGAGCCTATGGCGTCTAGAAAAGGCTAAGGCCTAGGGAGCCTAGGAGTTTAGGGGGTGTAGGGAACCTCGGGAGCCTAGGGTTTAGGGTTTAGGGTTTAGGGTTTAGGGTGTAGGGTTTAGGGTTTAGGGCTTAGGGTTTAGGGTTTAGGGTTTAGGGTTTAGGGTTTAGGGTTTAGGGTTTAGGGTTTAGGGTTTAGGGTTTAGGGTTTAGGGTTTAGGGTTTAGGGTTCAGGGTGGTGTCCTCCGAGATCTCTCTGCACTGGGAGGTCGGCTGCTGTCGTCCAGGCTGTGGACGCGCCCTGCCAGGTCTTTTTGCAAAGGCTTCTACGCTTTCTACGGGGGGCGATCTCTTATACCCTTTAAGGGATTATTAGAGGGCCCTATAGTACACCCTTTAACAAAAGTATATAGGGCCCTATATTGTACCCTTGAAGGGATGATTATAGGGCCCTATATTATGCCCCTCAAGGAATTTTTATAGGGCCCAAAATCTCTTAGACCCAGGAGTAAGTGCAAAAGAACCTGAAGCCTAAATAAGGAAGTTGAATAAGGGCCTTCTCACTCTGGGTCCTCGTCTCTTACCTGGAGCCTAAGGCCCTGGTTTGTGGCAAAGGCTTCTGGGCTTGCGGGGTGCGATAAGCATGGCTGAGCGCCTTCCCTGTGAGCCCCAGCCGAAGTGAAGTTGCAGAACCACGCAGATGCCCTCAACCCTGACTCCCCAAACCCCAAGCCCTAAATCTCAAAATCCACAAACCCTGTGATGACAAGAGTTATAAGTACGATGGGTAGGACTGCAAGTATGCAAGCCCCAAACCCTAAACCCCTAAACCCCTAAACCCCTACACCCCTAAACCCCTAAACCCCTAAACCCCTAAACCCCCAAACCCCTAAACTCCTAAACCCCTAAACCCCTAAACCCCTACACCCCTACACCCCTAAAGCCCTAAAGCCCTAAAGCCCTACAGCCCTAAAGCCCTAAAGCCCTAAACCCTAAACCCTAAACCCTAGCAGCCTAGCATGACATCCCAAACTGCCTCGACAGGCTCCGCCCTCGCACAGCTTCTCGGCGAGAGGCAAAGGTGAAGAAAAGGAGGGCCACCGGCACACAGCGGAAGAGGAGCCTAAGTGTGGTGAAGTCCAAGGTTTAGGGTTTAGGGTTTAGGGTTTAGGGTTTAGGGTTTAGGGTTTAGGGTTGAGGGTTGAGGGTTGAGGGTTGAGGGTTTAGGGTTTAGGGTTTAGGGTTTAGGCGTGAAGCTTTGGCCCAGAAGCCTCCTCAAATGTGATCTAAACCCAGATGAGACCTCAAAGGTTCAGAGGGGTAGTTGGTCATAAGTGGGGCTGCAAATGCGCCAAACAATGTGAAGTCCTGAACCATACGCCTTACGCCAACTAGACTCGCGCAGGGCCCAAACCCACAACAGCCCGTGTGCCTGCAAGTGGTACTCCACGTCATGGCGACAAACAATCCAGGGACTAAAGCTGGGACCCGTATAAAGGACCTGGGGGGTAAACTAGGGGCTAAGCCCTAAACTCTAAAACCCCCAACCCTCTTGAGGTTGAGAATCTAGGTCTGCGGTCTGGGGCGGCTTGGACCCTGTAAGTTCCTACACCCCTATAGGGGTAGGGTTTAGGGTTCGGGGTTTAGGGTTTGGGTTTAGGGCTTATACACCCCAAACTCAACAATGAGAGAACAACTAAGCTCCTCTAGGCTAGGTACGTTCGGAGTCTTACATCTGCAGGGAAGATGGTATTCACTGCCTCGAGCCGAAAGGTGCCTACAGTTCTTTGAAAACATGGTCCCTTGTGTGGGGTATGCTAGATATATGGGGCTCTGCTATGCGTGCAAGAATTGAGGGTTCTTTCGGATTGTTACGGGCCTTCAGGGTTTGGAGGTTGGGCTTGGGGCTTGGGAGCCCTAAACCCTAAACCTTGGGGCTTTAACGGTTTTCAGGCCCTGCGCATGCAGAGCTTCCGAGCCCAACTTTACATCGCATGAGTGGTTTAGGGCTTGAGGTTGGGAAGCATCTCTCAACCAAATTGCTCAAGTAGGTCCTTTTGGAACTATTGGGCCTTAGGCCCAAGGGCGTAGAGTGTAGGCCTGAGGGTGGGATGGGTTTGAGGGTGATAAAGCCACACATTGTGACACTTTGGGAGCTCACACTCTAAACCCCAGAAGCCTCTACAGAGGTGACCATCGACCCCAAAATGGAACCGCCTGGAGCGGGCATCAAGTAAGAGTATGTGTACAAGAGACCTTTCCCCCTAAACCCCAAGCCCCAAAACCCGAAACCCTGGAACCCAAACCCTAAACCCTAAACCCTAAACCCTAAACCCTAAACCCTAAACCCTAAACCCTAAACCCTAAACCCTAAACCCTAAACCCTAAACCCTAAACCCTATCGTGGCAAAAGAAGACGTCCTTCGCATCTCTTTGGGTCGGCCCAAGGGCCTTCAGCACTTGTTTAGGGTTTAGGGTTTAGGGTTTAGGGTTTAGGGCTTAGGGTTTAGGGTTTAGGGTTTAGGGTTTAGGGTTTAGGGTTTAGGGTTTAGGTTTAGGGTTTAGGGTTAGGGCTTAGGGTTTCGGGTTTCAGGTTTAGGGTTTAGGGTTTAGGTGTTAGGGTTTAGGGTTTAGGGTTTAGGGCTAAAGTTTGGGGGTTTGGGCTTTCGGGGGTTAACCCTAAAGAGATCGAGGTTTGCGGACTCCCTAAATCCCCTCATGCTTTCAAGATACAATGCCCACGGGTGGACTCGGATGACTGGAAGACATGGCTGTTGAGTCTGGGGAAAGGGCTTAGGATGTAGGGGTTCACAGGCTGCAGGACATTTTTGCGTACTGTTTGCAGCAATGGTGTAGTACCCTAAGCCTTCAACCCTAAACTTTACATTTCAAGGCTCCAAAACCTAGAAGCCTAAACTCGCACTTTGCTGGCTTAGGGTTTAGGGTTTAGGGCTTAGGGCTTAGGGCTTAGGGGTTAGGGTTTAGGGTTTAGGGTTTAGGGTTTAGGGTTTAGGGTTTAGGGTTTAGGGTTTAGGGTTTAGGGTTCAAGGTTGAGGGTTTAGGATTCCGGGTCGAAGGTTTATGGCATGCAACACAAGGGATATCCCCCTGAAGCCTGGGATCTGGACTTCGGTACACGGATTTCATTGGAGAATCACCCCCTTCAGTTTAGGGTTTAGGGTTTAGGGTTTAGGGTTTAGGGTTTAGGGTTTAGGGTTTAGGGTTTAGGGTTTAGGGTTTAGGGTTTAGGGTTTAGGGTTTAGGGTTCCCCTAACCCCGGATGCCGCAGGAAACCGAAACCTGATGGCCTCAACCCGAAATTGCTTCGACGCTTTGGGGTTTAGGATCAGGTTGAGGCCCAGGTTGAGGGCTTAGGGCCGATAGCTTTAAGTAATTTAAGGCTTTCCAGCTTGAAGCCCTAAAATCCTAAAATCCTAAACCCTAGCCCTAAACCCTAAACCCTAAACCCTACAAACGCATTCAGCCACATCTGGAGGAAGCTCGGGGTGCAGCTGACGCGGTATGTCCTGTCATAGGTCGAGGGCACGGTCTCAGGTACCACCGGCTCTGTTTGCTGCTGCTTTCCACCCTAAACCCTAAACCATAAACCCCAAACCCCAAACCCTAAACCCTAAACCCTAAGCCCTAAGTCCTAAGCCCTAAGTCCTAAGCCTTAAGCCCTAAACCCTAAGCCCTAAACCCTAAGCCCTAAGCCCTAAGCCCTAAACCCTCCGCCCGCATAGGGCTGGTCAGGCCCTCAAGAATCCCAAGTCGTGCTGAACTCCGCAGCACAGTAGGCCGCATTTTAGGGTTTCGGGTTTAGGGTTTCGGGTTTAGGGTCCCTACGATGAAGGGCCCATGACTACTTGAGCAGAGAACCTTAACAAACATTTTTTTTCAAATGTTCCCTTGGGTGTTGCTCTTTTCTTTCAATATACATAAAAAAACCCAAACGGGGCTATAGAAGATTGGAAACCGAGACGAGGTAGGTCCTGCCTCGTGTGGGATGGTGATGATCAAGCGCACCGGCATTTTCTGACATGCCGTCTTCGAGGTAGCCGGAGCCCGCGCGGCAGCTTTGCCAGTCTTTCATGATGCTGAGCTCACGCGCGTTCATCGTGACGAGAAGGTCCTGAAATTTCACAGAACCCGAGTCCGCCATCATCCTTGAGGCTTGGGAAGCTAGTGCTTGCCACTGTTCCTTGCCCGACTGCGCGGACTCCTGAGCAATGATCGTGGCACCTTGCTCTAGAAACGCGGTAAGCCTTTGAATGTCAGCCTCGGCCAGGGAGGAATGGCATACCAGGAGCAGGGCCTGCAGATACTCCACAGCAAGCTTGTAGTCCATTCTGCAGTTGTCCCTGGCCAGCATCTTATCAACAATCTCCACACTCACTTGCGGCCTCCCTGCCAAAAGGTGAGCTTTGGCATATGCAGTGTACCCCAAGAAGTTTGCTTCTACCTGGTGACTCTCTACAAGCAGATGCCAGATTTCATCCGCACGCCTCCAGTTGAAGGAAGCTGCCGCTCCTTCAAGCAGGCCGCCAAGGACCACCTCATCCGGCGATAGCCTTTGGAGCATGGTCTGCGTGAGTAGATCAGCTACGGCTGCATCTTGGCCACGCTGCTCGCAAAGATACATTCTGGCCGCATAGGTCACGTATGTCTTCTGCAAGGGTTGCTGCTCCGACCACTCCCAGAGCTCGTCTGCCCAGGCATAAGCATCACTGCCGATGCGGGCGCACAGCCGCAATGCACCTTGGTACCCCAGTAACCATATCATAATAAGGGCACCTTTTTTTGGTTGGTTAATTTATAAGGGAACCTTGAACCAACAATTTGGAAAAGGGTACCACTGAACTACCAAGGCACTGCTCAAGCCACAGTTGAAGTCTACGACTGTTGTTGGAGGTGGGCACCCCCATGCACACCTAGCCAACTTCAGAGCCTCCTGCTTCCTGATCTCCATTGCTTCCACGGAAGTTCTCCTACATTTGAGACAAGATGCGAGAGCGTGCAGCAGGATGTTGTTCTCAATACAGCGCAGCGAAACTCCCAGTTCCCTATGCATTGAGTAGATGTAGACGAGCTGATCCCACCACCTTCCCTGTCCGCATCTTAGCATCGCAGAGCCGAAGATGCTGGCTTCAAGCGCGCCGGCATTCCGGATTTCCTCGAAGAATTTAAGAAGCTGGTGTGGACGCCTGCATGTTTTCATGCTGTCCCGCAGACTTGACGCTTCCTGCGTCCGCCCCGGCGTAGCATGCACGTTTGGATTCGAAGGCGTCAACGGAAAGTGCGGCCGCTTCCGCTTGCCAGTGCGACCCGTGGGAGACGCAACATTTGCCCGAGGCCTTCGCAGCATTCGGTTTCGCTGGGAAAAAGGGACTTGCTCAGGCTGCGAGTGGCTTCTTAGTGCAAGCACCGCACAGCCCAAAGGCAGCATCCACAAGAAAGATCGCTTACGATCTGTCTCTGGAATGTGCTGTGTTGCAGCCAATTGGGAGCGCATGCTCAAGACAAAGGTTGAGCGGCGAAGGTCAGGAAGACGACAGGTCTGCACATGCATTGCCGACAGCTGCTCCATGGCGCAAGATGACTCACAGCCACCGCATTTGCAGGAAAACACCTCAACCCGCACTCTGACGCAGGCCTGGAGATGTAACACCGGTGAACACATTCGATTCGCCCTAGCCCTAAACCGCAAATTCATGTTCGGCCCCGGTGCCGCTCAAGTAACCAGGAGTCTGCCGGCAAATCCCCAAACTCTGCCTAAACCTGTAAACCTTACAGTGAGGTATAGAGTTTGCAGCTAGGCTTCTCTTAGTTTCACGAAACTCCAAACCCTCAGCCCCAAACCCTAAACCCGAAACTAACCTTGAATCCAAAACCCTAAACAAACCCAGAAATCTGTTGGGACAAGGGCCTGGAAGGGAGCAATCCTGCCACCTAGCTCTACAGACAGTACACCGAAATCTGTGAATGACACAAGAGCCTCTTTCAGATTTCAGGGTTTAGGGGTTTAGGGGTTTAGAGGTTTAGGGGTTTAGGGGTTTAGGGTTTAGGGTTTAAGGTCTACGGCAGAGGTTTGCAGAGTTGAAGGCTTCGTAGGCAGGCAGCCCTATTTCCAAATGTTGCAGCACGAAATTCCGGTAAACCCGCGAGGTTGATGGGTTGAGGGCTTTGGAGATTGGGGTGCTCCGGAGACAGCACCTTCTGAACCTCGATGAACCTACCAAAACCCTAAACCTTAAACTCGAAGCCCGAAGCTCCAAACCAAACCCTAACCCCTAAACCCTAAACCCTAAATCTAAAACCCAAAACCCAAAACCCTATACCCTATACCCTAAACCCTAAACCCCAAACCCCAAACCCCAAACCCCAAACCCTAAACCCTAAACCCTAAACCCTGTCCTTGTCCGTGTAAGCCTTCCATCGGTCTTGTGGGCCTCTGTTCGTACGAGTAACATGCTTAGCCTTTAGGGTTTAGGGTTTAGGCCATTTTGGTTTGGGGTTTAGGGTTTAGGGTTTAGGGTTTGAGGTTTGGGGTTGAGGTGTGAGGGCGGTTTGGGGTTTTGGATTCAGGGTTTAGGGTTAAGAGGTTAGGGAGCTGGGGTTTAGGGTTGAACCTTGGCTTCGAACCACTTCGGAAATGCCCCAGGGTTCCTCAAGGACTAAGTAGGGCTTATGGTTCATATGCCCAAACAGAAACCTAAACCCTAAACTCTAACCCTAAACCGCACAGGGTAGATGATCCCCATTTTGGCGGTTTCTTTAGGGATATTCAGCCCTAAGCCCTAAGCCCTAAGCCCTAAGCCCTAAGCCCTAAGCCCTAAACCCTAAGGCCTGAACCCTGAACCCTAAACCCTAGGGATGTTTTGGGGGTTTAGGGGTGCACGAGGAAGTGGCGCATCGCAAGACATAAGGAGACTGCGTCTTAAAAAAAGGGTAGTGACATGGTGGCTTAATATTTGCCCTTAAACACGGACTCCTTATATACCTCTGATATACCCCAAACAACCCAAGGGCCCACGCTTCTGAACCCTTTAAGGGAAGTAAGGGGCCATGCAACTTCCTTTCCACAACCAGGAACTCGCCAACCCTAAGCCCTCCCTCTAGGAGGGGACGAAGAGAAGGGACTATGTAGTGCGAGAGGATGCTGTAGGGGCAGCGCATGTGATTGTGATATCCGGAAGCTGCATCATGGCGATCTGTTTAGGGTTTAGGGTTTAGGGTTTAGGGTTTAGGGTTTAGGGTTTAGGGTTTAGGGTTTGTTGGGGTCCTTACGTGTAGGGTGATTGAAGTGGTTTGGTTTATGAGGTTTCTTGGGGTTGTCAGGGTTGTTAAAACGGTGGTCGTGTTGTAGGGTTTTGGGGTCTTGGGCATTCCGTTTCTGTTACGTAGTCGGTTCCCAAGTGGTTGCTTCGGAACTGTCCGCAAGGATGCATGCATAAACCCTAAACCCTAAACCCTAAACCCTAAACCCTAAACCCTAAACCCTAAACCCCAAAACCAAGACCCAGGAGTCCAAGAGAGCTCCCCTGGCCTGGCGTGCGGCGGCCGTTGCGGTAGAAGTAGTCGCCCGTGAAAAACCAGTCCCGACCTCAGTCCCCGGCTCATGTCAGGCGGGCTTACGGGTTTAGGGTTTAGGGTTTAGGGTTTAGGGTTTAGGGTTTAGGGTTTAGGGTTTAGGGTTCAGGGTTCAGGGTTTAGGGCCTCCGTCCCAGGCTCGTGTCAAGCGGGCTTTAGGGTTTCGGGCACCTGCTTCCCGAGCAGCCACTACCCCTACACCCTAAACCCTAAACCCCTAAACCCTAAACCCGCCAGTCCCCCCCCCCCCCCCCCAAAAGAAAAAAAGAAAAAAAAGGCAGCTGTCCAGGGTCCGGACCTGTGGGTTCGTAGGTGGCGTTGGCGATAAGCCGCAGCCTTGGCGTCTGATGAGTCAGGGGCTTATAGGGTTTAGGGTTTAGGGTTTAGGGTTAGGGTTTAGGGTGATAGAGGGGCATTTATGTTGTTACAGGGCTTGGGGAATTCTGGGTTTCAGTCGGTTTTAGTGGGCTTTGATGGGTGTAATGGTTGTGGGGTTTGCTTATGTTCCTTTCAGGGTTTGGTTAGGGTTTAGGGTTCAGGGTTCAGGGTTTGGGGTTTGGGGTTTAGGGTCTGGGCTTCAGGGCTTAGGCGCAGCAAAACCTAGAGGCAGGACTGAGACATTTCATTGACGGGCGTCGCTTGTGGTGAGGTATCGCTTTTGCAATCACATCCATGATGTCTGGCGGCATCGCTTTTGGGGTTAGGTTTCGCTTCCACAGCAAATTTGCGGGACGTAGCCAGTTGCGTGGATTGTGCAGGTCAGGGTGGGTTTGCAGAGGCTATGTTCAGGGTCTGGCACAGGGTTGCTCTCACCCCTGCGTAGAACGAGCTTCCATTAGATCCCACACTGATTACTCTCAAGCCCGAAACCCCAAACCCCAAACCCTGAACCCTGAACCCAAAACCCTAAACCCTAAACCCTAAGTCTTAAACCCTCACCTGGGCCCTGCGACCCGTGCAGCCCATAGGACATGGCTTTGAAGCCGGCGACAACTTCGGACTTGGTAAAGTGTAAAACCCCAAACCCTAAACCTCAACTTGGGTTTATGGCTTTGGGTTTAGGGTTTGGGATCTAGGGCTTAGGGTTTGTAAGCCTTTAAGGGTTCAAAGGGTTGAAGCCCATTGCACGACAGTTTGCTTCAACTTCAAGCTCATTGAATTCCGATCGCAAGGGTCTGTTGCCGCCCTGAAATCGGTTGAGTTTCGGGTTTAGGGTTTAGGGTTTAGGGTTTAGGGTTTAGGGTTTAGGGTTTAGGGTTTAGGGTTTAGGGTTTAGGGTTTAGGGTTTAGGGTTTATAGGCTTTAGGGTTTGGGATTTTGGGCTCGCGCTCGGGGTTTCGGAATCAGGGACCGCATGTGCCGTGTTCCGTGCTCCTTCGCATGTCAAGCCATTCAAGGCTGCGTAGCACGGAGTGGGCCGTAAACTCTAAACCCTAAACCCTAAACCCTAAAACCCTAAAACCTAAACCCTAAACCCTAAACCCTAAACCCTAAACCCTAAACCCTAAACCCTAAACCCTAAACCCTAAACCCTAAACCCTAAACCCTAACCGTAAACCCTAAAGCCTAAACCCCTAAACCCTAAACAGAGAAATCTGGTTGCAGGAAAAGGAACTAAGGAGGCCAGCCAGGAGCTTCTCTGTCTTCCCCCTCAGTCCCTACAAAGCTAAGACATTTTGGGGTTTAGGGTTTAGGGTTTAGGGTTTAGGGTTTAGGGTTTAGGGTTTAGGGTTGGGGTTTAGGGGCTTGAGTCCCTCAAACCCTGAGGCCGAATGAAACCCTCGACGTGCCCGCCAATGTGTGGTGAAGCGCTACGGCCTGCTAATCTCGCATTGGTCGGCTGGAAGTCTGAAAGGTTGGTTGCACTTTGGTAGCCAGCCGCTGCCCATTAAGAGGATGCGCAGGCCTTGCGGGAAACCTGCATACAAACGGCAGTGCCTGCATGTCGGATGCCCAAAACCCTAAACCCTAAACCCTAAACCCTGAGTGTAGCATTTTATCGTTTAATTTGTTAGTTTCCTCTGGCCGAGCGTGCTGATTCAACGTCAAGCCCCAAGCCCTTCACCACAAACCCCAAACCCTCAATGGGGGTTTAGGGTTTAGGGTTTAGGGTTTAGGGTTTAGGGTTTAGGGTTTAGGGTTTAGGGTTTAGGGTTTAGGGTTTAGGGTTTAGGGTTTAGGGTTTAGGGCTTGAGGTTTAGGGTTTGAGGCTTAGGGTTTATAGGGCTTAGGGGGTCGCAAGGATGGTTGCCCACTTTTTGTGTCCTCGCAGATCGCTCTCGGCTGTGGTGGCCAGCTCTGCGCGTGCGTTCGATGGGGAGCTCTCCTCGAGGCCGACTGCAGGTGAAACCCGAAACATTATCAACCCAGGCACCCCGTTGAATGGGTTTAGGGTTTAGGGTTTAGGGTTTAGGGTTTAGGGTTTAGGGTTCAGGGTTTAGGGTTTAGGGTCTAGGGTTTAGCTCAATGACCCATGGGATCCCCGAGAGGACAGGATAATCAGGGCGTACTCTTGGCCGGTGGGGCCAGCGATGTCAGCGCAAAGGTGCCGGTGCATTCAACGTGTGGATGGAACTCTGACACACGCTGACCCTAAACCCTAAACCCTAAACCCTAAACCCTAATGTGTTAAGGCCTTCCTTTCGTCACGGAGACCTGGGCATGTCGGGTTGAACTACATACTGAAGGTTTTGTTTCCACAGGGACGCTTAGGGGTCAGGGCTTAGGGTTTAGGGTTTAGTGCTTAGGGCTTAGGACTTAGGGTTTAGGGTTTAGGGTACGGAGATATTCGCGAGCTCGGAATGGGGTTCCTCGGCTCTTTCTGACCCCGAGTTCCCTAAACCTGAAAGCCAGAAACCCTAAACCCGTGGGCCTTTGAAGAGCTCCGTGAGGACACCTTGGGCGAGGGCGGTGTCAGAGGGGCCTCGGAAGCAGGAAGGGTTGAGAACTGAGTGTGGGGTTTAGGGTTTAGGGTTCAGGGTTTAGGGTTTAGGGTTTAGGGCCTAGGGTTTCGGGTTCCGGGTTTAGGGGCTGAGGAACTGAACCTCTAAGCAGACTGCACATTGAGGTACCTGACTTGGGGAGACAGTGGATCCAACATCGGATGGGCCCAGGCTGAGCGTCCAATGAGTCTGATCTTAAGGGGCCTACTCTGCTCTGGGTCCTAGGTTCAGGGCTCCTATGTGTTTACCTCTGGATCTAGGCGTGCGCCTGGCCTCCAGGCCTACGGAAGGCTGCAAGTTCGGTTGCTGGCTTTAGGGACTTTGGAGGGTTTTTATGGCACTGTTTTAAGGGAGCTTGGGAGGCCTTAGGCTGGTTCAGGGTTTTGGGGCTCTTTGAGGGCCGTGGGTTTTGAGGCTTCGAGGGGGTATGGGAATCCAGTTCGAGGGTCTTTAGGGGAGGGGGGGGGGGGCTTCAAGGGGGGCATGTAACGCCC
Organism: Symbiodinium natans; assembly: GCA_905221605.1. Classification (NCBI taxonomy): domain Eukaryota; class Dinophyceae; order Suessiales; family Symbiodiniaceae; genus Symbiodinium; species Symbiodinium natans. The sequence goes on along the minus strand of CAJNDS010002569.1, from coordinate 103,040 downwards.
TTTTCGGCTCCCTAATATTCCCCACTACGCCCTAAGGCTCCCTAAGCTTCCCCGAGGTTCCCCAGGCACCCTCAGGCCCCAGGAACCGCTCTCCCTTTAAGAACCCGATGAGAAGTCAAGCAGGGTGCAATTTTTGAAACCGACTTGCGGAACTCACCTAAAGATGCCCCTCACTCAGAAAAAAGCAAAGTACCGTGGATGAAATGGCCAACAAGAGACAGAGAGGGGCAGGAGAGGGCAAAGAGTTCGAGAAAGAAGAAAACTGAGAGAGATCGCGGATTCAGGAGGGTCTTAGTAGGGTTTGGAAATGATTGAGGTTCAGGGTTCCCTTTTTCGACGACCACACAAGATACAGCCCGCCTTGAAACCCAAATCCTCTACAATTAGATGTTTAGGCCCCCTGCCCGGGAGGTTGAGTGAGGGGGAGGGGGGGGGGGGTGGCTTAACAATCAGAAGGCACCACAGTGTTTTGCAGCTTTCGTGTTCGGAGGTCCCACATCTATGGATTCAGGCTCAAAAAAATCAAACCCTAAACCCTAAACCCCTAAACCCGAAAACCCATTTAGGATTTGAGGGTGCCCTTCTTCCAGTGCCTCAACAATTGTTTCCGTGGACCGCAGCCGCTGGCGAAGTGTATCAGCACGTCGCCTCTTGGGGAGCGGGGGGGGTGGGGAACGGGGAAGTACCCTAAACCCTAAACCCTAAACCCTAAACCCTAAACCCTTGAGGGTTCCAAAAGAAGGGATATACTGTACCCTCTTTGGGTTCCTAGAAATCAGAATTCTGATATTTGGGGTGGGGGGGCGGACCAATGTCTTGGGAAAACTCGAGCGTTCTTTGGGCTGGTCTTGGGGATGGAGCTATTGACGCAGACTGCCAAACGAGGCTGATAGCACGGGCCAGCACCCACTGCAGATGAGAGAACTTACAAGCAAGAATGTGCAGAGACAAGCTGGTCACAGGGGCTCTCACCTGCATGCATCCGCTTCCTGCGCCTCCCGGCGCAGCTGTGCCTACGAGTCGAGGGTTTGGGGTTTGGGGTTTGGGGTTTAGGGTTTAGGGTTTAGGGTTTTGGGTTTGGGGTTTGGGGTTTAGGGTTTAGGGTTTGGGGTTTAGGAAGGGTTTAGGGTTTAGGGAAAGAACTTGGGGCTGTTTTGGGGGGCTTGGTGCTTGGATGTCTCTTCGGGGGTTTTACGGGTTTAAGGGTTGTGGGGCATAAGGATTTAAACATTTAAGGGCTTTGGATGTGTGGGGGACCCTAAACCCTAAACCCTAAACCCTCAACCCTAAACCCTAGGGGGATATGGGGTATGAATCATTGAAGCTGTTTGGGCTTGGTCGGGTTCAGCCTTTGGCTTTAGGGGACTTAGGACTTAGGGCTTAGGGCTTAGGGTTTAGGGTAAGGGTTTAGGGGACTTAGGCGCCGTCCCTTTCTTTTTCCCCCCCTTCCCAGTGGCTTGCGCAGCCTCTCCTCATCTATGTGAGAATGAATATCACCATGTGAGAACAGCCATACTTCCAAACCCCGACGCCCATCCGCGATACTTCTGAGGAGATAATGAACATGCCATGGATCTTGATGATCCCGAACCTTAAACTACTCCTGACTCTAAACCCTAAACCCACAACCCCAAACCCCAAACCCTAAACCCTGAACCCTAAACCCTAAACCCTAAACCCTAAACCTAAACCCTAAACCCTAAACCCTCCTAGTCCAGTGAAATCACCTTCACCAGCGCTTGCCGCCGGCGCTTCTTCGACTTGCGCTCAGCAGAAGCCTGCATCAACACTCCTGAGTCGCAGCCGCGGGAGGGTTTAGGGTTTAGGGTTTAGGGTTTAGGGTTTAGGGTTTAGGGTTTAGGGTTTAGGGTTTAGGGTTTAGGGTTTAGGGTTTAGGGTTTAGGGTTTAGGGTTTAGGGTTTAGCGTGTAGGGTTTAGGGTTTAGGGTTTAGGGTTTAGGGTTTAGGGTTTAGGGTTTAGGGTTTAGGGTTTAGGGTTTAGGGTTTAGGGTTTAGGGTTTAGGGTTTAGGGTTTAGGGTTAGGGTTTCGGGTTTAGGGCTTAGGATCAGGGTTTCGGGTTTAGGGTTTGGGGGCAATTCCCCTCATGTTACTAAGCTTCCACGCCAGCTGTGGCACTTACAGAAAGACCTGCTGATGACGCCTATGGGCCAAAGGGGAGAGGGTCCCAAGGGTTCAGGCTTTAGTGCTCAGGGTCTAGGATTTGCGCGTAGCGGGTGTGGTGTTTAGGAGCTGCGGGCTTGCATTTCTGAGGGTTTCATACTCCACTCTGCTTTTTGCGGGCAGCGCGAAGGCAAGAGTCCCCCGCTGGAAACACTTTGGTTCAGGGCTTGAGGGGCTTGAGGGTTTCGGGGGCTTCTAGGGCTTGAACCGTAAACCCCAAAGCCTAAACCCCTACTTAAAGCCTAAACCCTCAACGGCTTTTGGGGCTTTTGGGTTTCCTCATGCGACCCGGGTGCGCACCACGTTCGGGTGACCGATTTCGAGTGCAATCGCCAGCGCTCCAGCACCGGACTCGTCCTTCTTCTCCTCTTGGCTGCTCTTTGAACTTTCCTTTAAACAGGCTTACCTTCACCTTTGTAAGTTAAGTCGACGAGAATCAACCACATAAACAAACGATGCAGGGCTCGAACTTGGGGGATGAGGGTGTCCAACTTCAGGGTTTCAGCTAGACATCCCAACCCCAAAAACATGCTGAATGAAAGCCCAAGCATCGAGGTCAGCTCTGCTCTCAACGAGCGCTTGCACGATCTCGGCATGGCCCTGAGCACTCGCGATGTGTAGGGGCGTCACGCCATCAGTGGCGCCGATGTTGGCGAGGGCCCCGTCGGCCGTGGCTAGGATGCGTGCGGTTCCCGTATGCCCAGAGATGCATGCTAGGTGCAGAGGGGTCATGCCATCCACTGCCGCTTTCGTTGCATCAGCCCGAGATTCCACCAGCCATCGCACCAGCTCATGATTCCCAGATGAAGATGCTGCAAAAAGAGGTGTCTGCCCTGCTTGTGCAGCTGCGTCTTTTTCAGCGCCAGCTGCAACTAAACAGCGTGCGATCTCCAGATGTCCGTGAATACATGCCGCATGTAGGGGTGTTACGCTGTCCGCACTTGCCTTGCTAGCATCCGCAGTGGAAGCCAAGAGCCAGCGAGCCACCGCAACCTGACCCCTTGCAGACGCCCAATGCAAAGGAGTACACTGAGAGAGTGCCTCATCGGCTCTGTTCACATCGGCTTTGGCTTCGAGAAGTAACTTTCCTGATCTCATGCTGCCGTGCTCCGCAGCCAGACATAGACCCGTCTTTCCCCCAGGCAAGATCAAATCGGGATCTTGTGGTTGAAGGAGAACCTCCTCTACAACCTTCGAATTGTCACTTGCAACCGCCTCACGGAAGTCCGCGAGGCGCTGGGCGCTGGGCGCCCCGTACGCCAAGACCACCAGACTTAGGCACATCGGCAAACTCAGCTCCGCGTCGTCCTGCAAAATGCAGCCTCCTTGCAGCAGCCGCTGCCTAAACCGTGGCTTTCCGGTCAAGAGCTCCTTAGTTGCTGAGTTCATAAGCCACAAAAAACAGTGTACACTTTCAGTTCTAATTATATGGGGATCATATAGTATCCCAAAAAGTGTATAAAGTGTACTCACGCAGCTACTAAGGCTCTAAATGCTCCTTCAAGGCCTTCACGCAGCTGCCCCTAGCTGCGACCAGACCCTCAAACTCCTCAGGGTTGAGGGTTTGGGGTTTAGGGTTTAGGGTTTAGGGTTCAGGGTTCAGGGTTTAGGGTTCGGTTCAGGGTCTAGGGTTTAGGGTTTAGGACCCTCAAACTCCTCAGGGCTGAGAGATTGGACCTCCAGCCCTGAAGCCATCATCGACACGCGCAGCATGCTGCCACAGAATGCCGCAGAGCAAAGCCCTGAAAGACTCCCCAAAACCTGGCCTCCGGCCCATACTTGGATCCCCGTTTAGGGTTTAGGGTTTAGGGTTTAGGGTTTAGGGTTTAGGGTTTAGGGTTTAGGGTTTAGGGTTTAGGGTTTCAAGGGGGCCTTTAGCGCATCTTGAAGGGACTTAGGTACAATTTTAGGGCAACAAAGGCTTCGCCTTCCCAAACACATGTGCTCTTTGCTGCACCCCCAGCGATTTGAGCGCCAACCTCCTGGAGCCCTAAACCCTAAACCCTAAACCCTAAACCCTAAACCCTAAACCCTAAACCCTAAACCCTAAACCCTAAACCCTAAACCCTAAACCCTAAACCCTCAACCTCAAGCTAGGAATTGCAGTGGACACCCATGCGTTGACTGAGGCGTGCCGAACGTGCCTGAGACCCCTAAGCCAAGTCGGCAACAGCACAGGAGCTGAGAGAATAGAATCTGCACCATTGTTGGGGTACTATTTTGAGATGAGCATTATTGTTCCTTATTGGTTTTAAGTAATCATGGAAGTACATGTAACATGATGTTCAACAATGAGAAGCTTTCCTGCAAGAAAGGCACACGGATGAAAGTGAAGGCTTGGGGCTTACCGGCCGGCGCTAGCAGCCAATTTCAGACAACATGCACTGACCTAACTCATACAGTCCCTGGCCGGTTTGTTAAGCCCAGCAAAATCCCAGCACTCAAAACTCTGGTACCTATGAAGAGAATTTATCCAGCAACCTTCCAAACTCCGGCGACGCATCAGCCCTATATACATGTAGCCAAGGGCGCTAACCACAAAACCTCTCTGAAAGCAACAAACCAGAAACCCCTAAGCCCTAACCCTAAACCCTAAACCCTAAACCTTAAACCCTAAACCCTAAACCCTAAACCCTAAACCCTAAGCCCAATACCAACCCTCTGAACCCCCTAAGGCCCCTGAGCCCTGGAGGCTTCAGGCTCCGTCCTTTAGGGCTCTCGGGGAAGGGGTTTAGGGTTTGGGGTTTGGGGTTTGGGGCTTAGGGCTTGGGGCTTGGGGTTTGGGGTTTGGGGTTTGGGGTTTGGGGTTTGGGGTTTGGGGTTTGGGGTTTGGGGTTTGGGGTTTAGGGTTTGGGGAGTGTAGGGAGTGTAGGGGTTTAAGCGTGTTCAGGGTGTTCAGGGTGTTTAGGGCGGTGCGGGATATTTAGGGATATCGAGGGTGTTTTGGGGTGTCCTGGATGGTTTCCGGGTGTTTTTAGGTGTTTTGGGGGGGTGTAGGGGTGTTTTGGGGTGTGTTGGGGGGTGTGCTGGGTAGGCCTGGAGTCGATCTCGGTGGTCGCAGGTTGCCCGGAGAGCCTGGCACAAGAATGTTGGGTTTAGGGTTGCGGGTTGAGGGTTTCGGTTTTCGGGTTTCGGGTTCAGGGTTTCCCACCCTAAGCCCTCGAACCCGAAGCTCTCCCACCCTGAGCCCCTCAAATTCTGAGCCCCTCAAATTCTGAGCCCTCCAACCCTGTAGGGTTGTAGAAATCGACCAGACCCTGAGCCAAGCTCAGAGTTCTCATTTCCCGAGATGCCCAACAAGCAATCTCCGGGGTCCAATCCGATGAACGCCCGTTTCTTATTGAGTCTTTTCACCGTAGGGCTTAGGGTTTAGGGTTTAGGGTTTAGGGTTTAGGGTTTAGGGTTTAGGGTTTAGGGTTTAGGGTTTAGGGTTTAGGGTTTAGGGTTTACGGTTCTCAGAAGCACTTCCAGGGGCTAAGGGTTAGAGGCTCCTCAGCTTTCACGGGGTTCTCAGAAGGACGCCGGCTCTTCACCTTTCAGGGGTCATACTAGACTCTCTTCACATTATATTCTACTTCTCTTCAGACTTCACGGCCCGTTATGAATCTTTTAATAGGGCCGCTATAGTAAGGATAATTTTGATTCATAAAATGCCAGTCGGGGGGCTGGCTTCAGGCTTCAGGCTTTCAGGATGTAGGGATCTGGGGAGTCTGAGGTCTCAGAGTCGAGGGAGTGAGGGCACCTCAACGCGCCGCCTTCAACGCTTAGCAGCGCCCCAACTCAAAGTCAGGGCTTAGGGCTTAGGGTTTGAAAGGATTTAGGGTTTAGGGGTTAGGGTTTGGGGTTTGGGGTTTGGGGTTTGGGGTTTGGGGTTTGTTGGTTTGGGGTTTGTTGGTTTGGGGTTTGGGGTTTGGGGTTTTGGGTTTGGGGTTTGGGGTTTGGGGTTTGGGTTTGGGTTTTGGGGTTGGGGTTTGTTTGGGGTTTGGGGTTTGGGGTTTGTTGGTTGGGGTTTGTTTGTTTGGGTTTGGGGTTTGGGCTTGGGGCTTGGGCTTGGGGTTTGGGGTTTGAGGTTTGTTTGTTTTGGGTGTGGTTGTTTGGGGTGTGTTTGTTTGGGGTTTGGGGTTTGAGGTTTGTTTGGGGTTTGGGGTTTGGGTTTGTTGGTTGGGGTTTGTTTGTTTGGGGTTTGGGGCTTGGCTTGGGCTTGGGGCTTGGGGCTTTGGGGTTTGGGGTTGGGGTTTGGGGGTTTGGGGTTTGGGTTTGAGGTTTGTTTGGGTTTTGTTTGTTTGGGGTTTGGGTTTGGGGGTTTGGGTTCGGGGTTTGGGGTTTGGGGTTTGGGGTTTGGGGTTTGGGGTTTGGGGTTTGGGGTTGGGGTTTGGGGTTGGGGTTTGGGGGTTTGGGGTTTGGGGTTTGGGGGTTGGGGGTTTGGGGTTTGGGGTTTGGGGGTTTGGGGGTTGGGGTTTGGGGTTTGGGGTTTGAGGTTTGTTTGTTTGGGGTGTGTTTGTTTGGGGTTTGTTTGTTTGGGGTTTGGGGTTTGAGGTTTATCTGTTTGGGGTTTGGGATTTAGGGGCCGCACTAAGCCAAGCAGAGGGCCCCACCTCTCGATCAACTTTCTGATCTCTCTGGAGATCGCGAACAAGCTCCTCCAGGGAACATGGCTGCCTCTGGGGCAAGTGCCCCTACATCCCCTCACCCAACCCAAAATCCAAAACCCTCAAGGTAAGCGCGAACACTACAGCATAGGCCCTGAACTCTGCACTCTCAACCCTAAACCACCCCCGCACCCCCGCCCCCCCCCCACCCCGCTCCACCCCTCCACCCCCTCCCGCAAACAATTGTCGTAAGAGAATCACAGTAAGAATGGACATGAAAATCAAGAGTACTGCGCTCGCGAGCACGCGCACACATCCCGTTGGCACCTCCAACTCTTGGATGCGAGCCTGCAGGTGCCAGTCGCTCCTGGCCATTGCGGGGGGGAGTGGCTAGGATTCTGTAGGGTTAGGGGTAATGTAGGGTTTAGGGTTTAGGGTTTAGGGTTTAGGGTTTAGGGTTTAGGGTTTAGGGTTTAGGGTTTAGGGTTTAGGGTGTAGGGTTTAGGGTTTAGGGGTCATGTATGGTTTAGAGCATTCGGGCTGAAGGATTGAGGTTCAAGGGCTGGAAGGTTGGGGAGTTGGTATGGCCAGCTCTCCCAATCTACAAATTGTGCGACGCACCAGGAGTTCCCTCAGCCCTAAACCCTAAACCCTAAACCCCAAAACCCTAAACCCCAAACCCTAGAGCCTAAAGCCTAAACCCTAAAGCGTAAACCGCAGGATTCTGGTGAAGCATGTCCGACTCATCAGGGACTCCTCCACTTCATGAGGAGCATAAGAGCGACAGGATTCAGGCTCAGTGATTAAGGGGTTGAGAGTTTTTGGGGGGTTTAGAGGCTCAGGGAGTTTAGGGGTTTAGGGTCTAGGGTGTAAAAGATCAGGGGATAAAGGCGTAGGGTTGCAGGGTTCTTGGGACCCGGCTTGGGAGGTTGAAAGGTCTGTTCTCTGAGCCCTAAGCCCTGAATGGGTTGTAGTATCACAGAGATCCCCAAAGGGACCTTACGTTGGGGAACTGACCGTTATAGGGGTTTAGGGGTTTTTAGGGCTTAGGATTTCACCGTTCAGGGTCCACGGGCTTAGGGCTTAGGGTTTCAGGGTTTAGGATATTCAGTTTCAAGGGAAACTTCAAACCAAACCGTTCTCCCAAGCCCTTGAGGTCTTCCCTTTCAATTCAACCCATCGACGAACTGGGTCGATCCTTGGCCCTAAGCCCTACGCCCTAAGCCCTTAGATGTAACCAGGGCAGGAACCTTTTCGGCTTGATTGTGAAAATGCCAGCATCACCGGGGAGGTTTTGACGCACAAAACCCTTTGACCTTTAAGTCTCAGCCCCAGACCCCAAACCCCAGACCCACCAGGAACCCCACAATTTTACTCAGGGTTTAGGGTTGTTTAGGGTTTCGGGTTTCGGGTTCAGGGTATCTAAACAACTTGTATGACCTCAGTACTTTATAAGGGAAACTCGCCCCAGAGAAAGGGGATAAGTTGAGGTTCCTACCGGGCAGCCGGTACATGGACCCTTCGGATTTTTAGGGTTAGGGTGAACAACCCCCAAGCCGTAGCCCCTAACCCCTTAAGACTTCTACTCTAAACCCTATAGACCCTAAACCCCACACCGCCGCCCTAAACCCTAAACCCTAAACCCTAAACCCTAAACCCTAAGCCCTGAACCCTAAACCCTAAACCCTAAACCTTAAACCCTAAACTCCAGGCCCTGAACCCAAAACCCCAAACCCTCTATGCCCCAAACCACAAACCCGAAACGCCGAAAACCCTTAAAGCCCTATAAACCCTATAAACCCTGAAAACCCTAAAAGCCCTAGAAACCCTAAAAACCCTAAAAACCCTTAAAAACCCCAAACCCACCGCAAACTTAAACTCTAAACCCGAAACTAAACCCCAAACCCCAAACCCCAAACCCTAAACCCTAAACCGTCTCCAGCAGCCTCTTCCGGGGAGGCGCGGAGCGGCGGCGGAGGGGTGGGGAAGCCACTGGGGAGGCCATCCTGGGTCGAGGGGTTTAGGGTTTAGGGTTTAGGGTTTAGGGTTTAGGGTTTAGGGTTTAGGGTTTAGGGTTTAGGGTTTAGGGTTTAGGGTTTAGGGTTTAGGGTTTAGGGTTTAGGGCTAGGGTTTAGGGCTTAGGGTGTTTAGGGCTTTGAGGTTTAGGGTTTTGAAGTTTAGGGTGTAGGGTTTTGGGGTTGTAGGGTTTAAGGTCGTGAGGTTTTCGGGTTTTCGGGTTTAGGGGTTTGAGGTCTTAGGCTTTTGCGGTTTAGGGTTTTGAGGTTTAGGGTTTTGGGGTTTCGGGTTTTGAGGCTCAGGGTCTTGAGGTGTAGGGTTTGAGGTTTCGGGTTTGGGATTTAGGGTGTTAAGGTTTAGGGTTTGGCGTTTAGGGTTTAGGGTTTAGGGTTTAAGGTTTGGATTTTGAGGCTTAGGATTTTGAGGTTCAGTCAGGGTTTAGGTTTTTGAGGTTCAGGTTTAGGGTTTAGAGGTTTAGGGCTTTGTGGGTTTGAGGTTGGATTCAGGGTTTAGGGTGTTGAGGTTTTGAGGTTTGGTGTTTAGGGTTTTGTGGCTGAGAGGTCTTGAGGCGTTGAGGTTTTGAGGTTCTGAGGCTTTGAGGTGTAGAGGTTTAGGTCGAGGGGTTGGGTTTCATCCAGATTTGCTGGCGAAAAAGCGGTTTAGTAACTTCGTAGCAGATGGGAGAATTCGGTACCCTCTCTAATCTCGTGAATGCCTTTTTACAGGGGGATATCGAGTACGTACTAAGAACCAGTAAGCTACACTCCAATCCTAGACGTGAGACTCTGTGAGACCCCAAAGCCTCCATGAAATCAGGCCCTTAACCCAAGACTCAACCCGAAACCCTAAAACCTTGATCTCAACACCTGTAGTCTAAGACCCCAAGAGAACTAGGCTCCAAGAGCGGGTTGCGAGGCCTTGGGCAGGCCCGCAGTGAGGATTTCGTTCATGCATGCGTAAGAGGCTTTTAGGGTTTAGGGTTTATGCCTAGAGTTTGGGCTTTGAGTTGTGTGGCCTCATATCGAATAGCATCATCCTAGTTCCACGCAGCTCTAGGACGTAAACAATGAACCCCTAAACCCTAAACCCTGAAACAAAAACTCCGAACTCTGCGGGACATCCACCATGACTTCCCTATAGAACCTTAAGGCAACACGATATTTAACTTGGGATTTTCTTTTTGGCACAAGCAGTCCTGAACAGGGATTCTAGTACCCCCTATTGCAATCCCTAATAAGGACTGTTAGTAGCATGCCAACCTTCATCCCTAAACCGAAACATAGAAACTTGAACTCTTCAACAATTCCATGAGCCCAGGGGCCGGAAGCTGCGCTCCTCCTGTATCTCCTCACGCAGCCTCCACTTCAAGGGGGGGGGGGGGGGGGGGGATTGCGTTTTGAGAGGCAGGTGGGGCTTGAGTCGTCAAGCTGCAGGTTCAAGGTAGAGAGACTTGCGCTTGGGGATGTGGGTCTAGATGGGGAGGTTCCTTATGCTAGCAGTCCTTAATCGGGAATTAGAGTAACCCATAGTAACCCTAAAACCCTAAAACCCTAAAACCCTAAAACCCTAAAACCCTAAAACCCTAAAACCCTAAGACCCTAAGACCCTAAGACCCTAAGACCCTAAGACCCTAAAACCCTAAAACCCTAAAACCCTAAAACCCTAAAACCCTAAAACCCTAAAACCCTAAAACCCTAAAACCCTAAAACCCTAAAACCCTAAACCCTTAACCCTAAACCCAGTCCTTAATAGGGAATTATAGTACCCCTATTATAATCCCTATTAAGGGCTGTCAGTATAAGGGGGAACATCCCACGTCTAGAGGTCAAAGGGTGTTGAGGCCAAGGGGTTAGGGGCATTCGAGGGAGGACTTTCAAGCTTCAGGTCTTGCGGTGTTCGGGGATAGGGAGATCTGCACCCCAGACCATAAACCGTAAACCCTAAACCCTAAACCCTGAACCCTAAACCCTAAACCCCTAAACCCAACAAAACCTTGAAAAACAGAAACCCAGAGATCGGGGAAACAAAAACCTAAACCCTACAGGAGGGTTTGGGGTTTAGGGTTCTCACCCTTAAAACATCCCGAAAGCCCCAGAGCCTAGAACCATAACCCCGTAACCCTCAATGAAGTCTTCACCCTGCTCCCCTTCAACCTCAAAAACTTTTTGCAAAACTCCTCACACCGCTAAACAAGCAGGGTTTTCTTCTAATCTACTAAACCCCAAACCCCAAACCCCAAAACCCTAAACCCTAAACCCATTATGCCAAGGAACTCTTCCACCTGTGCCACCGCGGCCTCCCAGCGACTGGTCATCTGCTTCGTCGCCTCTGGTGGCTTGAACTTCCAAAGGTTAATGTAGGGGCTGAAATCAAAGTATAGCAGGGTCTTGGGGGTACATATCGTATATTCATATGGGGACCATAAAGGAATCCTGCTAGTAGTTTTTCCAACCCCCCCAAGATTAGGGTATCTAGCTTCCATCGAGTTCTTTCCCCAACGATCAAAGGGAGTAGGACTCTCACTCAGGTTTTAAGGTCAAGTTTAGGGATTAATAGGCTTTAATCCGCGTTACTCGGCGTGCCTGATAGGCTTAAGGGGGTTGAGCTTTACGCGGCCACGGGGAGGTGAGGAGGCGGGGATTGAAATCGGGGCTTAGGGATTGCAGTGAAAGTATGGGTTCAGGGATTGAATCGCAGGGCTTTCTTTTCGGGCTAAGAACCCTAAAACCTGCGCTGCAGTCCTTAATCACTAGCTAAACTTCAATCTAGGCTGGAGCTTGCAACTTAAAGCTTTTTTGATGCGTCATGGTGCTTTAGGACAAAAGAACGCCTGACTTGATGCAGAATTGACAATGTCGGCTTCGGGTGCATTTTTGGGCTAAGGGGCCTTGGTAGGGGCGCCACCAGACTAGGGTTTCGGGTTTTAGGATTTAGGGTAGGGCTTAACGTCAGGGATCCGGGAAGGTTTCTCGAGTCCTAAACCCTATGCCACCTCCTCGCACTAAGTGGATGTGCCTGACGCGATGTTGCCGATACCTTTTTTTGTGTCAAGATCAAATTTACACGCTGAACAAGGTTGCGGCTCTGCCGTTTGACTTCCGGCAGCCTTGCAAGCCTTGCACCACCTCAACCGTCACAGCACCTGTGATCGGCTCATCGAGCTCAATGGTGACCTTTGTGCCATTTGGAGCACGAGCAGCGTGGCGTGGAAAGCCAGTGCCTTCGATGGTGACCGAGTACATCACCTCCTCAATGACCGGCAGCAACAACTCATCGAAGTCGAAGGAGAACACTGTGGCCTTCTCCAGTCTCATCGACTGGCGGGCACGGGACGTCCGAACAGTGGGCGCCGTCACCGACCGCTCATCCTGGATGTCAAAGCAGCCGCCGGCGGAGAAACTGCCATTTATCTCGATGGACGGCACGTTGATGTTCCGGAAGTCGTTGTCACGGAAAACCAGCCCGTCAATGAGCTTTGAGTCCTCAGTAGATTGCAGCACTGCGTTGGTATCCAGGAAGAAGCCACCCTCCACGAACACGTTCACGGGGTGGGTGATCAAAAGCGTGTTGAAATCAAGATAACACCCAAGCAGTCGATTTTGTGGGGAGTGAATTGCAATGCCAACGCCTCCGCCGTTCCATGTGTGGACTCCATCCAATATGTTGGCAGCATGATTCACCTCGACTCCGACCTTCGAGTAGTCGAACAAAATGGTGTCCGTGAGGTAGTGATCGTTGCCATTGATGAGGATCCCAATTGACTCCGTCTGGTCATGTTTCTCGTCCCAGTAGAACTCTGACAGCCATGCTTGCTGAACCATAACTTCGTGCCCACCTTCGATGTCAATGCCCGCCTTGCGGTAACCGTGAAAGAACACCTTGGGAGGCCAGTAACCATTTCATAATAAGGGCACCCTTTTTTGGGTTGGTTATTTTATAAGGGAAACCAGAACCCAAAAATCAAGGGTAAAGGGCACCACTGGGCTACCAAGACACCGAAGGCCCAATGGTCGTTCCCATGGTGTGGGCTACATACACACCCCCAGCAGCTCTGTGAGAAGAGTCGAACCTAGACTCCCCTTTAGAACCTTAATGAAAAATCATTTTTTTAGTATCCTCTTGGGCTTCATATGAACAAAATAAAACAAGGTTCCCAAGGGGGATATAGGAACAGCATCTCAGCAAAGTTGATGAACTCATTGCAGCAGCCCTGCTGCTGTGGTGTGCATGCTGGCGAACCTACCATCACGAGCCACGCGTCCGTCGGGAAGCTGCTTGATGCTCGCAAAGTCCCAGCGACCACCTGGACATTTCCCACATACGTCGGGAAGACAAGCGGCTCCGAAATGAGGTACTCGCCGCCAGCCAAATCCAACGTCGCCGTGCCGAAGTCCTTGATTCCAGCTGCCATGGAACGATTCGAGGCCTTACTCGGATCCAGCAAGGCGGCCATCGCCTTTTTCATCGCGTCAGTCGAGTCTGTCTTCCCCGTCGGGTCGGCGCCGAAATCGGTCGGATACACTCGGCGTGGTGACGCTCCCGTCACTGGCTGCTGCCGCACCGGTGCGGAGCGACGACTCAGACTTGCACCCAGGTGTGCACGAATGTGCCCGCTTGCTGCCATAGCGCGACGGTACACCGCTTTGGCTTCTTCAAGCCCCCTTCGTGTCGTTGGAGTTCTTGGCATCGCCTCACGACGGAGCACCTCCAGGTGTGGCGGCAAGGCCGTCCTCATCGGAGAGGCCGCAAACGCTGCCACAAGGACCGGGGCCAAAACCCCCATCATGGCACGCAACCTCATGGTTCCTGGAAGGCTGCCGTACAGCTCCAGATTTTGTGTTGTAGCTTGCCTTATCGATCAACTGGTCTGTCTTATAGCTCCAGATGTTGTCTTGCAGCTTGTCTTATCGCTCTGCCGCTTTGTCTTCGAGCTCCAGATTGTGTCTTGTAGCTGCAAGGGACAGAAAGGCTGAGAAACTCGAAAGCAGAGGGTCTGGATCGCTATGTAGAATCAGAATCAAACTCTCCTTGAAGTTAAAGTCGACTCTCCCTCCATCGATACCATAGAATGGTATTCCGTCTCCTTTTTTAGAGTAATGACTGTTTTAGTCCGCACAAGCCAACCAGCCGGGGCCCTCAAAGTTGAGCAATGCATACCGCAGCACTAAATTCACAAAGCCCAGCGGCATAGCGGCTCTCTGCCAGTGCCTCCTTAGCAGCAAGATCAAGCTCGTGCCAACTTTCTCGGTCCTAAAATGTCCTAAACCCCAAAGCCAACCCAACCCTCCCCCACCAGCCACCACTCCCCTCTTGGGCACTGGTGCGGGGGGAGGGGGAGGCCTATCTCGGGGAAATAAGTCCATGAATGTACCGCAGAATCACATCTTCCCATGTGGGACCACCGTCTACCTCCCAAACCCAGGTATCAACCCACCCGTACTGTGAAAACCCACAGGGCGATTGCTTTGCAACCCTGACATTGAAAATAAATTCGTATCACATGGGATGGGGTGATTTTGCACAACCCAAACCCTGAACCTCGAACCCTTAGCCTTGAATCCCCTAAACCCTAAACCCCAAACCCCAAACCCTGAACCCTAAACCCTAAACCCTAAACCCTAAGCCCCAGCTGCCCTGGCATCGAACTGCCTCCGAGATTCCCCCAAGCGCTCGCACTCCCAGGTTTTGAGCTCGTACTCGTTCTGGCGGTAGTAGTCGAGCGCCTTCTTCTGTTTTTGTTTAGGGTTAGGGTTTATGGTTTAGGCTTCTTTGCTTTTGAAATTTGGGAAGGGGGGGGAGGGGAGGGGAGGTGGGCGAGTTTCAGTTCTGTTTCGTCACTTGCTAAGTGATGCTGGGTCAGGCCGAGGGGCCGAGTGAGGAATCGGGTAACTGCTGGAGCTTTTCGTTTTGTGGCTCCCACCACCACATGGCTTCTGCATACACTTAACCCGCCCCTCTTTCCGCAGATACCTCAGTTCCGACACCATCGGCCCTACCTCCCCTGAGAAAAGGCCAAGTCACCCTGAACCCTAAACCCTGAACCCTAAACCCTGAACCCTGAACCCTAAACCCTAAACCCTAAACCCTAAACCCTACAAAACCCTACTAAACCCCCCTCCAAGACCCCTAAACCCTCAACCCTGAACCACCCCCAAACTCAACCCCAAGGCGTTCAAGAACTAGTTTTATAGGGTTTACGGTTTAGGGTTTAGGGTTAAGGGTTTAGGGTTAGTGTTCTTCAGGGAGGGCGGTTAAAGGGAGGTATGCAACACAAGGTTCCCCAATACTCCCCAGTACTCCCCAAGGCTCCCTAAGCTTCCCGAAGGTTCCTCGTGTACCTACCCCCCCTAAACCCTAAACCCTAAACCTAAAACCCTAAACCCTAAACCCTGAACCCCCCCCCTCCCTTAAGAACCCTGTAACAGCTGCCTCTTGCTCCTGCTCGCCTTTGGCGGCCTCCTCATTTCTCTCCGTTAGCCGTGCCTGGCCGGGTCGATAAAAGCCCAAAGAGAGAATTTAGGGTTTAGGGTTTAGGGTTTAGGGTTTAGGGTTTAGGGTTTAGGGTTTAGGGTTTAGGGTTTAGGGTTTAGGGTTTAGGGTTTAGGGTTTAGGGTTAGGGTCCCTCTTTGGGATCCTTTCTTAAAGGCTGCCGCGTTCCAATGGGTATCCAAAAAAGGGACCCTCAATTTGAGCAACTACCCACCGAATTAAGATGAGCCGTCTTGGGCGTTGCAAGGGAGGCAAGTTTCTGCTGGTTGTGCATGTCCTCACCTGTGCTCCGATTGCCCCGCAACTGACATGAAGTGGTGATGAACTGGTGACTGCGTAGGAAACCCGAAAGCCTGAGCCCTGAACTCTTTACCCCTAAGCCCGAGACCCTAAAAAGCCTCAAACCTGTAACCAGATCCTGGAGTGGACTGTGCATGGAAACATACTGCACTGCCTCCGCTGCAGCAAGCTCTTCCACGAGATCGTCCACCTGTTGCCAGGCAGAGTAATTCCCCAAGCTCGAAAACCGAATCCTCCTCTGGACCCAAAACCGTTTGACCCAAAAACCTAGCAGCGCCGGCTGTGACTCTGACCCATCGCGGAACTTGAAGTTAATCAGCCGCGAAGTCTGCGTCTTGCAGGGCATCCCCCGAATGCCGAAGCCGCTTACAGCGAATCTTCCTGCACGTGTTCCACGGCAGAAATGATGTGGCCGTAGAAGGCGCCGGGATCAGCGTCTGATCAATGGGCACAGAGTTGTGAATGGTTGGCTTGGCTTGGGCTGGCTCCGGTTTGGTTCGCAATGAGTTGTGATTGGGTGGCCTTGGGGTGGGCATGTCTTCACACTATTGCGTTCAGCTGACCCGTGCTACACCCTAAACCCTAAACCCTAAACCCTAAACCCTAAACCCTAAACCCTAAACCCTAAACCCTAAGCCAGGCTCTACCTCTTGGACAAGTATGGGGGCGCCTGGGTGGATGCCGCTCGACAGGGCTCTGCTGTTAAAAGGGAAGAGGGTTTAGGGTTTAGGGTTTAGGGTTTAGGGTTTAGGGTTTAGGGTTTAGGGTCAAAGCCTAGGACTGCAGGGCAGGACACGGTGTGGCCTTTACAAGCAACTGACACAGAACATGACGGGAAATTTTAAATTAATAAATCCTCAAACAAGACAACCCTAGACCCTGTAAGCCCAAAATCCTGAACCCCTGAGCCCTACACGTATGTACGCCAAACGTAGGGTAGTGTGTGCGGTTTGTTTTGCAGACGTTGCTAATACCGCAAAGGCCTCCAGAGATCTTTAAGGTTCGGATTTAGGGTTTAGGGTTGACTCCATAGACCCTAAACCCCTAAACCCTTTACCCCTAAACCCTAAACCCCTAAACCCTAAACCCGAAACCCTAAACCCCTAAACCCTAAAACCCAAGACCACATATTTCAGAAGCCTTGTAGGGTGCCTTCCGAGGGCAGGGGATGCCCCCTCAATACACGGAGTCCTCTTGTTGTTTCCCTCAACCCTGGCAGCCCCGGCACCCAACTCCAAAAGACCCTAAACCCTAGACCCTAAACCCTAAACTCTAAACCCTAAACCCTAAACCCTAAACCCTAAACCCTAAACCCTAAACCCTAAACCCAAAAAAACGAAACCAGGTTGCCCAGTAAGCTAGGATTTGAAAGGGGTGACCTTTTTTTGGCTCACAGGGGGCTAGCAGGGAACCTCTCTCCCCCCCAAAAAGAAGGGGGTAAGGGCACTACTGTGCAACCTAGGAAACCCAAAGTCCTGTGAAGTCCTGGTATAAAAAAAAACTTGTCACATAGTCCGGAACAGTCCAACCCCCCCCCCCCCCCCCCCCCCCCCGCCCCAAATCCCTAAACCCTGAAACTTCGTGAATGCCCGACACCCGCAAACCTCAGCCTCCCAACCCTTACAAGTCCCTAAACCCTAAACCCCAAACCCCAAACCCCAAACCCTAAACCCTAAACCCTAAACCCCTAAACCCTAAACCCCTTAGACCCCTAAACCCCTAAACCCCTAAACCCGTAAAACCCTAAACCTCCCAGGCTTGGTTGTTTTCAAGCAGGGCCTCGCTGACCAACTGATCCCGCTCCTGCCCAGCCGGCTTAAGGTTTAGGGCTTCGGAGGGGTGCTTCCCCTAAGATAGGAGCAGCTTGAGGGTTTAGGGTTTAGGGTTTAGGGTTTAGGGTTCAGGGTTTAGGGTTTAGGGCTTTAGGGCTTAGGAGGGATGCTTCCCGGAAGATTCTCGGGATTCCACCTCGGACCCTTAAGGTTGCACCCTTGGGTTTTGGTCTTGCGGACCCGTTTAGAAGATCCTTAAGGCGGTACAAGGGCCATAAGAGGAACCCTAAACCCTAAACCCTAAACCCTAAACCCTAAACCCTAAACCCATATTAGGAGTATATCAAGAGGAACCTTCAGGGGTGCAACCTCAGGGCTAGGAGTCTTAATCCCCTGAGAGATAGCCGCAGCTTTGAACTAAGAAGCTGTTGGGTTCTCTTACGCTTGTAAGAGCTTAAGTCTAAAAAATTATGTACACTAGGCCACTACTCTTACGCTTATAGAAGCTTACGTCTCAGCTTATGTACACTAGGCCACCAGGCCCCGCTGCGGCCTGCTCTGGATCTGAGCCTCCTCTAGGGTCGTCAAGGGTCCCAAAGGCTTCTAAGGGTAGATACATGGTCCCTGAGTGTGGGCCCTTAAAGGGGGTACCCCGTAGATACCCCCAACTTCAGGGGGCCCCAACATCAGAACCCCTTAAGAGGAGGCTAGGTACCATATTCAGGGCCCATGAAACTGCCCTCAGACAGTTGCCGACGCGACCCGGCATCCTAGGGTCAGTTCTCTTAGAGGATGGTCTGATTCTAGATACATATATCAACAAAAGTAATATATAGAAATAGAAATAGAATATATATATATATATACATACGCTATGTATATATATATATGTATGTATGTATATTTCGTTTTTAATTTATTTGCAGCTGGGGCTCGGATGGGGAAAATATTTGTAGAGAAGCCTGCATTTGGCATTCCCCTTTGAAGGAAGCCAAGCAGACTTGCTGCAGTCGAAACGAAGGACAACCAAACCAAGCAACCACCCCCCCACCCGAACCTAATTTTCGATTTAGGACTTAACCCGAACCCCGAAACCCTAAACCCTACACCCTCTCGAGAGCCCCCAAAACCTACAGATGCGAGGGGGCGAGGGTCTTGCCTCGGCGGCGTGAACGCAGCGCAGCAGATGCCGGACCTGCTGTACTAGAAAGGGTTTAGAGTTTGGGGTGTAGGGTTTAGGGTTTCGGGTGTAGGGTGACCCAAGAGTAGCCTAGGAACGAAAAGGTGCCCGGTGAACGGTGCCCTTTCTGGTTTAAAGGGTGTCATCAGGGAACCCAAACCCGAAAGGGGCTAAGGGCCCACTCTGGGTCCGAGTAACCCTTTAATGGTTTTCGGCGTCTTTGGGTGGGGTTGGGGGGTCTGGAGCCTTTAGTCTAGAGGGTTTTGGGGTTTCTTTCGGGTTTTTAGGGTTTGCGGGGGTCAAACAGAAGCCCTCCCTCACAGCTGGCTTGTGCCCTATAGCGTTCGCCCGAGCAGTGGCATGGCCTCAACCATGCTAAACCCCCTCAAAGAGAGAACGTGCATTTGCTGGTGCTGATGCTCAAGGTTTGGATGATCAGTTGCCACCGCTTGCGAGGGCAGCTGATCAGTTGCACCACACACTCTCTCTCTCTCTCTCGCTATCGCTCTCTCTCTCTCTCTCTCTCTCGCTGTCTCTCTCTTTCTCACAATCACACAGAGACACAAACGCGCGACGACGACAGCAGCAGCACAGGCCGCTGGCATCATAGTCCTGAATCCGAATATCCGAATAAAGCCTCCCTGAAACCTAAACCCTAAACCCTAAACCCTAACACCTAAACCCTAAACCCTAAACCCTAAACCCTAAACCCTAAACATTAAACCCTAAACCCTAAACCCTAAACCCTAAACCCTAAACCCTAAACCCTAAACCCTAAACCCTAAACCCTAAACCCCAACTTAACAAGGCACCTGCCACTGCTGCTGCCATGTGAGGGTGGCGAGCTCGACCAGGGCATCGGGCCCTCAGCAGCGTCAGGGCACCAGGAGGGGTGCCCGAAAGCCTACTGCAGCCCAAAGTTAGAGGGTTTAGAGCCCTAAACCCTAAACCCTAAACCCTAAACCCTAAACCCTAAACCCTAAACCCTAAACCCTAAACCCTAAACCCTAAACCTAAACCCTAAACCCCAAACCCGCTTCCGTGCCTGCCGCGGCGGCAGGCGGGGCTGCCTCGAAGTGGTGCAGGACAGTGAGCGCCTTGTAGGTGGCGCCGGGCACAGTGTTTTTGGTGAGGGGCTTTAGGGCCCAGGTTTAGGGTTTAGGGTTTAGGGTTTAGGGTTTAGGGTTTAGGGTTTAGGGTTTAGGGTTTAGGGTTTAGGGTTTAGGGTTTAGGGTTTAGGGTTTAGGCTTTCGGGTTTCGGGTTTCGGGTTTAGGGCTCAGAGGGTTCATCAGGCTTGCTGGGCCCAGGGGGAGAAGAGTTCCTAGATGAGGCCTTCTTGGGTTTAGGGTTTAGGGTTTAGGGTTTAGGGTTTAGGGTTGAGGGTTGAGGGTTGAGGGTTGAGGGTTGAGGGTTGAGGGTTGAGGGTTGGGGGTTGAGGGTTTGGGGTTTAGGGCTGAGGGTTTAGGGTTTAGGGCTCAGTGTTGCTGCAAAGGCACCTCATCAACAGGCCCCGCCTGGCGGAGTGGAATGGACTACTGGGGTCTCTTCGCACTTTCTAAATCGCCTTGGGGTGGGGGGGGGGGGGGGGGGGGGGGGGGGGGGGCGGAGGGGTTTAGGTTTTGGTAGGGTTTGGGGTTTTGGCTTCGGGTACCAAATTCGCAGACCCTCCGCTCTGATTGACTTGAAGGTTTGCCCTCGGGAGTTTCGACTGCCTGCTCAACTACTGAATTTCGAAGAGGCTTGAGGGTCGTTGGGTTTGGGGATTCAGGGGCAGCCTACCCAGAACCCATGCGAGACACCTGAAACCAAAACCTTCCAAAGACCCCAAAGCCCTGCACCACCAAAACCCGAACCCCCCTGAACCCTTAAAACTCTTACCCCCTAAGCCCTAAACCCCAAAGCCCGAAGTTCTACCAAAGGGTACCATGTTGGCCCAAACCACACGAAAGCCCTAAAACCTCTAGGTTAGGCTTTAGTTCAAGGGTTTAGGGGGTTTGGGGCTTAGTCCAACAAGCCCCCTAAGCCCCCAAAGCTATGTGAACCCTGATATCCCCAAAGCCATGTCACCCGGGAATTGTTGCTTGTGACCTTTCTCGTGTGGGGGGTTTAGGAGACTAGAGGTTTTACAAACCCCAAAGCCCCAAACCCCCCAACCCCAAAACCCCAAAAGCCCAAAACCCCAAACCCCCCCAAACCCCCCCAAACCCTCCCAAACCCCGGCAAAACCCCAAACCCTCATCAAACCCTAGACGCACCCCAAAACTGCATCTCTAAACCCTCCTTTTTGGAGACTGGTTGAGCCTCCAAGTCCTCGTCGCACCATGTCCGAACGGAAAACAGCAAGGCACCTCATGGTCTGAGACCGAAAAGAAATTCTGGGGGGGTTTAAGGTTTAGGGTTTTTTTGGGGTTTTAAGGTTTTCGGGGTTTAGGGTTTTAGGGTTTAGGGTTTAGGGTTTAGGGTTTAGGGTTTAGGGTTTAGGGTTTAGGGTTTAGGGTTTAAGGAGAATGGCGTGGAGGCGCGCCAGGGCTGACGACTACCATTTGGGATGTTCCCCTTATACTAACAGTCCGTAACCCCCTAGTTCCTATCAAGGACTCCCCTAGTTCCTATCAAGGACTGTTAGTAAAAGGCTGAACATCCCAAACAGTCCTGCTCTGATGTGCAACTCCATACTGACCACGGAGGCCCCCAAATGCCCCTCATACAGAACAAAATCATGTAAGCCCCAACCTCCCAAAGAAGGCTGCGGGAATCCCCCGCCCCCCTCCCCCCCTTCCCCAAAAACAAATATCAGTTGCCACAGAGTTGCGGAGCTTCGCAGCTCTTCTCAGGGCCAGCGGATACCTTGAGCTGCATGACTCCCTGAACTGCTCCACCCGTACCACCCCAAGAACCCGAAATCCAGGCCGGGTACCAGGCTTGACTGAAGAAGTGTTGTAGAAGGACTGCACAAGGGGTCGGAAGCTACTCCCTCGAAGAGCGGTACCCCTGAAACCCCTGACATACCCCAAATGGTGTAAAGTCACCTCTACTTGGTTGCTGGGTTCATAAGCCCCCCCCAAAAGTGTACACTTTCAGTTTTATAGGGGATTTCTAGTATCCCAAAAAGTGTAGAGTGCACTCACTCAGCTGCTAAGTCTAAACCCCTAAACCCTAAACCCTAAACCCTAAACCCTAAACCCTAAACCCTAAATAGCAAGTGCGGACAGAAGTGCTGACGTCGGACTTCGGCCGCAGTGATCTGCCGGACTCCTTAGGCCCACGACGCGCTGCGGCCGCAGTCTTCGCCACAAAAGGGGCAGGGCTTAGGGCTTAGGGCTTAGGGCTTAGGGGTTTAGGGGTTTAGGGGTTTAGGGGTTTAGGGGTTTAGGGGTTTAGGGGTTTAGGGGTTTAGGGGTTTAGGGGTTTAGGGGTTTAGGGGTTTAGGGGTTTAGGGGTTTAGGTGTTTAGGGGTTTAGGGGTTTAGGGGTTTAGGGGTTTAGGGGTTTAGGGGTTTAGGGGTTTAGGGGTTTAGGGGTTTAGGGGTTTAGGGGTTTAGGGGTTTAGGGGTTTAGGGGTTTAGGGGTTTAGGGGTTTAGAGTTTAGGAGGGCTTCGGGTTTAGGGTTTAGGGTTTAGGGTTTAGGGTTTCGGGTTTAGGTGCAGAGTCTGGTTGAGGGAAGCCACGGTAGTTGATGTGTTGGGGGTTTGAGGTTAGAAGACCCGAACTGCAAAAAACTTTAGCCCCAAACGCAAAAGCACGAAAGTCCTCCTAACCACCCTGGAACCCGAAACCTCCAAATCTCTGAGCCCGTCTTGCCTCTCATGTCTAACGAGATTTTCGAGTATATCCTTAAACCCTACACCCGGTCCAAAACCGTAGCCCTAAACCCGAAACCCCCTAAACCCAAAACCCTGCATCCTAAACCCTATAAACCCTAAACCCCCTACACACCAAAGTCCGACCACGTCTCCGCCAAAGCTGGACTTCCAAAGCTTTGCAGGGTTGCAGCATGGCACGCCGACCTCGCCAGTGGGGATGATGAAGGGAGGGTTCATGGATTGAGCTGGGCTCAAACCCTAAACCCTAAACCCTACACCCTAAACCCTAAACTTCTCATCCCAAATCCGAGTCTGGCTCTTCGGGGGCCCTAAATCCTTAAACCCTAAACCCTAAACCTTGATGGGGTTTAGGGTCAAGGGCTTCGGATCACGCTTTAGATTACGTAAATGCTGTTCTGGATCCCGCTACACAGTTTAACCCAAACCCCAAACACAAACCCTAAGCTTTGAACCCTAAGCCCCTAATACTAAAAGAGCCTTAACCTTTAAACCCTCACCTCCGAAAAATCTTCAACTTTAAACAAAGTAGCGACCCCCACCCGCCCCCCACCCCCGACCCCCGTTCCCCGCCAAAGAAGAAAAAGAAACAACAACGAACTTCAAACCCTAAACAGCGAAAACAGATCAATTCTAAGCCCTAACTCCACAAAAGCAAATCCCCCAAACAACCTGAAACCTTGAAAACCCGAAGCCACAGCGCCTCAACCTAAACCCTACACCCGAAACCCTAATCCCTAAACCCTCCACCCTAAACCCTAAACCCTAAACCCTAAACCCTAAACCCTAAACCCTAAACCCTAAACCCTAAACCCTAAACCCTAAACCCTAAGCTGCAGCGAGAGCTGCAGATCCCAGGTTGGTGGTAGAGTCCTCGCGAGTCTTCAGGGCTTCGGGTGTAGGGGCATTTTATGGGGTTTAGGGTTTAGGGTTTAGGGTTTAGGGTTTAGGGTTTCGGGCTTCGGGTTTAGGATTTAGAGTTTAGGGCTTCGGGTTTAGGATTTAGGGTTTAGGGTTTGGGGCCTTGGGGCCTTGGGGTGTTCTGGGGAATTTAGGGTTGGTACGGCCTCAGGGGGTTAGGGTTAGAGGGTTTATCCGGTCATCGGCTTCCGGGCGGGGGTAGGGGGTTTAGCTTTGGGGCTTTGGGCTTTAGGGCTTTTAGGGCACAGGGGAAGAAAGGAAGTGTTAGGGACCGGTTCCGAGGCCCTCAACCCTCAACCCTCAGCCCTAAACCCTGAACCCAAAACCCTAAACCCTGAAACCTGAACCCTAAACCCTAAACCCTGAACCCTGAACTCTAAACCCTAAACCCTAAACCCTGAACCCTCAACCCTCAGCCCTGAACCCTAAACCCTGAACCCTGCACTCTAAACCCTAAACCTTCCAGCTGCAATCCTGCGCCGCGCGCTCATACATGGAGGAGAGCTGCCAGAGGTCCTGGGAGAAAGCAGTCCTAAACCCGAAGCCCTACACGCGCTTCTTCAGGGATTTGGGATTTGGGGGGTTTATGTAGCTAAACCCTAAACCCTAAACCCTAAACCCTAAACCCTAAACCCTAAACCCTAAACCCTAAACTTGCCTTCTCTTCACTTGTGTGTCAGGAGGCTTAGAGCGTTGGGGCTTCAGGCTATGCGGCAAGGCAGTTTTGGATCTTCTGCCTTGGAGTGGGGGCTTCGGCGCTCTGGCCTTTGCTGGCAAAGAGCTGAGATTGCAGCGGAGCCACTGCTTTCTTGGAGGTTCATGGTACTTTATTAACCAATTATAAGCTGTACATATAACCATAGTAGGGCACTTAAGGGGCTTATGAGTGGAGTTATAAGTACAGTGATAATTGGTTAATAGGTGCCATGAACCTCCAAGTGCAGTAGAAGCCGGCTTGCTGCGAGGAGAGCGTGCTTTCATGTTTTCAATCCAACGATAGCTTCGTAGTTTTTTGGCTTGTTTTTTACGCCTGCAGTTTCAACAGCACGTTCCTCTTGTCCGTGTACTGACTTCTGGCTCCACCCTCAACACTCCGCGAATGTGGAAGTTCTGTGTCGACTGGCAGAGAAAACCCACAGCAACGTCATAGCGCGCTTGGCTGCCACTGGCGCGAAGATCGAAGACTGGAGTCCCAAACCCTAATACCAGAAACCATAGAACTGCCAAACCCTAAACACCCTAAACCCCTAAACCGCTCAATCCCTCAAACCCTCAACCCCTCAACCCCTCAACCCCTCAACCCCTCAACCCCTCAACCCCTCAACCCCTCAACCCCTCAACCCCTCAACCCCTCAACCGCTCAACTCCTAGACCCTGAACCTAAACCCTAAAACCCTAAACCCTAAACCCTAAAACCTGAAACCCACAAGCCCGGAAGCTGCCGCACCTCAGCCGCACGTTCCGCCTGTGCCGGCAGTGACCGGCAGAGGCTCCGGGTGTCGATGAGTGCCTGACGAAAATTTCGGAGAAAAAAGGGGTTTAGGGCTTAGGGTTTAGGGTTGAGGGTTGAGGGTTGAGGGTTTAGGGTTTATAAGGGTTTAGGGTTTAGGGGTTAGGGCAAAATGCCTTCACTGCTGAATGTACATAACCCTTGCTCGGGGGGTAGCGCTAGGTTTCGGAAACCCCCATTTTGGGTTGAAGCTTAGGGCTCGGGGCGGAGACTTTTGGGGTTTAGGGTGCGCCGCAGTCATCTGCAGCTTCCATGGTCCGTCACTCGAGCGTCCCAGAAGCAGGGTTTCGGGTTGAGGGGTTGAAGGGTTCAAGGGTTCAAGGGTTCAAGGGGTTCAAGGGGTTCCAGGGGTTCAAGGTGTTCAGGTCGGGAGTGCCAGGCTGCATAATCCAGTACTTGCGAATGCTTCGAAGCATGCGAGGTGCAGCTATGGCCCGAGTGTAGAGGACCATCTACAAACCCTGAACCCCAAACCCTAAACCCTGAACCCTAAACCCTAAACCCCAAACATCCCCAAACCCTCAACCCTAAACCGTTCCTAAACCCTAACCTCCTTCTATGCCGGCCCATGGCCACCCTGAGGCATTCCAACCCTAAGCCTTGTAAACCCTGAACTCTTTTCAATCTTCTTTCGGGTAGTATAGGGGCCTTGATGATTTGCATAGTGTTGGAGGTGATAATAGTGTAGCTACATAGGGATCATAAGGGGATACGATTCGTAATTATTCCGAGAAATTAGCTACCCAGCACTTGGGGTGGGCCCTGAATTGGGGAGGTGCTGTATACGAAAGGTATGGGGCCATAGTCAGGGACCCATGTAACTACCCTTGGATTTTAAGCGTTGCGCCGGCACTCACCCCAAATTGTTCAAGGGGCTGGGGGGCGTCCCCAGAGAGGTAACCTTCACAATGGAATCCTGCCCAAAACCCAAAACCCAACACCCTAAGCCCTAAACCCTAAACCCCAAACCCTAATTAAACCCTAAACCCTAAACCCTAAACCCTGAACCCTGAACCCTGAACCCTGAACCCTGAACCCTGAACCCTGAACCCTGAACCCTGAACCCTGAACCCTAAACCCTAAACCCTACCACACCGCAAGGCCTTGCCGGACTTCATCTTAGGCTCCTCAGCCAGCCTAACAGGCGAGGGCGTCGAGGTCTGTGTGTGCTTGGGGAAGCTGCCGATTTAGGGCTTAGGATTGTGAGCCTGGCACAAGAACGAAGGGTTTTGGGTTTAGGCAAACCTCGATGCCCTAAACCCTGAACCCTAAACCCTGAACCCTGCCCTAAACCTGAACCCTGAACCCTAAGCCCTAAACCCTAAACAAAGCTAGAGCCCGAGCGCCACCACTCACACCCTCAGCGCACTACGAACCTAAAGGTCCTAAGCCCTAAGCCCTAAACTGCCCTAAAACTCTGGCACCCCCGAACCGCGAACCCTTAAAACCGGACCAGCCACAGGCCCTAGAACGCTCCCAAAAAAGCACCCTGAACCACCTAAAAGCCCTATACTTCACTACAAAAGCTACAAAGCCTCAAGCCCTAAGCCCGGCGCAAGATAGAAGCAGCCCCCTGAACCCCGAGCGCTAAACCCTAAACCCTAAACCCTAAACCCTAAACCCTAAACCCTAAACCCTAAACCCTAAACCCTAAACCCTAAACCCTAAACCCTAAACCCTAAACCCTAACCCTGAACCCTGAACCCTGAACCCAAAAAAAAAAAAAAAAAAACAGGCACCTCTGCAGGGCTCCCAAGGCCGAGCGGAGCAAGGAAGAGTTGGGGGCTCCGCCCGGGGCCGCGTGCAGCACAACGCCTGGCGGGTGCTTGGGAGTTTGGGGTTTGGGGTTTAGGGCGCTTAGGGTTTAGGGCTCGGGGTTTAGGGTTTAGGGTTAGGGGTTTAGGGCTAGGGGTTGAGGGTTTAGGGGCTTCTTAGGCCCTGAAGGCTTTGCGGGTGGGGCCTGCAGAGATGATAGGCTTTAGAGGCAATAGGGTCAGGGCTTAGTGGAGTCTAGGGCTTCAGGGTTTGGCTCCTGAGCTTCTCATGGACGTGCCTCTTCTTGTTTCAGAGGCGCCAGTACACGGAAAGAGTCCTTCGGCGGCGAGGCAGATCCAGGTCTTCTGGGATCCTAGTTCTCAGCTCTTGCGGCAAGAGCTCTGCAAGCTCCTGCTCAACCCCGGCTTGCGGAGCTTGGCGAGTGCCGCCTGCAAGGACTCCGCGTGTGCCTCCGTGAGCGCGTCGTGCTTCTGATAGACGTTCGGCGACACCCGCCATGGCCATGGCAAGCTGTACAACAAGCTCAAGACGGCGGCCTCGAACTTGTTCCTGTTTCAGAAGCCCTAAGCCCTGAACCCTAAACCCTCAACCCTACTCCTAAGTAGGTTGGACAGTCTATGGCTCATGGTTTTGGAGGCTTGGGAAGCTCATGGACCACAAATCTGCGTATTGGCAGAAGCAATGGCTCCTTCGGTTTCATTTTGGGGTTTGGGGTTTCGGGCTTCGGGTTTGGGGTTTGGGGTTTCGGCCTTCGGGTTTCGGATTTTGGGGCTGAAAATTGAAAAGGATCCCATGGATGCTTCGAAGCCTTTAAAAGACGTGTTGAAGGGCCAAGCTTACCTGGTTTCAGCTTTTGCTTGCAGGGTTTCGGGTTTAGGGTTTAGGGTTTGGTATAGGGTCATTATAGGGTTTAGGGTTTAGGGTTTAGGGTTTAGGGTTTAGGGTTTAGGGTTTAGGGTTTAGATGGGTTTAGGGTTTGGGGTTTAGGGTTTAGGGCTAGCGTTTAGGGTTTAGGGCACCCTAAACCCTCTGCAGGGCCAGGCGACATTTCGTCAGCTGCAGGCGAGCCGTGGTGGCGCGGAAGTTCCCCGGGATCGGCCCACCTGCCGATCTGAGTGCTGAGTCTTGGGGTTTAGGGTTTAGGGTTTGGGGTTCGGGGTTCGGGGTTTGGGGTTTGGGGTTTACAGGGTTGACAGGGTTTATAGGGCTTGTTATAGGCTTTATAGGGCTTATTCGGATTAGGGTGTATTATGGTTTATAGGGCTTTGAGGGTTTTTAGTGGGTTTATAGGGTTTAGGGGTTTAGGATTCGCAGGACAAACCCTCACTGCACTGAACTCAGTCCTCAATAGATCCCACAGCAATAACCCAAAACATGTGTATCAAAATGCGCAAGAATAAACAAAAGGAAAAATGCTAATGAAGTTGAAATTTCACATTGCAATCAAATTTGAGCTAGGTTTCGTATCAATTGAGGACTGTCAGTAGAAGGGGAAAAACATCCCAAAGAAATAGCCCTAAACCCTAAACCCCAAACCCCAAAGATTGTGCCCCGGTGCGCCTGAGCCGGGGGGCGGCGCTTCGACAAAGTACAAGGACCGGCTCCTCAGTCCTCTGCAGGAATTGGCTAACAGGGTAAGGGCTTAGGGTTCAGGGTTCAGGGTTTAGGGTTTAGGGTTCAGGGTTCAGGGTTCAGGGTTCAGGGTTCAGGGTTTAGGGTTTAGGGTATAGGGTTTAGGGTTTCGGGTTTAGGGTTTAGGGTTTAGGGATTAGGGTTTAGGGTTTAGGGACTTAAGCCGACTTTGGCATCCCAGAATTGCTGCTGCTTGCGGGTTTGGGGTGTTGGGGTGTTGGGAGCTGTGGGAGCCCTAAACCCTAAACCCTAAGCCCTAAACCCTAAACCCTAAACCCCAAATCCTAAACCCTAAACCCTAACCCTAAACCCTAAACCCTAAACCCTAACCCCTGAACCCCAGGACTTGGGGGTTTGAAAGGTCAGGATTGGGGGGGGTGGACAGTTGGGCCGACGTTGAGGTCTTGGGGGGCTGACGAATAGGGCTTAGGGTTTAGGGTTTAGGGTTTAGGGTTTAGGGTTTAGGGTTTAGGGTTTAGGGTTTAGGGTTTAGGGTTTGGGGTTTAGGGTTTAGGGTTTAGGGTTTAGGGTTTAGGGTTTAGGGTTTAGGATCTAGGGTTTAGGGTTTAGGGTTTAAGGTTCCAGGCGGGCTTTGCGAGGTTGTGTGAAGGTTTGGTTGGGCCTCCGGGTCTCGGATTGCATTTAGTGACGCGGCTTGGGGCGTCGGCGGCTTCGCACGAGTTGATTGCATGATAGGTTGCCCTAAGGCACGGACTCCCTGAAGCCCAAAGTCACCGCACGGAGATTCCGAGAGTTGCCCGTGACTTGAACCGGCTATCCCCCTAAAGCCTAAAGCCTAAAGCCTAAAGCCCAAAGCCCAAAGCCCAAAGCCCCAAGCCCAAAGCCCAAAGCCCAAAGCCCAAAGCCCAAAGCCCAAAGCCCAAAGCCCAAAGCCCAAAGCCCAAAGCCCAAAGCCCAAAGCCCAAAGCCCAAAGCCCAAACCCTACACCCCCAAACCCTAAACCATCCGACGACAGGCCTGGCGAAGCCTCACTGGCGGTCCTGAGTAGCGAGGGTATAGGGCTTGTTTGGGGCCTACCGAAGAGGGGGCCGGTCGACACCCCAAGTGTGTTTCAGAACTTGCCGGTTGAGGTCGAAAGCCTTAAGCCTTGAGGAGGGGCACACCCATGGCTCCAAGATCTCTTGCGCCCCTTCCGGACGCAGAGCTTCAGGTTTAGCGTTTAGGGTTTAGGGTTCAGGGTTCAGGGTTTAGGGTTTATGGGTTTATGGGTTTATGGGTTTAGGGTTTAGGGTTTAGGGTTTTTGGGTTTAGGGTTTGGGGCTTAGGGCTTAGGGCTTAGGGTTTAGGACTTAAGGCTCAGGGCTCGGAGGGGCGGCTTCGGTTGCTGTAGAGTCTTTGTGCTTCTTGGTAGTCCAGCAACCAGATTTTATTAAGGGTGCCCTTTTGTGAGGCTGGTGACTTTAAAAGGGAAGACCTGAACCAAACATGGGAAGAGTGTACCACTGGGCCTCCCAGGCTTTTAGGGTTTTAGGGCCTTAAACCCTAGACCCTAGACCCTAGACCCTAAACCCTAAACCCTAAACCCTAAACCCGGAACTTTGCGGCTTTTCGGCAGAATTTTTTAGGGCTTCGAGGAAGAGGCTTGGAAGCTGAAGCGCCGACCGCAGGGTTGTTGGGTTCGAGGGTTCTTCTAGGGCTCCGAAGGTTGTCAGGGTTTAAGGTTGTCAGGGTTTAGGGTTTGGGGTTTAGGGTTTAGGGTTTCGGGTTTAGGGTTTAGGGCTTAGGGCAAAGAATCCAAAAGCAAAAACTGCAAAACAGCATACTGCTTCAAAAGCCTGGGCGGCAGTAGGATGAGGCGGAAGATGAGCGGCAGTCGGCCCAAGCACTCCTCGCGAGCCCCAACTTTTCCCAGCTTCCGGATTGGGGTGCTTTTTTTTGCTATTTTGTTTGGGTTTTTGCGCTGTTCTTTTGGTTTTGTTTGCGGTTTTGTTTGGGTTTTTGCGCTGTTCTGTTGGTTTTGTTTGGGTTGGCCTGGCTTTTAGGGTTTAAGGGTTTGAGGGGTTCGCTGGCTCTCGAAACATAGTGGAGGATGCTGGCGGAAACGGGGAAGTCGGGGTGGTGGTTCACTTGGAGGCTTATGGTACTTGACAACCCAATTAGAACTGTACTTTTAACCCAATTATCGCCATATTAGGGCACTTAAGGGACTTATTGTAAGTGGGCTATAAGTAGAGAATTATACTTGGGTTTTGAGTACCATGAATCTCCAAGCAGTACCAGCACACAGGAGCGACGCCTCCTGACGGCCTCCGGTGTTGTTGAGCCTCAGCTGACATGCCAGAGGTATTGGAGGTTTGGAGAAAGGCTTGGGGTTTTGGATTTTTATGAGTTACCAGTACGCAGGCAGCTGCCAGAACGATAGATCTGAACAATTTCCACCAGCTGTCAGAAACCATCATCCACATCTGCCTGGTGCCGTGAGCGCGTTGCGTGGAGTGCTTCCCGAAAGGTTACGTGCCAGAAGGGTTTGAAAGAACATTGCGCTTGCAGTTTCGAGCACTTCCGACAGCAGTCCTCAATTAAGGGCTGGCAGAAAGCCCGCATCCTCAACAAACAATCCCAACACCTTAGCCCAGGATGTGGGGCTTCAGGTTTACGGGTACCAACATGTGTCCTACATACCCAAGACCCCCCAAAGGCAAATTGCCCTAAACCCTACACCCTTCTGAAAACCTAAACCATAAACCCCAAACCCTAAATGCGTCAAGGGACAGTTGCGAGATGCATCTCACCAGCGTCGAGAGGGCCTTGTGCGGGTCCTGAGCTTCACGGAACGCTGGGGGCTTCGAAGCCTTGGGGCTTGAGTGGGTTTGACTTTGCTCGACAACCCCTCTTGGGTTGGGTTCTCGCTTAGTGCTTCACCGTGGAAGTCGCACTGTCGGATCACGTTCAGACGGTAGAGGCCCGCCAAGAGGAGACGGTCAACGGAGCAGACGGCGTGCGGAGGTCAACGGAGGAGAGACAAAGGGGAGCGCGATCGAAACCAGGCTCAAAGCTGCTACTACGGCCTTCCCAGACATGTTCCGGTGGGCACTTGAAACTTCCCTGCAAGCTTTGAAGCCCGAAACCTTAACTTTTAGGGTCTAGGGTTTAGGGTAGTTACATGGCCCCTTAGTATGGGCCCTTAAACGGGGACCCCTTAAATGCCCTCTACAACCCTTAAACCCTCAAATTTTCGAAGGCCAGAAAACCCTCAAATTTTTGAAGGCCAGAAAACCCTAGACCCTAGACCCTGGACCCTAAACCCTAAACCCTAAAAGGGCCAGAAAACAAAAGAACATAAAATCTTAGACCCCAGGCGCCGTGAAGGTCTCAATGGTGCACTGCTCCCAGCTCCCGCGCGAGGCCCCGCCACCCAACCTTGGCATCTCAAAAGTTTAGGGTTTAGGGTTTAGGGTTGAGGGTTGAGGGTTGAGGGTTGAGGGTTGAGGGCAAAGGGTTGAGGGTTGAGGGCAAAATCTGGAGAGCCCAAAAAAGAATGCTCGAAAAACCCTAAGCCCAAAACCCTAAACCCTACTAAGCCTGCTGAAGGTTGCGACAATCCTGACTTTCAAGAAGCTACAGGAGAAGCTACAGGAGGGACCCTTAGCAGGGACCTTACGGGTCATTTAGGGGTTAGGGGAACAAGAGGGTCCCTTCGAGGGTCCCTCCTTTTAGTATCCTTCAGCCAGACAAACGCCCGCTCCCAACCGCCACATCCTTTCGGGCTTCCAGGGACGAGTCGTTCATTAGGGTTTCGGTGTTACGGCATAGGGTTTGGGGGGGGGGGGTGGGGGGGCGGGACCTAAACCCTAAACCCTAAACCCTAAACCCTACACCCCTAAACCTGAACCGTAGGGTTTAGGGGGGGTTCAGGGTGGGGTTAGGGTTTGTTTAGGGCTTGTTCAGGCTGAGCCACAGATCGATGGCTGGCAGCCGACCGGCGGGCGCTCGCCCGACCTATGCTTTCAGGGGTTGAGGGCGTTGAGGGTTTACGGTTTAGGGTTTAGGTTGTTTCTTCTTTTCCTTTTCCTTTTTTTATATATTTTGTTTTTTTCTTTTTGTTTTTTCTTTTTTTTTTGGGGGGGGGGGGGGGGGGGGGGGCGGGAGGTTGAGGCTGAAGGCTTCTATGGGCTTAGGGCTTAGGGCTTTAACAAGTTAAGGACTCAAGGCTTATAGAGTATGAGGGCGGAATTCTGTGGGGTCCCCGAGTTTAAGGACTGAAGGCTTTTTAAGGTGAGAAGTGTTGTGGCCTGGGGCATATATCTTTGCGACTTAGGAACTACTAGTAGGGTTTAGGGTTGAAGCCTCCCTTTCACCTTTTCGAGATGGGCTCTTTAGGGTGCTTTGTCCAACGGGTATGGGGGCAAAGTGAAGAGCTTAAGTAAACCCCAAAGCCCCCAAAACCAAATGCAAAGCCCGAAACACCCAAACGCCGAAACGCCGAAACACCGAAACACCGAAACCCCGAAACCCCCAAAACCCCCGAAACCACCAAAACCCCCAAAACCCCCGAACCCCCAAACCCGAAACCCGAAACCCGAAACCCGAAACCCGAAACCCGAAACCCGAAACCCGAAACCCGAAACCCGAAACCCCAAACCCCAAACCCCAAACCCCAAACCCCAAACCCCAAACCCCAAACCCCAAACCCCAAACCCCAAACCCAACCCTGGCACCCTCAAACCTTGAGAACCCTGCGGCCACCACCGTCGACTCCCAGACCCCTTAAACCCAGACCCTACGAAACCCCTAAACCTTGAAGGAATGGGGCATCAGGGTTGGGGGTTTAGGGTCCCTAAACCCTAAACCCTAAACCCTAATCCCTAAACCCTAAACCCTGGGAACCGTAAACAGCCATCGTCCGACCTCCGGAAGCGCGAAGAACCTTTGGTCTGGCAGGAGGGTTCACATGGGAGTTGCACATGTTTTTAATACAGGGGTTTAGGGTATGGGGCTTAGGGTTTAGGGTTTGGGGTTTAGGGTTTGGGGTTTAGGGTTTAGGGTTTGGGGTTTAGGGTTTGGGGTTTGGGGGCTTTAGGGTTTAGGGCTTGTTTGCGAGGTTTCAGGGCTTTATCATGCTTTATCAAGGAAAATTTTAGCTCAAGGCTTAAGGCGACTGGGGTGTCTAGTGGCTTGGCCTTTCGTGATGGTGGGGGCCTTAAACCCTAAATCCTAAACCCTCAACCCTAAACCCTAAACCCTAAACCCTTAGGGGGCACTTTGGGGTGTTCTTGATTGCAACCTCTGCCTTTGGACCTGATCTTCCGGGCGCGGCAGGTAACGGACTTTTGCCGCCATGTGGGGGGTTGGGGCGTTGGAGGTTGGCCATAAACCGAAGCCCAATCTCTATGGAATGTAAGCCTACTATAGCCAGTCATAGAGTTAAAGGCCTGCAAACAGGAGACACACAGAAAGCTAGCTACTAAGAACCGGCATTTGGCGATTGGCAAAATGTAAGCAAGTAAGTGCCCTAACCCCTGACCCGAGAACCCTAAACTTTCTCCGGATCAAGAAAGAAAGCAAGAAAGAGGCAGAGAGAGACAAAGAGAAAAATAGAAATGAAAAAAAGAGAGTGAGGGAGTAGAGAGTGAGTGAGTGTGTGATTGAGTGAGTGGAGGGAGGGAGGGAGGGAAGGAGGGCGGGAGTGAGAGGAAGAGGGATTCCTTTATCTGCTAGTAGTTCTAAAGAACACCGCCACAGCTAGGCACCGGCTGGGCTCAAAGCTTTGGATGTGTGGTTTGGGGGTGCTGGCTTCGGTTCTCGATCCCTAACCCTGGAATCCCTAACACCCTCTAAATCCGGGGTGGGCTCCAAACTTCCTGAACCCTACACCCCAAAATCGGCAACTACCCGACTAAACTAAACAGCCCAAGCCTTAGCCCCGGAGTCCCCCTCCCCTCACCCCCAACGTCAAGGAGCGCTGAAAGGGCCAGAAGTCCAGCACTTTGGCCGGAAAGGGCATTAGCACATGAAGCCACGGCCAGGGACAACACCTCATTCGGGAAAGGGCTCAGGGTTTAGGGAGATGTTGGGCGCATACTCAGGAGATGGACTTGCCAAGACCAATGCGCGTTGAAACCAATATTAAGCTGCTCAATGCACTAGAAAGCTCAGCAAAGCCAGCCCCGGAGCTAGATCAGGAACAGAGCAACTCTAAACCCTAAACAAACCCTAAAGCCCAAACCCTAAATCCTAAAGCAACCCTCCACCCTAAACCCTAATCTCTAAACCCTAACTTTGGGCAGCTTAGGATGCCTTGTGCCCCTAAGACTCTCCCTGAGTCCCTAAACCCTAAACCCAACCTGAACCCCTCCAAACAAGAACATATCTTCGGTGCAGGGATTCGGGTCCGGGTTTAGGGCCCCTAAACCCTAAACCCTAAACCCTAAACCCTAAACCCTAAACCCTAAACCCTAAACCCTAAACCCTAAACCCTAAACCCTAAACCCTAAACCCTCCGGGTCTCCACACCCCCGGCGATCCGGTGGAGCCCAGCAGTGACCTCACCTGAGAGCTAACTCTGACTGCTAGACAGGTTTAGGGTTTAGGGTTTAGGGTTTAGGGTTTAGGGTTTAGGGTTTAGGGTTTAGGGTTTAGGGTTTAGGGTTTAGGGTTTAGGGTTTAGGGTTTAGGGTTTAGGAGGCTTCGAGATTAGGATGTAGGGTTCGAGGTTTTGTGGTGTCCGGATGGAGGGCAGTTAGTCCCAGCATGCCCCCAAGCCCCAAACCTTACTTGGAGGTTCAGGTGGTACTTACTAACCAATCATAACGGTGCTTGCACCTGTACTTATCACCATATTAGGGCACTTAAGGGGAGCTGTACTTATCGTTGGTTGATAAGTACCATGAAGGTTCAGGTAAGCCCCAAACCGCAAGCGCTGTGAAGCTTCGCGAAACACCACCGCGAAGCCACGACATGAGCCCTACATTCCCGCAGCCCGGGTGCTTGGAGTTCAGAGGGCCAATTTAGGGTTTAGGGTTTAGGGTTTAGGGTTTAGGGTTTAGGGTTTAGGGTTTAGGGTTTAGGGTTTAGGGTTTAGGGTTTAGGGTTTAGGGTTTAGGGCCTGCAGGCTTGCAGGGCTTTGAAGCCCTGCACCCCTATTTCCGTGAACACTTGGGCTCAAGAGCCCGGTCGGCTGCAGAACCCGAAAAAGCTTCGGTTTCGGGTTTAGGGTTTAGGGTTTAGGGTTTAGGGTTTAGGGTTTAGCGTTTAGGGTTTAGGGTTTAGGGTTTAGGGTTTTATAACGCCGAACGATTGCCCAGGCACTCTCTCCG
Organism: Symbiodinium natans; assembly: GCA_905221605.1. NCBI lineage: Eukaryota > Dinophyceae > Suessiales > Symbiodiniaceae > Symbiodinium > Symbiodinium natans. The sequence goes on along the minus strand of CAJNDS010002569.1, from coordinate 67,575 downwards.
GGCCGCAGACGACCTGGGCGGGTTGTGCTTGCCCCTCTTGGGGCTCAGAGCTCCCGCCCAAGCCCTAAACCCTAAACCCTAAACCCTAAACCCTAAACCCTAAACCCTAAACCCTAAACCCTAAACCCTGAACCCTGAACCCTAAACCCTAAACCCTAAACCCTAAACCCTAAACCCTAAACCCTAAACCCTAAACCCTAAACCCTAAACCCTAAACCCTAAACCCTAAACCCTAATCCTAAACCCTAAACCGCCACTGGGAACACAGGATTGCGGGGTTTAGGGTTTTCAGCCTGGGGGTTTAGGGTTTGGGGTTTGGATCCAAATCCTGCTTCAAAGGCACCTCAGCTTACGCGAACATGTGTAGGGGTTTAGGTTCCTTAAGGGTTTAGGGCTTCAGGTTGAGGACTTTGGGTTTAGGGTCGAACCCTGAGGCCTCTTAAACCGGCGCGCATGACCACCAAAACTCTCGTTCAAAGTGCTCGGATCCTCGAAGACCTCCTGCTAGGGTCTATAGGGTTCACAGGGTTTTTGGGGTCTATGGAAAGCGTGTACAGGGTGAAGAGGATTTATCATTAACCGCAAGCTCTGCTTTCTGACATCCTGCAGTGGTCTCTTAACAAGCCAAGGCCGGGCTGCCAGTGTGCCGTCCTGGCCATTTTCGAAGCCTGGCGTGGCTGGGAGCGGTTTAGGGTTTTTTTAGGGTTTATTTAGGGTTTAGGGTTTAGGGTTTAGGATTTAGGGTTTAGGGTTTAGGGTTTAGGGTTTTAGGGTTTAGGGTTGGGGTTTAGGGTTTTGAGTTCGTTTCCTACCAAGAGTACAAGACAACTACTGCAAGCAGCATGGTAGCATGACAGATTGACAACGATGCTGGTTTATCAAGTTGTCTGAGTTCATTTCTGGTGTCCGTCCTATATTAAGTGCTTTGGTTGTTTGTGGAGTTGTGTGGAGTTTTGTGGTGTTGTGTGGTGTTTTGTGGCGTTTTGTGAGCCTAAACCCTAAACCCTAAACCCCAAACCCTACAGTGTTTTGTGGGGTTTCGCGAGTTCGTGCTAGGTATTGGCTCGAGGACATCTCGGCGCCGTGCAGTTCAGGGGCCTGGCACCTGGTTTGTCCCCAAACCCTCAGCCGGGCCGCGAAAAAAAGCTGCGGTTTAGGGTTTCGGGTTTCGCATTTCGGGTTTAGGGTTTAGGGTTTAGGGTTCAGGGTTTAGGGTTCAGGGTTCAGGGTTACCCTAGACTCTCTAGACCCTAAACCCTAAACCCTAAACCCTAACAACCCTAAACCCTAAACCCTAGACCCTAAACCTTAAACCCCCCCTGCTGGAAGCCTCGGAGAAGGGATGCGACCGGGCCGGAGGTGAAGGCGGCTGCAGGGTCGCGGCCCTGGGCGCTCGGGTTTAGGGTTTAGGGTTTAGGGTTTAGGGTTTAGGGTTTAGGGTTTAGGGTTTAGGGTTTAGTTTTTAGGGTTTAGGTTTTAGGGTTGTACTCTAAGTTCAAAGCCCAGAGCCCCCCCCACCATAGGGGGGGGCCGTCCGCTGTTTGGGTGTGTGTGTGGCCTGGGGAAGAGAATCGGGGTGGGCGGGTCGGGCAAGATTGGGAGCTTCAAGTCTTCGTCTTGAGGCTTGCCAAGCCTGCAGCAACTGCAGACCGCTAAGCTTGTATCACTGCGCCCCTAGGCCCTAAATCCTAAACCGAGTTCACTACGTTTTTGGGCCTGCAGGGCCCAAGCTCTGCAAGATGAGAACTGCTCGGCTCCAGATGCCAGTGGCGGAGCCTTTGGCCGCTTTGGGTGAGAATACGTAGCTGCCAGCCTACCACTCGCCAACTTCCCCCTGCTCCTGCCATCCTTCTACCAGCGGGCCGAGCAGACAGGCCACCACCACCCGAGCAGACCACACAACGTTGTCGGTCAGTTTGCACGGAGCAACGGAACTTGAACCTGCAAAGCTCCAAAGCGCTCCAGAATCTCCGGGCAGATTTCTCATCCTAAACCCTAAACTCTAAACCTTAAACCCCTGAACCCCTAAACCCAGCTCAGAAGGACGACCTCCAATACGACCAAACAACTTCACCTTCCGGCGATCACCTGGCTGTTGGTGACTTCCGTCTACAAAGATTTTTTCGGCCGCCAGGTCCGCCGTGGTTGTGTGCAAATGTGTATATATATATGTAATGTATCATCTATATCATTATATTAGATTTCCATGTTTATGTAATTTATTTATAACAACAACAGCTACAAGCACGTTCTGTACACCACTCAACGAAACCGCAGAACCAATCAATGGAGGCTTCGACAGCAGGCTCGTTACACTGTGTTTGGACTTGTGCATTGAAAAGCTCACTTCGATCATACTTCATCGCTACTCGACAAGCAGAAGCTGCTGCAGGGATCAAACTGATGCCGCCTGTAAAGGGTACGAGGCAAACTCCCCCAATCCATTTCCACATGACTGCACGCCGTGCTTTCGCCGTTTCGTCTTCCTTTGCCTTGCGCTTCTCGTCTTCGATGGCTTTCTGATTCCCTTGATGGTGTCCGATCTGGTACCCTTCATCGTACCCGACTCGCATGCCGTTATTGTAGCCGTCCCGGCGCCCACCGGCGTACCCTAGGCATAGTCCGCCCACGAGAACGCTTGCTCTCGGAGCTTGCCCAAACCGAGCGACGAATGGACTCAGCAGTTTGGAGGCCATTGCGCAAAACGGCTAGAGATAGAAAATGCTGAAGGTAGATAGGTTTAGATAAGCATGTGCGTGCTCTCCATGAACAGTTCGAGCACGAGCCTTGACAACTCCATCGCTTTTAGGCTTCAAGCTTTAAAGTGCTTCTTGCAGCCATTGGCGATGGAGATTCGCACATGTGGACAACAGAGCATGCGCTGAAAACAATGATGTCATGACGATTTGGTCTCCCACAGAGCCAGGCTTCAGTAACTGATCACAAACAAGCTCACTTCCTCAGTGCAGCAGGCATTATACTCATCCACCACGGCAGGATAGTAGATGCGTGCTTTGTGTGAGAGTCATGCCTTCTTTCCTAGACATAGACGCAGCACGGCAGGACAAAAGAATGACATTGACAACTACAATCAGGTGTGATGTGTGAAACCATGTCCAAAGGGAGGAAGTCAGAGCTGATATCCATGAAAGATGTCTATCACTTCTCGAACATCCATGCAACCAAAAGCTAAACTTCACTGGCTGCAACAGAATGAAAAGCTAGAAAGCCAAAGTTCAACTATTGGCAAAGGATGCCCCCGAAAAGAAGCGCCAGCTTAGAAAAAACAGACCCGGAGCCGTACACCCCAAGGCCTGAACGCGAAAACCCTTGCCTAAGATGGCCCTTATAAAACCCTCTGAAAAACTATTCCTGACTACAAGCGCCGGGTTTATCTCGACCCACCCGGTGTAAAGTCGGCCCAACCCCTGCGGCACACAGCAAAACAAGAAATGAAATGTCCCAAGGGCCGAACGAGTTCTTGGCTGCACTCAGGAGGGTAGCTATAAATTAAACTTTTAGCTGCCTTAATAAGAAACCCAATAAACCCAAAAAAGGTAAGGATCTAAAGTTACAGTAAAGTACCACAAAGAGTTTTTAACCCCCTCCTAAGGCCCGCGCCTGGTCCGGGGCAAGCTCGCTGATCTTTGGCGGCTGCATGGCTCTGAAGAAGTTTGGGAGGGTTTAGGGTTTTAGGGTTTAGGGTTTAGGGTTTAGGGTTTCGGGGTTTAGGGGTTTAGGGTTTTAGGGTTTTAGGGTTGCTCCGATGGGCTTGGGGTTTCGGGTTTTGGGTCCTTAGGGGTTTAGAGTGTTAGGACTTCAAGGATTTCGGGCGGGGGGGGGGGGGGGGTGGGAGGTGGGGTAGCGCTTTGATGGGGTTACTGTAGGATTTTGGGCTTGAGGTCTGAGCTGGGTTGAGCGGTTTGGGTTCAGGGTTTCGGGCAGCTGGCCTGCAAATAGCTCACGCAGTTGCCGCGTCTCGCGTGACGCTTACGAAGCTGTCCTGAACCCTAAACCCTAAACCCTGAACCCCCTGAAAACAACCACAAATCCTGTCATTAACCTTGGGTGGGCACTCCAGGTGAAAACTGCGAACAAACTACGAGCGCAAGTCAAAGAGACAAAAGCAGTAATACAGTTTAGGGGTTTGGGGTTTGGGGTTTAGGGTTTAGGGTTTAGGGTTTAGGGTTTAGGGTTTAGGGTTCAGGGTTTAGGGTTTAACTAGCGGTTTAGGGTAGCTGGTGGCACGATCATCTCGGAAACGAAAGACCAATCGCATCACTCAAAGTGAACGAACGTAGACGAGAATCTAGAACAGGCAGTAACTCACCACAGACATAGCGTGTCCCGTTCTCCGTGAGCAAGCCGCTCACAACATGACGCATGCTTCACAGAACGCCAAACTGGTCTCGCACTTGGCTGCAGTCACCGCCTGAACTTGGTTCACCCCATGTCACGACGGATCCATTTGCCAAAACTGCAGCGAATGCGGCATGTGTGGCCTGAATCTGCTTCACGTTCCGAAGCTGCCCATGAACTCCACTGCAGTCGCCCCCACCTGCCGAGCTGCCCCATGTCACCACCGTTTCGTCTTCAAGGATCGCAGCAAATGCGCTATGTGTGGACTGAACCTGCTGCACACTTCGAAGCTCTTCTTGAATCTGGCTGCAGTCGCCACCTCCATGGGGATCGCCCCATGCAACGACTGATCCATCTGCCAAGATGGCGGCAAATGCAACAGCTGTGGCTTGTATCTGCCGCACATTCCGAAGCTGCAGTTGAACTTCACTGCAGTCGCCACCTGCATCGGGACCACCCCATGCGACAACTGATCCATCTGCCAGAATTGCCGCAAAGGCGAAATGGGTAGCCTGGATCTGTTGCACATTTCCAAGCCTTGATTGAACTTCTCTACAGTCACCACCTGCAGCTGGATCGCCCCATGCAACAACTGACCCATCTGTCAAGACAGCAGCAAAAGCAGCATTTGTGGCTTGGATGTGTTTCACATTTCGCAGTTGCGATTCAACCTTTTTGCAGTCACCACCTTTATCTGAAAACCCCCAGGCCACAACTGAACCATCTGCAAGGATCGCGGCGAACGCGCCCGTCGTGGCTTGAATTTCCTGCACGTTTCGCAGCCGCTCTCGAACTTCCTCGGAGTCGTAGCGTTCGATCCAACTACCCCAGGTCACCACTGATCCGTCTTCTCGGATTGCGGCAAAGGCGTTGTGACCTAGAATTAACTTCAGGAACCCGACAAACATAAGCAAAAACAAAACTTGCAACTACCGTTTAAGGCGTGCCTGTTCATTCTAAGGTGTTTCTTAAGCAAGCCCTAGTGGCTGCTCTGAATTTGATGAATCTTCCGTAGCTGGTCCTGAACGTCCTTGGGGTGGTGGGCGCCTCCCCATGTCACAACCGATCCGTCTGCTCGGATGGCGGCAAAGGTCGTCGCGGTGGCCTGAATCTGCTTCACGTGGCGAAGTTGCGCTTGAACTTTGCGAGAGTCCCCCCCTGGCCATTCATGTCCCCACGTGACCACTGACCCATCTGCTAGGATGGCGGCAAATGCCCCGTCCGTGGCCTGAATCTGCTGAACGTTTTGAAGCTGCTCCTGCACTCGGCTGCAGTCACCGCCTGCCTCTGGATCACCCCACGCCACAACTAAGTTGCATCCAGGAAAGCACGTGGCAAAAGCGCCATTCATTGGCAGCACGCGGCCCAGGTTCGTTCGTTTCGTTGTTGCCGCCATCTGCGGTGCCTGCGTCTTGATTGCAGTGATGGTGTCCCCGTCATGAAGCCCAGCAGCTTCCACTGACTGCCCCTCTTCTAAAACACACCCGTCTGGAGCCACAAGGGTCAAGACGACTTGACCCGAAGACTCAGCTTCCGCGGCTACTTTGCGCTTCAGCTCACGAATCGTGCAACAGCGCGCGGCGGAGAGAACCGTACTGGTGCCACTGGGCAAACTGACACACAGTTCGACCGCGCCATCCATTCTCAAACACTTTGGCTCACACCAACCAGCTGCGATGGAGTTTCTCACTGGGCTTCGGCAGCCATGCTACAAAGCTGATGGTGGTTGTCAAGCAATGGTAGTTGGTAATACGTGGGGGGAACCGTTCATGATTGGGCAGTTGCTCTGGCAATGTCTGTCCTTGAAAGGTGGGGAGGAGCTTTGATGAACTGTTGGGAAATGCTTCCATGCTTCGCTTTGACGTGACGATTCGGAATTGGGGTTAGCGTGACAGAACAAGTCGACGACTCAGAAAACAGGAGGTATTTTGCTCCCGCTTGTGGCACAGATGTACGTGCTTTGCGTGCGCTGCGTCATAATTCTCGTCAAGCAGTGGAGCCACTCCGCCAAAACTAAACCCCAAGTCCCTAAACCCTAAAACCTAAACCCTAACCTCGTGATGATCAACCCTTATCCCTAGCTAGCCCCTGAACCGATTGAGCTTCCACCGAGGTGATGAGGACTATGGCGCCAGCGTTCAGAGCTGAATCTCTGTTTTACAGAGTCAGCATTCTACGCCAGGCAAGCTGCACCCGCAACTCGCAGCCGAAGCAACCTTAAAACCCTAAACCCTACACCCTACACCCGAAACCCTAAACCCTAAACCCCAAACCCTAATTTCTCCTGCAACCCTTGGGGGCGCTTCGGCCGACCTCCAAAGACACCAACGTCTCAGCGACGGATGCCGGAAGCCGGAAATCTGGCGCCTGACCAGTATGAACAGGGTTTTTGGGTTTAGGGTTTAGGGTTTAGGGTTTATGGCTTAGGGCTTAAGGCTTAGGGCTTAGGGTTTAGGGTTGGGATGTTCCCCCTTACTATCTGTCCTTAATCGGGAAGATCATAGGGGGACGGGGGTACTAGAATCCCTATTAACGACTGTTAGTATACGGGGGAACATCCCAAGTTTAGGGTTTAGGGTGTTGCACACGGAATTATTCTCCCATTCTGAGTGAAGGGCTTGGAGCTGGGGTTGCATGTGCGGCTTCTACACGGGCACCTTTCAACCCACTCTGCGATAGGTTCCTAAACCCTAAACCATAAACCCTCAACCCTAAACCCCAAACTCTGAACCCTAAACCCTAAACCCTAAACCCTAAACCCTAAACCCTAAACCCTAAACCTTGCTTTTGACAAAGGCTTTGGCCGGCCCTCCCACCCCACCTGTGGCCAGACTGGAGGGTCGCCTGTGCTGAGGCGCTCGGTTTAGGGTTTAGGGTTCAGGGTTTAGGGTTTAGGGTTTAGGGTTTAGGGTTTAGGGTTTGGGGTTTAGGGCGTAGGGTTTAGGGTTTAGGGTTTAGGGTTTAGGAATTGAGGGAATTTAGGGTTTAGGGTTCAGGGTTCAGGGTTTAGGGTTTAGGGTTTAGGGTTTAGGGCTCCAAGGGTGTGAGGGCTTGTGTTTTTTTTTGGGGGGGACGGGGTTTTTAGGGTTTTCTGTTGTAGGGTTTAGGGTTTAGGGTTTAGGGTTTAGGGTTTAGGGTTTAGGGTTTAGGGTTTAGGGTTTAGGGTTTAGGGTTTAGGGTTTAGGGTTTAGGAATTGAGGGAATTTAGGGTTTAGGGTTCAGGGTTCAGGGTTTAGGGTTTAGGGTTTAGGGTTTAGGGTTTATGGCTCCAAGGGTGTGAGGGCTTGTGTTTTTTTGGGGGGGACGGGGTTTTTAGGGTTTTGGTGTTGTAGGGTTTAGGGTTTAGGGTTTAGGGTTTAGGGTTTAGGGTTTAGGGTTTAGGGTTTAGGGTTTAGGGTTTAGGGTTTAGGGTTTAGGGTTTAGGGTTTAGGGTTTAGGGTTTAGGGTGTTTGGGTTTTAGGGTTTAGGGTTTAGGGTTTAGGGTTTAGGGTTTAGGGTTTAGGGTTTAGGGTTTAGGGTTTAGGGTTTAGGGTTTAGGGTTTAGGGTTTAGTTTCTTGTTTTGGGAGGGTGGGGCAGGGTTGAAAGTTTGGAGTTTGGTGTTCTTGGGCCTTGTTGGGCTTTTCGGGGGGTTTACGTTTCAGAGCTCTTGGGAGGATTTTTGAGGGTCTTTACTTGGGATGTTCCTCCTTATACCCACACTCCTCAATTGGGGTTATAATAGGGGGCCCTAAACCCTAAACCCTAAACCCTCAACCCTAAACCCTAAACCCTGTACTATAAGTCTCAGGCGAACGTCCCGTCCCAAGTCTTTACGAAAGTTTCTGAAATTTCCCAAACGTTAAGCAGACTTCAACTCAGTGAGCTGGCCCTCCCCTGGCCAAGTCTCGGGTCTAGGGTCTAGGGTCTAGGGTCTAGGGTTTAGGGTCTAGGGTTTAGGGTTTAGGGTTTGGGATTTACGGTTCAGGGTTTGGTACTTCAGGGGTGCTTCGGGTTTATATAGGTTTACAAGGGTTTGGAAGGGGTTTCGAGAAGTTTAGAAGGGTTTCGAGGGGTTCATTGGGGTTGATAGGGGTTATAGGGTCTAGAGGGTGTATAGCGTTTAGCAGGGTTGTCTTTTAGGGGTTAAACCCCCCCAACCCCCTAAACCCTAAACCCTAAACCCTAAACCCTGAACCCTAAACCCTAAACCCCAAACCCTAAACCCACATAAAGTATCAAAGGAGCCGAGGCTCGGCCCGAGATGCGAGGCGGACTTCGCACCTTGGAGCGCCGGCGGCGGGCGCGCCCCTGTGCGTGTCTCCGCTCTGTCCGGGGAAGGGGAAGGGGAAGGGGGGGGGGGTAAAGGGTTTAGGGTGATTAGGGTTCAGGGTTCAGGGTTTAGGGTTTAGGGTTTGGGGTTTGGGGTTTAGGGTTTAGGGTTTAGGGTTTGGGGTTGAGGGTTTGGGGAAAGTTTAGGGTTTACGGCTTAGGGGGCTTTAGGGGTTTACGGATTAGGGAGGGCTGCGGGCTGAGGGTTGAGGATTGAGTTGAGGGTTTAGGGTTTAGAGCTTAGGGTTCAGGCCTCTTATGGGTTTCAGGGTGTGTTGGATGTGGCTTAAGAGGATTTTCAGGTTTATAGTAAACTCCAAAAAGTTGGAACATCCCTCTCCCCATACCCCAAAAGGTACACTAAAGGGAATCCCAGCTCTAATCATCCTTAAACCATGTTCCAACTTTCTGGAGTTTGCTTTAGTTGGGGGCGTTCGGGGCTTTTGGGCTTTTGGGGCCTTTTGTGGGGTTTGGGGCGTATAGACACTTGTGCAGTAAATGGTCCAAAAAGATTTATGATTCAGGGGTCAGAATACCCCTACAAACCTCGCCATACCCTTAAAAAGAACTGAACCTATGAACCCCTGAAGCCTCTAACCCCAAAGCTCTCAACCTCCCGCGCCTATAACGCCCAAAAGGTCTTGAAATAAACCTCAACCCTAAACCCTAAACCCTAAACCCTACACCCCCAAACCCTAGACCCTAAACCCGAAACCCCACACCCTAGCCCCTAAACCCTGACGAATCGTTTTCAGTCCGCACGCTGCAGCTGCACCCCAATAGCTACTTGCTGCAGGCAGTGGCAAGGCGGGGCTTCTTTAGCAGGGTTCAGGGTTCAGGGTTCAGGGTTCAGGGTTTAGGGTTTAGGGTTTAGGGTTTAGGGTTTAGGGTTTAGGGTTTAGGGTTCAGGGCTGAGGGCTTATGGTATTGGAGCATAGACCATCAAAGTCTCCACCCTACATCTGCACCCATTACCACGCCATGCCAGCTGTCTCAGCAGAAGCTAGGCGCTCACTCAATATGGGCTATAGCTATAGGACGGCGCCTGGCGAGAGGAGGGACATGCCCGCGTGAGGGTTTAGGGTTTGGGGTTTAGGGTCTAGGGTTTAGGGTTTAGGGTTCAGGGTTTAGGCGTTTGGGGGTATTGGAGGGGTTCAGGGTTTCGCCTTGTAACCTGATTGATCTGTAGGGTGCAAAACTGGGCCTCCCACATTCCAAGAGTGCATTTTGCAACTACAGCCCAGTGTTCTCATGTAGTTAAACCCTAAACCCTAAACCCTAAACCCTAAACCCTACACCCTAATGAGGGAACCTAAGGCCCAAAAAATGGAATACGGGCCCACTCTGGGGTCCTAGATTCCTAGCCCAGCCACACCATGGCCCTGGTTTAGGGTTGAGGGTTTTAGGTTTTAGGGTTTAGGGTTTAGGGTTTAGGGTTTAGGGTTCAGGGTTCAGGGTTTAGGGTTTAGGGTTTAGAGGATAAGTTTGAAAGGAGAGAAAACGCAGCGGGTTTTTGTTTAGGGTGGGGGGGGGGGGCAGAGGGGCGGGCTAGTCTCCGTCTTGATGCAAACAATCTTTAACGACCTGCGGAAGGTCAGACTCATCTCCTGTTTAGCACAACCCGATACTACACGCACATCCTTGGAAATAAATGCAACCCTCGAAGATCTTGCTGTCTGCACATCATGGAGAAGGTGACGGGGATCTAGAAGCTGCTGGTCGCGCATACAGGAGCTGCGTTTAAGGATCCAAAGGGTTGCTTTACATCAGGGTTTAGGGTTTAGGGTTTAGGGGTTAGGGTTTAAAGTTCAGGGTTTAGGGTTTAGGGTTTAGGGTTTAGGGTTTAGGGTTTAGGGTTTAGGGTTTAGGGTTTAGGGTTTAGGTTTGAAGGGGTGAGTTATCACTGACGATGGTTCATGCGACCATGCAACTGTTAAGCCGGGGCTGGGACAAAGATAAAAACCATAGGCAACTTCTTCAGAACACATTAATGGACAAGGAAGCCTGAACCTCGCAACCTCTTCGAGAGAAGAACCCTGAGTAGAAGGTCTGGGAGGCTTGGGGTTTAGGGTTTCAGGGTGGGGGGGCTCAACACCAGACGTCCCTTCTTGAGTACACTACATGCCGGGTGGCCCTATGCCCTAAACCCTGAACCCCAAACCCTAAACCCTAAACCCTCAACCCTGAACCCTAAGAACCCTAAGAACCCCGACAGGGACCATCGTTTACAGCATTGACCCCATGAAAGGGCGGGAGGTGGCACCATCACAGCCGCTTTGCCATAGCCTCCTGCCACAGGGGCGCTTGTTTGGGGTTTAGGGTTTAGGGTTTAGGGGTTTAGGGGTTTAGGGGTTTAGGGGTTTAGGGGTTTAGGGTTTAGGGTTTAGGGTTTAGAATTTAGGGTTTAGGGTTTAGGGTTTAGGGTTTAGGGTTTAGGGGTTTAGGGGTTTAGGGGTTTAGGGGTTAGGGGTTTAGGGTTTAGGGTTTTGGGTTTAGGGGTTTGGGTTTAGGGTTTTAGGGTTTAGGGTTTGGGGTTTAGGGTTTAGGGTTTAGGGTTTAGGGTTTAGGGTTTAGGGTTTAGGGTTTAGGGTTTAGGGTTTAGGGTTTAGGGTTTAGGGTTTAGGGTTTAGGGTTTAGGGTTTAGGGTTTAGGGTTTAGGGTGTAGGGTTTAGGGTTTAGGGCTTCGGGATTGGGGATTAGGGCTTGAGGATTGAGGGTTTTGACTTCGAATTTAGGGTTGCGGATGTAGAATCTGGCGAAGTAGAGGCAGGCAGTATACAAGCAATGGAAGCAAACAATACCTCGTGCATCCGCAACATGCAAATAGCATGATAGTGTGCGCAGCACATACTTGTATGTGTATATACAAAAACAAGATTTGCTGTCATGGCAAGAAGCTGTTATAGTGCAGCATAGTACATGATCCTAAAACCAAGTACGCGACGGAAAAGACGACTGCGTACTCCTAGATGGTGCTGCGCTATGGTGCAGCATAGCACCGGCACAGTGGCACCAGCATACGACAAACACAAGTCAGGAACCCGATAACCCCCTTAACCCTGAGCCCCAAAGGCCTGTATCCTGAGTCCTGAACCCAGAGTGCCCAACAACCAAGCATCCAGAGTGCTCCAATCCCCCCAACAAAAACTGAATGAGGTCATCAAGTTTCAACCAGGAACACTGAACTCTGAAATTTTAATCCCCAAATACTGAACCCTCGTCAACCCTAGACCCTCAAGGGATCAAGACTCCTACCTCCAAGGTTGTACCCCTAAAGTACCACATCAGGGGTCCAAGGTAGAACCCCGTGAGGCTCCCTAGACTCCCTAGACTCTGGTTTCCCAACCCTCTCCTTTTCCTTTTCCTTTCCATCCTCCTCCTCCTCCACCACCTCCTCCTGCTCCTCCTCCTGCCACTTTCTCGACGTTGGCGGCCGACGCCCGGCCGCTGGTCACGTCAACGCTGAAGGAGACAAGGTCGCCTCAGCAGGGCTTGTGGGTTGTTGGTTCTTCCGGGGTTTGGGGGTCAAACCCCAAAAACTCTACAGCCTAAGTTTCCCGAGCCAAGACAAATTCAACCCCCCCTCCCCCCCCCCCCCCCCCCCTCCCCCCCCCTCCCCCTCCCCTCGCCTGCCGCGACGGCGTCCCCAACTAGTGCCTCGCAGGTCAAGGCTGCAAATCGAGGCCCGGTTTAAGGGTTTAGGGTTCAGGGCTTAGGTTTTACGGTTTCAGGGCTGAGGGCTGTAGGAGTTCCGGCTGAGGGTTCTGTGAGGGTTTAGAGTTCAGGGTTTAAAGGCTTCAAGGTCTCAATGAGTCTCGGAAGATGCCGGTCTCTCCCCTGAACAGACTAAAGAAACGGTGGGTTTTGGGTTCAGGGCTTATTGAAACTAAACCCCAAATAACCATGAACAGCCCTTAATCCTAGAAGGCACCCGCGCACCCTCACCATCCTGACCTGCAGCGGAGGCGCGCAGAACACCCCTCCCAAAAACCGAACATGTGCTTCCGCACGTGTACAGCCCAGAGGTTAGAGATGAGGCCTTCAAGTTTAGGGTGTGTACTGAGGAGAATGCATGTTTCGCAACCAATGGAGGTGCCTTCCGAAGATCCAACTAAACGAAGCCCTAAGCCCTAAGAAAGGGTTTTGGGGTCTAGACCCGGTTTAGGGTTTAGGGTTTAGGGTTTAGGGTTTAGGGTTTAGGGTTTAGGGTTTAGGGTTTAGGGTTTAGGATTTAGGGTTTAGCGTTTAGGGTTTAGGGTTTAGCGTTTAGGGTTTAGGGTTTAGGGTTTAGGGTTTAGGGTTTAGGGTTTAGGGTTTAGGGTTTAGGGTTTAGGGTTTAGGGTTTAGGGTTTAGGGTCAAGAGTAACCTAATTAGGAATTGAAATGGGTACCCTTTTTGAATTGAAGAGGCTTGTAAGGGAACCTCTACTCTGGGTCCTGGGGGTGTAAGCCCAATCGATCTGGAAAGAAACACGCAAGACACACACACGCACACATGCAAAAGGAAAACCCCTTCAAAGCCTATACATGCGCGCCCGATCCCCCTCTGCACCTTCTGGTGCAAGAAGATGTCCGTGCCGAACACATCTTTCGCTTGCTGGCTCTCGATGAAGCCCCAACCCTTGCCTCGAGTAGGGCTTTAGGGTTTAGGGTTTCGGGGGTAGGGGGGGGGGGGGGGGGGCTAGGAACCCTAACCCCGAACCCCTAAGCCCAAAACCCTAAACCCCGGAGTTGAGGGGCTTGAAGGGATTTGGGGGTTACCTTAATTGTGAAAAAACGGCGCAGGCTTAGTTTACAGCCCTTGGCACAATGGAGGAGTGTACCGCTAAAACGAAAAACACTAAGGGCACCAGTGAAATGTATTTTCCCTTTGTTTAGTAGTTAGGAAAAAATTTCCCCTTGGTGTAGTAGGGGTATGCTGGGCTTGCGTTCTAAACCCTAAACCTTTAGCCCTAAACCCTCAGGGTGTTTTTTGCGGAGCATAAGGGTTCAGAGGCTGTTTTTTGAGATCCATGGTTCCTTGTGGCTGTGGGGGGTGTTTGGTTTGGGGTTTAGTGTTTAGGGTTTAGGGTTTAGGGTTTAGGGTGTAGGGTTTAGGGTTTAGGGTTTAGGGTTCAGGGTTTAGGGTTTGGGGTTTACGGTTTAGGCGGTTTAGGGTTTAGGGTTTAGGGTTTAGGGTTTAGGGTTTAGGGTTTAGGGTTTAGGGTTTAGGGTTTAGGGTTTAGGGTTTAGGGTTTAGGGTTTAGGGGTTCGGGGTTCGGGGTTCGGGGGTATGTTAGGGGTACCCCTTTTCGGAGACATGCCCGGCATTGGGGCAAATAATAACAAGGTACCTGTAATTCCAAACTGAGAACCAGGAAGCTAGGTGGGCTAACCCTAAACCCTAGCCTAAACCCTAAACCCTAAATAGGGCTATTGCGTAGTCCAGAAATTCCTTGCGCAGCAAGCCAAAAGCCCAAGGCAACTAAAGACAAACATCGCCTTCGTTGAACGACTTCACGGTTCCAGAGTAGGTCCTGAGTCTGGGTTTAGGGTTTAGGCTTTAGGGTTTAGGGCTTAGGGTTTCGGGTTTAAGAGTTAGGGAGCTTTAGGCAGGGTTTATGTGTAGGGTTTCGGGGTTTCAGGGGTGTCGTGGGGTAGAGTAGGGTTTCTGTGGCAGCCCGGGAACCATACCATGATGAGGGCCTTTTTGTGGTGCTGGTTAGCCCCCCCCTTTCCCAACCTCATGACGGCTACTTAAGACTTTCTGTTGGGGTGGGAATAGTTCGGGGTACAGGGCAGGAAGCCTTGAGCGACAGGTTTCAGTTAAAGAGTTCAAGGCTTAGGGTTTTGGAGTTTAGGGTTTAGGGTTTAAAGTTTAGGGTTTAGGGTTTAGGGCTTAGGGTTTAGGAGGGTTTAGGGTTTAGGGTTTGAAGCTTCAGGCAGGGGGGGGGGGGGGGGAATCTACCTCCACAAGACAGGCCGAAAGGCTGGTCCGTGGTGGAGCTGGCTTCGCAGTACTTGATGTTAATGGCATGCGGCCTCAGCTCAAGGAGGCATTTTTGGGAACCCTTTTGGGGTTTTTTAACGTTAAAGAACCCTAAATGCATTTTTGGGAACCCTTTTGGGGTTTTTTAACGTTAAAAAACCCTAAATGCATTTTTGGGAACCCTCCAAAGTTTGGAAAGGTGACCTCTCAACCCTAAACCCTAAACCCCAAGCCCAGGGTTTTGGGGGTGCTTTCTTCCGGCTGTGCCCCAAAGTAGGCTTCAGGCACTGAAGGCCCAAGGCCCCCTTGAACCCCAAACCCTAAACACCAAGCCCTAAACCCAAAACCCTAAACCCTAAACCCTAAACCCTAAACCCTAAACCCTAAAGACGGGTGTAGGGTTGGGGACTCCAAGAGCCAAGACGTAGCTCAGCCGCCCTTTGGCTCCGGGTGAGACTGTGAAGCAGACCTGCGCGAGTGTGGAGACTTAGGGTTTAGGGTTTACGGTTTAGGGTTTAGGGTTTAGGGTTTCGGGTTTAGGGTTCAGGGTTTATAAACCCTAAACCCTATAGGATTTAGGGTTTAGGGTTTAGGGTTCAGGGGGGTGGAGGGTTGAGGGTGGAGGGGTGGAGTGCGAGAAGAATGAGGCTTACGGCTTCGGGGCTTGAGGCCCAGTGTCTGGGTTTGGGTTTGGGGGTTATAGGTTTTGTTGGGGGTTGTGAGCATGTCTCATCCTCTCTCTCGTTTTTGGATGTGGGACGTTGTCGACAGTCTAGCCCTGTCAAGCAGGAGATATGTCCACAAAGGGGGGAGGTGTTCCAAATTCTGGCCGCCTTCTGGGACAGCAACTTTTTTCAACAAGCAGAAGATGTCATGCATCTCCACGCACACATGCTCACAAGAAAACACGCAGAGCAGCCCAGACAAGGTGATGATTGCCCCTGAACCCCGCAGACCCCCTTGAACCCTACACAATGCAGAACCCCGAATCCCCTAAACCCCATCCCCACCCCCCTCCTCTCCATTAAAACAAAAAACTTCAATCGGAACCCATAAAACGCGAACCTCGGTCGCCGAGCCTGCACCCCCCCACCACCACCCCACCCAAAAAACACCCCAACCCCCCACCCAAAACCCTAAACCCAAAACCCAAAACCCTAAACCCTAAACCCTAAACCCTAAACCCTAAACCCTAAACCCTAACCCTGCAAGAACTCGGGATATGATTCGCCTCCGCACCAGCAGATGCCCCAGGAATCTCTTCCAAGCTCCTCAGAGAGAGATCCCAGGGCTTAGGGTCTTAGGGGTTTTCGGGCTTAGGTTTCAGAGCTGTGTTTGGGAGGGTTTAGGGGGTTCAGGGTTCCGGGCTCGTGGATTTGTAGGAGCTGGCAGTTTGGGATTTTTAGGGTCTGGTTGGTTTTGCGGTTTGGGCGGCTTTGCGGGCATAGGTCTAAAGAGCAGATGGCGCTGGTAGGGCTGATAGTGGCGTACTGCCAGGTGCCGCACGTTCAGAATCTGTAGAGCTTGCTTGGGTTGTGACGGTTGCCCACCTCAAAACCTTGAACCCTGAACCCTGAAGCCTGAGCCCTAAACCCTAAACCACGCCTTTCTTTCATGCCTGGCCATCCCAACATATCGGGCTACGATCAGGCCCCCAAAAGTCGGACGGGAGCCCAAAGTAACTTACAAGTAGCGGGTTCTTGGATGAGCCAGTATGAAACACTTTAGGCTGCGTTCTTAGCCGCGAGGTTTGAATGTTAGGGCCTCGATTTCGTGGCTCTTGCGTGCATCACGGGCACGTCCGGAGGACGAAGATGTCGGTCTGTCAGGGGGGCCCGGGTTGAGGGGCGCTAGTTGCTAAAGATACGGGCAGGGCGTAAGGGCACTACTCTGCAGCGGGTGGTTCGACAGACAGAGTTGAGGCTTCTCTAGGAGAGCAATGTCTGAAATTCAGAAACGAAGCCCCAGGAAAAGAGTAGGAAAGTATAAGGAACATGCCTGCGTACTTTGCATACCTCCTATATTTCTGAGGTTCCCTTGGTTGGGTTTCACACAGCTGTTCCTGAATTCGGCCCGAAACCTAAACAACCTGGTACCCCTAAACCCACATGTTCCTGAACCGCTAGTACCCCCGAACCCTATAAACCCTCAACCTTGAACCCAAAACCCTTAAACTCCAAACCCAAAACCCAACCTCCAAATGTCCCTCAAAGGGCACAGAGGAGGATTCAAGGTTTGGGTTCAGTCATGGGCTCTCCTACTACCCTCTATATACAGTTAGCAATGACCATTTCCATTTTCTAATCATGCACAACCACCTAGCACCCTAAACCATAACAACCTATACCTCAACCCTAACCTCACCAAAATACCCATAGTAAGACCCACAATATAGAACCATTGGAAGACCCATACATCACCACATAGAAAAATCCCAACCTCAAACCCATATACCAATACTCCCATAGCAAAACCATATTCCCCAACCCATATTCCCCAACCCTAGAAAATGGAAATGGTCATCTTAAATAATTTTACAATAATAGGAATAAGGCTTAGGGATAAGGTAGTAATAAGAAACAAGAATAATATTATTTCAACAAAATAATACTATTATTGGTGTGTTATTTAGGCTTGACTATTTCGCTGTATTCTTCTTCAATGTCCTGAATACTTTTATTCAACCACTTGACTCCATTCTTTGGTTTCACATCTAAATATTTAGTGTCTGTGATTCCCCTAAATTGACACAGTATTTCAATATGTTCAATTAGATCCGAATATTGTTTTACTAACTGTTTATCTTCTGAGATTTTGTCTTCTAAAAGAGATATATCGCGCCTAACATTCAAGACATCTTCTTGATCAAAAACACTTTCATAAACTTTAAGCAACTTACATAACTCCTTACATTTGCTTGAATAATCTATTTCATTTAATTTTATTTCATATATCTTCTTGATATACTTCGCTTGTATTTTATATATATTTAGATCTGAATAATCCATTTTCCTCTTAATATATATAGTTCTTATTTCTTTAAGTGTTTTTCTTCAGAAATTCTTTTCTTAAGACCTATCGACAGGAATTTCAATAATGATCCTATCCTTATGCTTTCCGAATAGCATAAAATAGTCTTCTAAGAACTCATCGTTCATCAACAACTGATGGACGTGATTGAATACTTTATCAAGATCGGATTTAGGTTTGTCAGGATCGGATTTAGGTTTGTCAGGATCGGATTTAGGTTTCTCGGGTTCCTCTTCATCAACAAATTTATTAGGAAATTGATCGTTTAATCGTTTGCGTATTTCCCTTTTCCGCTTCTCGTATTCTGCCTTAATTTCTGCTTGTATGTCATCGTTTAGTTTGCCTTCTTTCCTTATATTACCTAATTTCCTTAAATAATCTTTCATCAGTACATTTTGTTCCGATTTCGGATGTAACACATAATGGAAATGGGCATCCGAATATCCTTACTTGAATGCCGTAGTGTTCAAACACCGGCACCATATCCTGTATTGATGCCCCGTTCGTTTTGAAATCCTCTTCGGTCTTATTCATCAGTTTTGACATACTTTCTTTTGTTAATCTGTTCTTCTCACGTCTTTTTTCACCCATTAGCGTATCCTTATACCAATCGGTTATGGTGTTAAACCAACACTCGTTTTCTTTGTAATGCTCTACATTTATGGCTTCCTGAAAGGTTTCAAACTCGGGTCTAAAGGCGTTTGGATGTAGATGTTATACATACTTAAACTTGCGGTATTTGTTAGTTTTTCGTTTTTAGGGTCAAAATTGACATCATCATCAACACGTTCTACACTGAGTAATTTAATACAATCAATGTAGTCCTTATGAAATTCTAACTCGTCATATGCTTCTCGGTCGGTTTGTAAAGTGCTATACAACTTAATAAACAGTTTTGCCGTTTCCTTCTCGGTGCGAAATATCCTTTTTCTAACTATGTCTTCTATGTAAATAGTAGATCTTACATTCAATGTTTTCGGGTCTTTCCATAAAATAACGCAAGGTCTGCCTTTGCTGTCTTTAAATGCTGTCTTGAGCTCCTTTTCCCTCTTTTCGTCCTTCAGTCTGTAAAACAACGCATCTACCGAGTAGGTGTTAGTAGTATTTCGCTTTTTGTTTTCCTTCTTTGCTTTTTGCATTCGTTGCCCGAGTGGTTCTTTGTCGTGGTGTTTGTCGTGGATTTTGTCGTATACTGTGTTTGCTTTCGCTTTTTGCTTGTCCGTTGTTGCGGTTATAAACTGTCGGATTAAATTGTCCGCGGTGGTGAATTGAGCTATTTTGCGGCCTTCATAAAAATTAATTAGATTTTGTATTTTCTCTCTGGTGCCCTGCGTGAGACGATTTTTGTAGTTATCGTAGGTTGTTTGTAGTGCCCTCGTGTTACGTTTAATATTTTTGCTCATATACAATATAATTACAATATAAATGAAATTTCTTTTTAAATACATCTTCTAAAGATTTTCGTTTTATATTTAGAAACTTATTTAAAGAAATAGCAGAAATATATAGTATAGTAATATGACACAGTTCAAAAGTCCCGAGGATATGACAATGGATGAGATTAAGCAACAACTGGCTTTGTATCAGAGGCTTTACTATAACAAAAGGAAAGAAGACGAGCAATTTATGCTGAAGAAGCGCGAAGCAAGTTTAAGACACAACCAGAAGAAGAAGCTTAAGGAATACATAGCAGAGAATAGTTTAAGTGAAGAAGATTTGACGCCCACACAAATTAACGAAATCATTACGGATAAGAAGCCTAGCGGGAAGAAGCGCGGAGCACCCAAATACCATATGAACGAATACAAAGTGATTATGCCTAATGCTGTTCAAAATGATGATTTACTTAGTTATATTAAATCATGATTTTTGTTACTTATTTATATGAGCGAGAAACAGAAAATCACTAATGATGTATATTTTGATAGAGCGGGTTATGGTTCAAAACAAAGGACATTAAGCGAAGCACGGGAGAAGGACAAAACTATAACAATGGCAGATATTAACGATTTTTTTAGAAGAAATGTTGAACAAAAAAGAAAGCCAGTAGGCCAAAACAGTTTTATCGCCCCGCACTCCGCCTACGAATATCAGATGGATTTGTTTTTTTATAAACAATTTGGATGAACAAAAGTTTAGGGTAGGTGTTTTGATGATTGATGGTTTGATAAATTCATGTGTGTAGTGCCGATAAAAAGCAAACAAGAAGGAGACGTGGCGAGTGGAATGATTGAATGTTTAAATCAGATGGGTAAGAAACCTCAAATAATTTATACAGACGATGAAGGCGCATTGAACAAGGAGGCAATACAAAAGTATTTGAAGGATGAGAACATAGAACATCACAGAACAAGAGCGCATCCAAATTTTAGCGAAAGAGCCATCCGAACATTTAAAGATATGTTGTATAGGAGAGTTGAAGCGGATGAGAAAAAAGGAAAACAAAACATCCAATGGCCAGATTACATATTAGAAATACTACTCACCTATAATAATCAAATGAAGCACTCGGCCACGGGATTTACGCCGAAAGATGCCCGAAAACGCAGTAATCAGTTCAAAGTGAAAACAAAATTAACGATGAAGGGCAAGAAGAACCGCGGATATCCCGATTTAGATGTAGGGGACGAAGTTAAGATATTTAGGAAGCGAAAACCAAATGAAAAAGAAAGAGTGGGAAATTACAGCCAAAATATTTATACCATAGAAAGCATTGAAAACAAATTAGGTCAATATCATTACAGAGTTGAGGGTGTTGATAGACAGTATTTGCAGTTTGAATTGCTGCAGGCTTGAGGGTGGTTTTGTGGACTTGGGGGTCAAAGGGGCTTGCCACGCTGGTGAAGCTGTGCTTTTTCTGCATGATCAGTGGTTGTCCACGTTGCACTGCCCATCTTCATTCCATCCAAAACAGACGAGCCGACCATCTGCCCGCACTGCACAAGTATGACTCTTGCCAGCTGCGACAGCCAAAACGGGTCCCAAATCTGCTGGCACATCACATTGCCCATCTTCATTCCGTCCAAAGCAGATGAGCCGACCATCTGCCCGCACTGCACAAGTATGATAGCCACCTGCTGCGACAGCCAACACGGGTCCCAAATCTTCTGGGACCTCACAGGCCTTCAATCCAAAACAGACGAGCCGACCATCTGCCCGCACTGCACAAGTATGATAGTAGCCAGCTGCGACTGCCAAAACGGGTCCCAAATCTGCTGGAACATCACACTGCCCATCTAGATTCCGTCCAAAACAGACGAGCCGACCATCTGCCCGCACTGCACAAGTATGACGGTGGCCAGCTGCGACAGCCAAAACGGGTCCCAAATCTGCTGGCACATCACGCTGCCCATCTTCATTCCGTCCAAAACAGTTGAGCCGACCATCTGCCCGCACTGCACACGGCCAGCTGTGACTGCCCAACCTTCTGCCACCTGCCAAGTGGCACTGCCCACGTCTGATGCAGGCACTGCAGGCTATCAAACCACCTTTCCTCGTTACCCGACTGCTATAACTGTTGCAGGAAACTCGAAACTTCCCGTAGTGTGTGGCAGTCTGAGTCCATGTACGCATGTTTCTGGACAAGCATCCAATACGTCGAAGCTGTAGCAGAGCGTAGCGCGACTGGCACAGCAAGGGAACGTGCCCGGAGCCAGCACGGACTGGCAGAAAAAAAAACACCTTGCCATCGTGGATGTCAAGAAGAATGTGGTAAGTACCAGGGCCACCAGGGCAGCTTTCATAACGATTGAGAGATGCATGCCGCGGTGTGCTTGGTGCGGAAAGACGACCATGTGGACAAGTAGTTGATGCATTTGCTACGACTGTTATGAGCGAAGGCAAGACAATCACAGACCGTTGGACCAGAGACCTCACAGCGGCACCAAAACACCGGACTTCACTGACACGACTACTGTGATGTAGGTATTACTCTCAAATTTGTGGCCTCATTACCGTTGCAACCTTTTTCCTAAACCGTATTCCTGATAAATATTTCAAAACAGCAGGCCATTTCCGTTTCTTTCGGGTTGGGTGTCATGGGTTTTCTACGCGGTGGGTCATACTATGGGGTTCAGTATGCTAGTATCTATGGGGTGGTGCATGGTTCCATTGTATGGTTTGCATCATGTGGGTCTTGGGTTGGGGTCTTCCTACGGGTATTCTGGGTGGCCTGGGAGGTGGTCATGGTTAGAAAATGGAAATGGTATATGCTAACTTATACTACCCCCTGGGTTCCGCCCTTAACTAACCCTAAACCCTAAACTCTAAACCCTAAACCCTAAACCCTAAACCCTAAACCCTAAACCCTAAACCCTAAACCCTAAACCCTAAACCATGCAGGCATCCCGCTGGGCGATGCGCACAAGGGGCCACCGCTGGCAGAAGCTACGCGAGGCGATGTCACCCCTAACCCCGAACCCTTAAATTACAAACCCTAAACCATAAACCCCTAAATCCCAGTTTCTAAAGCCTAAGCCCTAAACCCCCAAAACCCTAAACCCCTAAATCCCCCCTTCACCCCCAACCCCTAAACCCCTAGACTCCAGAAGCCATTTCTTGACTTTGCCAACATGTTCTGCTTGAGGTTTTGTAGGAATAGTCGTTTAGGGTTTAGGGTGTAGGGTTTAAGGCTAAGTCTTTCATTTTCCTGGCTTTTGTTTGGAAACCATGGAAGGGGGGGGGGGGGGGGGGGTAGTCTAGAGCGGGGTAGTAGGGGAAGCCATGGTTCAAGTCTCGGAAATCCTTTTCGAGGACCCTCTAAAAACCTCAAACCCTCAAACCCTCAAACCCTCAAACCCTCAAACCCTAAAGCCCTAAAGCCCTAAAACCCTGAACCCCAAAACCTAAACCCACTAGTGTCTGGTTGGGTTTTGGTTGAAAAGAGTTCAGGACTTTCGGGCTCGGGACTGATGGAGATTGGGGTCTGCAGGACTTTGCTTGCCCTAAACCCTAAACCCTAAACCCTAAACCCCAAACCCTTAACTCGAAAAAGCGCACCCATGGGCCATCCCAACCTTGTTCAGAAACCTCTGGAGCGCGTGGCAGGTGATGTGCCCCCAGCCCTTCTCCTCGCGTCGAGTTTCGGCCCTTAAACCCTAAACCCTAAACCCTAAACCCTAAACCCTATGGGGGTTTGGCGTGTGGGATTCTCGGGTTTGGAAAGGTTTGGTGGGGTTTAGGGCCTGGAGCTTCTGGCTCGGGGTTTAGGGCTTAGGGTCGGTTTACGGTTTAGGGTTTAGGGTTTAGGGTTTAGGGTTTAGGGTTTAGGGTTTAGGGTTTAGGATTTAGGGTTCAGGGTTTAGGGTTTAGGGTTTAGGGTTTAGGGTTTAGGGTGCCGTGGAGGAGGTGGTTGAGGAGCTCTGCCCCTCCTCCCGCCCTTGCGATGACACTGGCGCTCCTGGTTGACCTGCTTGATCGTGCCAAAGAACACCTCGGGCACATTGTGGTTCTCAAGGGGACGAAGGGAGGGACCCTTACAAGGGACCTTAGGGGTAATGTAGGAGCTACTTGGGTATATAGGGACTGTACATAGGGATTTTATGGGGGAATAAGATTAAGTTTCAGTCCGCCAGGATTTTCTTAACGAAAGAACTACGTGCCGGGGTTTGCATTGGAGCTGTATGTTTGGCCCCTTGAACCGTGAATCTCCGAACCCCAACTCACCAGCCGGCTTCACATGTTTTTCCACTTTCCCTTGGCCTTGTGCACCGTGAAGAACATCACCTATCTCTGAAGCCTTACACTCGTTTTGGGCTTAGGCTTTCGGGGCTTGGGGTTTAAGATCCCACTGCTTCTGCGCCCCCAAATCCCTGAGCCCTCCCTGACGCTGAAGCATAGACAGCCTGGGTCGGATTCGGCAAGGAGGCTCCCATGCCAGGCTGGGCCATGCCCATGGCACCCATGCCTGCGTGTCTATTTTGAAACTTTGCTTCTGCATTAAATACAGCCTGACTCATTCCCATTCACCCTACTGACGGGGGGGCTGCATCCAGCAACATCCGATTCAGGACTTGGGCTTTCAGCGATGACAAGCGCCCCAGACCCAGCATCCTCGCTGAAGTAAACTCGAGGAAGCCCCAGACCCGACAACCCGGCCCCCACAAGCCCTAAGCCCTAAAGCCTCTCCTAAACCCGACAGAACGATTCACTTCAAACGCAAACCCTACTTTCACGCTCCCTAAACCCACACAACTGAATACCTCCAGCCTCGTTGGTAGCATGGCCTATACCCGAAGAACTAAACCCCAAACCCTAAACCCTAAGCCCTAAACCCTAAACCCTAAACCCCAAGCCCTAGGTTGAAAGATGTGGGGTGCCTGTCACGGGAACCATCGGTGGACCCATCCTGGCTGCTGACAGTGGCATTTCACGTGGTGTCTGGGTTTAGGGTTTAGGGTTTAGGGTTTAGGGTTTAGGGTTTAGGGTGTAGGGTTTAGGGTTTCGGTAGAGATGAGCTTGCTTTTTGGGCTTTTGCCAAGGGCTTAGGGCTTGGGGATTTGTGCGCCATGTGCGCTGTGACTCTGCTTTGGTGCCTACCGGCGTGTCCGACTCCCATATCACCCTGGCTATTTCGATATACGTAACAAGATGTCCGAAGGTTCGCGTTCCGGCGGTGTGGCAACGATGCCGCGCGGCCTGCAGACGGTAGCTTCCAAGGTGACATCGCTATATGCAACTTCCGGCCGGCATTCCCTCGAAGTTTCTTTGCGCTTCTTGGTCAGTCCTCAATTTTGATGCCTTTTTTGATTTTAGGCATCCTAATAAAAAGCGGCCGCCTTAGAATAAGCACCCCAAAAAGAGACCATATTTTGGAGAAGTGGCCAATTACAAGCAGGCCAGTAACCGAGGGAGAGGATTGCCGTGCTGTGCATCCTGAGAACCTCCTGCATCCTGCTTGGAGGTTCGTGGTACTTGTTAACCAATTATAACTGTACATATAACCCATTTATAAGCCCCTTACGGGACCGAATATGGTTTTAAGTACAGTTACACGTACAGTTATAGTTGGTTGATAAGTACCATGAACCTCCAAGTGGGTGTTCCTCGGCATTGCCTGCTGTTCGGTTCCTTTGGGTTTGGAGATGCGCTTCTTTGAGGTGGCTTGTTGAAGGTTTCGGGTTTAGGGTTGAGGGTGTTTAAACTTAGGGCTGTGCCATGGAGTGCAGCATTTCGACAACCCTTCAGGGTCTTAAGTTGGAATTTCGGCCCAAACCGAGCTTCCTAGGTCCAAAGGCCACTCACACAAACCTCGTTCGGAGCAGGGTGCACCGTTTAAGCTCAAGGCAAGGCGCAGCCCTAAACTTAAAGCCCAACTCATCATTCCCATGACTGAAGTCAAATGGTCGCAGACGTCATGTGTGTGTTAGGCTAGGCCCCATACAGCAACATCGTCATTCTTCTGGGCCCCCGGCAGTCTCCCTCACCCGAACCCTAAACTGGGCCTCACCTTTACCTGCTCAGGGGTTTAAGACTTCGGGCTCTTGGAAAATGCTAGAAGCGGGCCCTGCACCCCAAACCCGCGGAGCTTCAAACATAACGCCAAAAGGCCTTCTCATTCATGAAGCCCTGGGACATGAAGTGCCCTATTTTATGGGGGACGAGATCAGGGTTTAACAAAAGTAACATGAAGACTGAAGGCTAGACATTTGGGCTTCCTTAGACGGCTTCTCACGATTACCCTGTGATCAACCGGCACAACTGGGCACAACTCAAGACGGGGTCACATGTGGCCCTGCATCATGCCCATGTAGCCGCCACCACCGCTGTAGCCGCCACCACCGCTGTAGCCGCCACCGCCGCTGTAGCCGCCACCGCCGCTGTAGCCGCCACCGCCGCCCATGCCGCCCATGGGTGCATAACCTTCGGCTCTGCGGCTAGAAAAGCCCTATACATCCCGAAAGACCACGAGGAACCAGACCTCAAACACCAAAACCCAACCCGAAACCCGAAACCCCCGAACCCATGGGTGGATGGCCTAAAGGTGTACGTCGCGGAGACAGCATGTCTCGAAGGCGTTTCTAGACTCTGTCTGAGCCTTAAGGGCTCAGAGTTTAGGGATGTAGGATCTGGGGCTTAAGGCGGTTTAGGTTTCAGGGTTCAGGGTTCAGGGTTCAGGGTTCAGGGTTCAGGGTTCAGGGTTCAGGGTTCAGGGTTCAGGGTTCAGGGTTCAGGGTTCAGGGATTAGTTTAGGGTTTAGGGTTTAGGGTTTAGGGTATAGGGTATAGGGTTTAGGGTTTAGGGTTTAGGGTTTAGGGTTTAGGGTTTAGGGTTTAGGGTTTAGGATTCAGGGCTTGCCCTAAGCCCTACGTAGGGTCTCAATCGCCCTCAAGATCTCTTGCGTGCCGTTTCTCGCGCCTTGCATAGCTGGCGACCCGCCACCAAGGACCTGTGACAAGATACTCCAAACTTGAGATGCTCATACTAACCGTCCCAAGGTTTAGGGTTTAGGGTTTAGGGTTTAGGGTTTAGGGTTTAGGGTTTAGGGTTTAGGGTTTAGGGTTTAGGGTTTAGGGTTTAGGGTTTAGGGTTTAGGGTTTAGGGTTTACGGTTTTGAGTTTAGGGTTTAGGGTTTCGGGCTTAGGGTTTAGGGTTTAGAATTGGGATGTTCCCCTTATACTAACAGCCCTTAATAGGGATTCTAGTACCCCCCTATGATAACCCCTATTCGGAACTGTTAGAATGAGGGGGAACATCCCAACTCCAAACCCTACTTGGAGGTTCAGGGTACTTATTCACCAACTATGGCTGTACTTATCACCCACACAAAAGCCCGTTACACGCCCTAAGATGGTTGTATTGCAGTTATAAGTACAGTACAGTTATACATTGGTTAAGTTCATAAGTAACATGAACCTCCAAGTAACAAAAAAAAAACGACCTCTTAGACCTTGAACCCGTAAGCCCTACACCCAAATCCCGACACACTGAGACCATAAACCATACACCATAAACTTCGACATGCCCGAACCCCAAAACTAAAAACATAAACAGCCTAAACCCTAACCCCTAAACCCTAAACCCTGAACCCTAAACCCTGAACCCTAAACCCTCTAAACCCTGAACCCTAAAACCTGAACCCTAAACCACCACCCCTCGCAGTATGCCTGGACCTCTCCCACAACCTGAGGTCCCCGATCTTTCTGCTCTGCCTGCCATGGGCTCCAAGGGTTTGGGATTGAGGGTTGAGGGTTGAGGGTTGAGGGTTGGGGGTTGAGGGTTGAGGGTTGAGGGTTTAGGGCTTAGGGTTGAGGGTTGAGGGTTGAGGGTTGAGGGTTGAGGGTTGAGGGTTGAGGGTTGAGGGCTTAGGGCTTAGGGTTGAGGGTTGAGGGTTGAGGGTTGAGGGTTTAGAGCTTATGGTCTATCACGTGTTTTTCAGCAGGGTTTAGGGTTCAGGGTTTTGGTGTTTGGGGTTTAGGGCTGAGGGTCTTGGGTTTTGGGTTTTTATAAGGTTTAGGGTTGCTTCTCCGTGTGTGTGTGTGTGTGTCGAACAATTCTAAGGTTGGGGAAGGGGGGGCTAGGGGGGGTTGGCGTTGAGGACGCCTTTCGCTGATTGGAAGCAAACCTTTGGGAGGCCTCTACGCCGAACATGAAGCAAGCGCTGCCTTCGCTAAACCCTAAACCCTAAGCCCTAAACCCTAAACCCTAAACCCTACATGCAAGGAGTTTAGGGCTTGACTGCAGCGATTTGGCGAATATCAGCCAAGAAGAGGCCAGCTGGGCTTTGGGTTGAGGGTTGAGGGTTTAGGGTTTAGGGTCTTCTTGCCAGGTTCAGAATCATCGTGCTGAGGCTTCAGGGTTTAGGGTTGAGGGTTTAGGGTTTAGAGTTTAGGGTTTAGGGTCACATTACCAGTTTGGGAGTCAGAGGGCTCAGGGTCCGGGGGCGTAGGGCAGAGAGAGCGCTGACTGACACCACCAAGTCCCGAAAAACTACCCCTGAAACCTTGAAGCCCTTTTTCCCCAAACCCTGAACACTGCAATGTCACTCAACAGCACTCCAGATACTCTGTCTCTACTGTTGCAACACACCCCTCCACTCCACCCCCACCCCACCCTAAACCCGAAACCCTAAACCCTAAACCCTAAACCCTAAACCCTAAACCCTAAACCCTAAACCCTAAACCCTAAACCCTAAACCCTAAACCCTAAACCCTAAACCCTAAACCCTAAACCCTAAACCCTAAACCCTAACCTAAACCCTAAACCCTAAACCCTAAACCCTAAACCCTAAACCCTAAACCCTAAACCCTAAACCCTAAACCCTAAACCCTAAACCCTAAACCCAAGTACAACACAACAAAAGAAGGTAGAGCTTGAGGTGGACCTGCGGGATGTATAAGATCTCGGGTTGGGAAGTAGGGCTTGGGGGTCTAGGAGCTTCAGAAAGCCCTAAACCCTACACCCGAAACCCTGAACCCTAAACCCTAAACCCTAAACCCTAAACCCTAAACCCTAAATCCTAAACCCTAAACCAACCATTACTCCACAACCAAAGAAGCCCCGCCTTGAACTGCACTTGGGCACCAGTGGCGATCATCCCCTGTGGGACCTGGCTCCTCACAACAAACAAGGGCTTTGTTTTTTGGGGTTTGGATTTTGGATTTTGGGTTTTGAGGTTTGGGTTTGGGGTTTGGGGTTTGGGTTTGGGGGCTTAGGGTTCAGGGGCGTTGCGTTCGGATTGGAAACCAAGGTTTCGAGGTCCATGATGCCGGTGCAGATTCTGCAAACAGCGGACTTCCATTCTGTCCCTCAACCCTAAGCCTTACACCCTAAACCCTAAGTACAGCGGCCCACCAGCTGATCACCCTACCGGCACGTGAGACATGTGGCTGCGCCTCAGGACGAAGACGTCCTTGCCAAAGATGTTCGTTGCGGCATCGCAACCAAGGAAGCCGAAGCCCTGGCAGCTGGCATTTTTTTTCCGTTTGAAGGTCTTTGACAGTACTCCCCAGGAAGGTACTCTTCGACCCAGCAAGGGTAGATACAAAAAAGTCCCACAAACCTACCTAGACGGCTTGCAAGCACCTAAAAGAAACCACCATTTTCTAGGTCGGAACCGACTCTACAAAACCCTACACCTAAAAATCACGAATATATTCTTCCATGTGATCAAGGCAATATAAGGGAACCCTAAACTCCTAAACCCTAAGGCCGAAGTTCAGGGAGAAGGGTTTAGGGTTTGGGGTCTAGGGCTGCGGGATGCTTCGTATGTTTGCGAATTTAGGGTTTAGGGTTCAGGGGTTTGGAGAGTGCCTCGGCTCACACGGACTTAAACCCTCAGCTCCCAGACCTGTCTTGTCTTGTCTGTCCGCTTATAACTTATTCTGCAGCGTGCAGGGCACCTCAACAAACAAACCAGCAACTCACCACAGCAGCTCCAAGACGCCAAAAGAAATTGCTCACTCGCAACCAAACCCCAAACCCCAAAACCCCAAAGCCCCAAACCTCAAACCGCAAACCCCAAGCCCCAAAGCCCAAACCCCAAAACCACAGCCCCCAAACTCTAAACCTGCTGAGGGCGATGGACCAGGGTACTCCTTGCGACAGTGACCTGCCTTGTCCATGTTGAAGGACTTCACGACCCCGAAGAAGTTGTAGGTTCCATCCTCTTGGGGTTTCGGGGTGTGGGGGTCTGCGGCTTAGGGGTTTGGGGGCTTAGGGGTTTAGGGGTTTAGGGGTTTAGGGGTTTAAGGGTTTTAGGGTTCTGGGGTTTTAGGGTTTTAGGGTTTAGGGTTTTAGGGTTTTAGGGTTTTAGGGTTTTAGGGTTTAGGGGCTTTGCATGGTATTTAGGGCTCAGGGCTCAGGGCAACTCAAGTCACCAGTCCACAGTTTGCAACCTCGGGCTTAGGGTTTAGGGTTTCGGGCTTAGGGTTTAGGGTTTAGACCTTAGGGTTTAGGGTTTAGGGTGTAGGGTGTAGGGTGTAGGGTTTAGGGTTTAAGGCTTCGGGTTTTTGGTTTAGTACACCTTGCTTTACGAGGAAAATGAAGAAATTCAACCGCAGCAGGAAGCTACACGCTTCAAACCCAAAAGTCCGGGTTTAAGGGCTTAGGGTTTAGGGTTTAGGGTTTAGGGTTTAGGGTTTAGGGTTTAGGGTTTAGGGTTTAGGGTTTAGGGTTTAGGGTAAGGGCTTGGGGGTGCATCTGGGGTTTCGGGTTAGGGCTTGAGGCTTGTGTGGGGTTTTAGAGCTTTCGGGTTTTGGGTGGGTTTTGGGATTACCCTAAACCCTAAACCCTAAACCCTAAACCCCAAACCCTAAACCCTGAACCCCAAACCCCTACTTGTCCACGCCTGGGA
The DNA here is from genome assembly GCA_905221605.1 of Symbiodinium natans. Classification (NCBI taxonomy): domain Eukaryota; class Dinophyceae; order Suessiales; family Symbiodiniaceae; genus Symbiodinium; species Symbiodinium natans. The sequence continues at coordinate 37,617 of CAJNDS010002569.1, read as the reverse complement.
CGAGATGACCTTGACGCCAGCCGCCTGGAGCCCCTTCGGCGTCTCCCGGACAGTGAAGGACACCTACCGAAGAACTGTAGGACTTAGGGTTCAGGGTTCAGGGTTCAGGGTTTAGGGTTTAGGGTTTAGGGTTTAGGGTTTAGGCTTTAGGGTTTAGGGTTTAGGGTTTAGGGTTTAGGGTTTAGGGTTTAGGGTTCAGGGTTTAGGGTTTAGGGTTTAGGGTTCAGGGTTCAGGATTTAGGGTTTGGCTTAGGGCTTGGAGGTTTAGAGGGGCTCCGAAGAACAAGACTGTCTGTTCACCACGAAGTCGCTAGGTATCATCCTGCAAAAGTTGCGTTCTGCTGATTCACAGCAAAGACAAGAAATCGCTGCAAACCCTACCACCAAAATCCTCGAACCTCTTGAGGCCCGCTAAGCACCCAAACCCTAAACCCTAAACCCTAAACCCTAAACCCTAAACCCTGAACCCTAAACCCTGAACCCTAAACCCTAAACCCTGAACCCTAAACCCTGAACGCAATCGCAAGGGACCTGGTCCCCCTGGCTGGCGCAGTACCCACCCAGCTCCGTCTTGAGCAGCAGCAGATCTCCTCCAGGACCCACAGCGGTCAACTTAAGGGTTTAGGGTTTAGGGTTTAGGGTTTAGGGTTTAGGGTTTAGGGTTTAGGGTTTAGGGTTTAGGGTTTAGGGTTTAGCCTCTATCCTAAACCCCTCAACCCAAATCCCTTCATCCCCAGTAGCCTATATGGGTGTAGGTTTAGGGTTTAGGGTTTAGGGTTTAGGGTTCAGGGTTTGGGGTTTCGGGTTTGGGGTTTCGGGTTTGGGGTTTAGGGTTTAGGGTTAAGGGCCCTTCATCCAGGCCGCCTATATAGAGGTTTACGAGAACCGGGGACGCCTAGGATTTACCCCCAAGAGTAGGATCCCCTTACCAGAAGGACCTCAACAAGGTACCCCTCATATCGTAAACCCCCGTATGAATTAAGATTCCAAGATACATGAAGGTGCCATCTTACACGGGCACATGGAGACAGCATGGCTCGACTGCACGGGGGCCAGGGGGGGGGGGGGGGGGGGGGAGGAGAGGGCCTCGGGTTTACGCTTTTTCTGCGAAGAAAAGAGAGAGAGAGAGAGAGAGAGAGAGAGAGAGAGACACACACACACACACACACACATATATATATATATATATGTATATATATATATACATATTCCTACTAAGTTTTAGGGGCCTTGTGGAGTGGAACGCATCTAGGCTTCTGAAGACATCGCCTAGAGTCAGCCTTGGCAAGGGCACCAGAACCATCCTCCCTAAACCCTAAACCTAAACCCACTGAAAACACTTATCCTTAACCTTCTTCGGCCCGTAGCAAGGCAGCCCTTACCAGAGAACGGCGCCCGCCTCCTGCCTCCTCACTGGTGATGAAGCCCCAACCCTTCCTGAGCATGCCGACACGCGTGGGCTGTGCGTTTTCTCAGCCCCTACACCCCCCGGTTGAAGGTTTAGGGTTTAGGGTTTAGGGTTTGGGGTTTAGGGTTTCGGGTTTAGGGTTTGGGGTTTAGGGTTTAGGGTTTAGGGTTTAGGGTTTAGGGTTTAAGGTTTAGGGCTTAAGGTCTAGGGTCCATGACCCATGGCGTCATGTCAGAAGACGCATGAGCGGCACGCGCCACAACTTTCTTTATGGCACGCACACACGCTGATGAGGACTCGGGGGTGGCGGGAGGCCCCCCAAACCCAATAAACACTGGGGGCCTCGGGCTCTCAACCACCCGAAGAGTTTAGGGTTTAGGGTTTAGGGTTCAGGGTTCAGGGTTCAGGGTTCAGGGTTCAGGGTTCAGGGTTCAGGGTTCAAGGTTTAGCTGAACGGGTTTAGGGTTTTCGGGGTTGTGGGCTTGGGGTTGAGGGTTGCAAACTTAAACCATCAATCTGTCTGTCCCCTGCGCCGGGCGTCATCGGGTTGAACGACTTCACCACGCCACTGTATTCCATGGCGCTTGTCTACACCCTATACCCTAAGGCCTTAAACCCTATAAGCCTTGTAGGCCCTGAATCCTAAGAGACCCTAACCTCAGAACCTAGAGGAGAATGGCTCAGAGCTCCGTGTTTAGGTCCAAGGCTAAGGGGTTCACCTCGGGGGTCGAGCCGGGGGGGCAGGGTGGTTTACCCTAAACCCTAAACTCTAAACCCTAAACCCTAAACCCCATAAAAGAGTCCTTGTAGTTGAAGTGGCAATTGAAGCCAACTGCCAGCTACTTGGTGACAGGCCGGGCATCGGGCTTGCGGGGGTTCGGGCTTGGGGGTCCACTTCGGGATTTGCTTGGGGCGATCGGCTTCTGGACTTCTTTTCATCATACCACGGGCAACTCAACATTTCTCAGTTCCCAGCTGGTGGGCCAAGGGCGAAGGAGTCAGGCAAACTATGGAGAAACTAGTTCAAAAAAGATCCCCTTGTAGACCTAAATGCCTACACATAAACTACCCTATGGTTTAAGGGTTTAGGGTTGTTTAGGGTTTACAAAAAAACAACGCTCTCAGCCACAGCGAATGTACAGTCGCCTCGAAGACACTGCGAGGTCTCGAATTTCCCGTTCTCACTACGCGCAGGCTGCCCTCCACGATATCCCAACTAGTAGACCCTGATGTCCCTGAAAAGCGCTGAACCCCCCTAAACCCTAAACCCTGAACCCTAAAACCCTAAACCTGAACCCTGAAACCTAAGCAAGACTCCTCAATAACGCACCCTCAAGACCCTTAACTGCCAGGACCATGAGGCGCTTGCCTGCTCCAACCCCAAACAGAATCTCCGACTTTTGCAGTTTAAGGTTTAGGGTTTAGGGTTTTAGGGTGTTAGGGTTTTAGGGTTTTAGGGTTTTGGGGTTTTAGGGTTTTTGGGTTTTTTGGGTTTTAGGGATTTAGGGTTTTAGGGTTTTAGGGTTCAGGGTTTGAGGTTCAATAGATCCCCAGGATGCCCTTACCATCAGGTCGCGAAACCCGTCTCAATCCCTGCACCCTAAACCCTAAACCCTAAACCCTAAACCCTAAACCCTAAACCCTAAACCCTAAACCCTTAAACCCTAAACCCAAACGAGCCCCAACCTCCAGGCACACCTCCGAAGTGCCGGGCCTGGCATGTGCAATGCCGAAAAGCAGGGTTTAGGGTTTAGGGTTTAGGGTTTAGGGGTTTCGAGTTTCGAGTTTCGAGTCTAGGGTTTAGGGTTTAGAGTTTCGAGTTAGGGGTTATAGGGGCTTACACAGAAGACAACTTGAGTTTGGGCCCACAAGCCCCTAAATCCTATACCCTAAACCCTAAGCCCTAAGCCCTAAACCCAAACCCTAAACCCTAAACCCTAATGTTTGAACGGTATTAATAAACCCCCCGGATTAGACCGGTCCACCCCCCGAAAATGCCCGCCCGTCCGATTAGTCAACCCCCGCGATTAGACCGGTCCTGGCCTCATGTTGATTTTTTTTGGGATGATATGCGCCCTGAACCCGAAGCCCTACACCCGAAACCCTAAACCCTAAGCCCTAAATCCTAAGCCCTAAACCCTAAACCCTAAATGGTTGCTTAACATCTCTCCTAACCCTTCACCCTCGAGCGCCAGCGCACGAAGCTGTCGCCTCTCTCAACCATACACAGAATCTGGGCTTGTTCCAAATCACTTAGGAGTTCCCCTAAACCTTAAACTCTAAACCCTTAGGCTCTTTGTGTTTGCATCCTTTCAAGCGCTTTCTATAGGGTGGAAGGTGCCTAGCTCTTCAATTCCCCAAGTCCAGATTAAGAACGACCAGCCGCCCAGCTTTCTTGCAGGTGGAGGGGTGGTCACAATCGAACTAGGGCCGCTTTTTCAGAAGGGACTTGGGTTGACCTCCCTTAGGGCAAAACCGAGATGAAACCATAATCCCAGGAAACCCTATACCCTAACCCCGAAACCCTATACCCTAACCCCTAAACCCTAAACCCTAAACCCTAAACCCTAAACCCCCTAAACCCCCTAAACCCCCTAAACCCTAAACCCTAAACCCTAAACCCTAAACCCTAAACCCTAAACCCTAAACCCTAAACCCCAGGAATGTTTAGGGCTTTTCGAGGGCTATCGAGCGTCAGAGATGCCTCGCTGTGCAGGGCCTGGGGCCTAGGGCTTGGGGGCCTCCGCAGTCGGGCGCGGCTGCCGCGATCTCCTGCGCCTCGGCTGTGCTGTGAGGGTTTAGGGTTTAGGGTTTAGGGTTTAGGGTTTGGGGTTTGGGGTTTAGGGTTTAGGGTTTAGGGTTTAGGGTTTAGGGTTTAGGGTTTAGGGTTTAGGGTTTAGGGTTTAGGGTGTAGGGTCTCGGGTTTCGGGTTTCGGGTTTCGGGTTTCGGGTTTGGGGGTTAGGAGCACACAAATCCCCGCTCATGTCTCCTGCAAACCCCTGAAACTCCTAAACCCTCAACCCGAAACCCTCAACCTTAGACCCTAAACCCCAAACCCTAAACCCTAAACCCTAAACCCTAAACCCTAAACCCTAAAGGAGCCAAAAGACCGAGGGTTCCCTGCACAGATTCTGAAGACGGGCGAGTGGCTCAGGTTTTGGGTTTTGGGTTTTGGATACCTAACCCCCCTACTGAAACCCAAAAAACTGAGGTTTAGGGGTTTAGGGTCTTGGGTGCCTAAGAACCTAATCTCCGAAACCCCCTAAACCCGTAAACCCTTAAACCCTGCTTCCAACGCACAAAGAAGGGCGCCAAGAAGTACGTAGCCATGCCGAATGCATGATAGGGGCCCAAAACATCGCAGAACAAGGATTCTACAAACATGGCTTGTCCAGAATTCCCTCTCAGAGGGGCCCTTGTAGATCCTTATGGTTTAGGGATTTAGGGTTTAGGGTTTAGGATTTAGGGTTTAGGGTTTAGGATTTAGGGTTTAGGATTTAGGGTTTAGGATGTAGGGTTTAGGATTTAGGGTTTAGGAGTTAGGGTTTAGGATTTAGGGTTTAGGGTTTAGGGTTTAGGGTTTAGGATTTAGGGTTTAGGGTTTACGGTTTAGGATTCAGGGTTTAGGGTTTAGGGTTTAGGGGTGCCCCTAAAGTATGCTGGGATCCTGGCACCGTGACGGCCGAAGGGGAGGCCTGACCATCAGGGTTGTAGGGTTTAGGGTTTAGGGTTTAGGCTTTAGGCTTTAGGGTTGTGGGAGGCTTGGGGGGGAAGTTAGGGGTTTGGGGCTTGGGGTTTCGGGTTTGGGGCTTGGGGGTTGGGTTTGGGGTTTGGGGTTTGGGGCTTGGGGTTTGGGCTTTGGGCTTTGGGCTTTGGACTTTGGGGCTTTGGGTTTGGGGATATGAACGCCCTCCCCCCTCCGCAATATGATGCCAAGGTCGTGGTAGTCTGTCCCGGGATGGCAATGGAGCTTTACATGTCGGACCCCAAGACCCAAATCCTAAACTTCAAACCCCGAGCCCTGCACCCTAAACCCTAAACCCTAAGCCCTAAGCCCTAAACCCTAAACCCTAAACCCTAAACCCTAAACCACCAAAAGGGCACCCATATTCTGAGCTCTGTCCTGCAGCCCAGACGGAGCAGTCGAGATTGCTGATTGCCGGATGTCCTGGCCGGACGTGGAGGAAGCCTACCACAGGCATACCCTTGAAAATTTGGACGCAAGACCCCAAGCCCTGAAACCTTGGACCCTCTAAAGCCTCTAAGCCCCCGCAAGAATTCATGGTTTTCTTCTCCCTGCCTCCGCTACCAGGCCATGGAAACAAAAATGGTCTTGGGGGAGAGGGGGGGGAACGAGAGCTTTGCAAAGCTTGGGCCGCACCTATCCTTCGGGGTTTCAGGCTGTTTCTGTGAGTTCTTCGGACTTCCTTCTAGCGAAGCCCTTGCACAAACCCCACAGGCTTGCACACGGTCGGAAGACACTTCCCCCGCACCCCCAACCCCAAGAGGGGGGGGGGGGGGGTGGTGAAGAAAATTGTGCACACTCGACTTTAATCTAAACCCTAAACCCTAAACCCTAAACCATGTAAACCCGAATATCTCTACAATAGAGCCCCAAGGGGCTGACCGAGAACAAAGCCACAAGCCCTGGCCACTCCGGACAGGTCCTTGGCCCAATCGACGCACTCCTGCTGTGCAGATGAAAGAAGCACCCCTAAACCCTAAACCCTGAACCCTAAACCCTAAACCCTAAACCCTGAACCCTAAACCCTAAACCCTAAACTCTCCTAAATCCTAAGCCCTCAGCCCTCAGCCCTAAATCCTAAACCCTAAACTTGCCCACAGCTGAAATTCCCAAACCCCAAGCCCTCAACCCCTCAGGACACTCTGGGCCCTTCAAGAGGCAGCACTTACGGTTCAGGAATTCCAGGCTTACGCTCTGATTCCAGGTTGCTGCACCTCTTTTTTGGTTTGGGGGGGGAGGGGGGGGAGGGGGAAACGGGGGGGCAGGGATTGTGGTTTCTGGCGTTCAAGGGGAGGGGGGTCATTGGACCGCAGGCTTTGCTCATCCTACACCTCTACACCACGGGAACACAAACAACCCTGAACCCTAAAACTCCTAAGGGTTTAAGGTTAAGGATTCAGTGTTTAGGGTTTAGGGGGTTTAGGGATTAGGGTTTAGGGTTTAGGGTTTAGGGTTTAGGGTTTAGGGTTTCGGAGCTTTTGGGCCTGTAGGGGTCCGCTGCGGCTCTTGCATGCTGTGCCTGATGCCGTATAGCCTGAGACCCCCTACACTGCTCGGATTGTACAACCAAGTCGCTTGGTGCGCCAGCGGGAAGTCATATCCTCAGACGTCAGATGTACTTTGGGAGTACGAAGATTTGCAGCCCAGAGCACAACATCCAATCAAGCTTCAACATCCCCCGAGGAACCCTTAACCCTAACCCTGAACCCTAAACTCTCAACTGCAAAACCGCCCCCGGGAGCATGCAAAATTCTCTCAAACCTCGGTTCCTATTTTGCCAACCAGCGTGTTCCCTGCAAGCCGTCGCTAGGATTTTGGAGCACCGCGGTGCTGGCGTGGTTTCAGGGCTGTTGGCTTGAGGGCTTCGCGGTTTCTATGTCTTTGCATAGGAACCTCCTCAACTGGGCCGTGATACACAAAGCAGAGGGATCAAGCAACGTTCATTCCGGATCTATCAAGCTTCCCGACATGTTTTCACGCCACCAACGTTCTAGACAGTCGCAAACGATTCGCTACGCCTTGTGATTCTTCCTCTTGTAACAACCATAACTTGGGATGTTCCCCCCTATACTAACAGTCCTGAATAGGGATGATATAGGGGGTACAATCATCCCTATTCAGACCGGTTAGTATAAGGGGGAACATCCCAAACCATGACTGTTAGTGTTTTTGTTTGTTCAATGCGGTTCCTCCAAGTCTGGCTCTTTTTGCCTTTTGCGCTAGCAAATGAAGACGTCAATGGATTGGAAACAGACAATGTACTCCTCAACATCTGAACTATTCAAGAGAATATTTCCTGCTTTTGTTTTGGTCCTGTATCACTGCATGCTTCGGCTAACAAAATGGAATTCTCCAGATACCTTCACTACTTCAGTCTTCAGATCGTTTTGCAGTGTCGATCGTGTTCTGGTTGATTTGTGGCTTCAGCAATAACTTGCCGTTGGTACACGTATTTCGCTGTCTCTTTCCGTCCACCCGCATCTTTCGTTGTTGCTTCGGAGAATGTTCCTGCTGCGTTGGCCTTGATGCTAGACGAATGAATGGCGTCTCAGCTTCGTTGTGATCACTTGCTTCTCTCCGCATTGTTACGGAAGTGGGTAATCTGGGGGTCGGAATAATTACTCATAATATTCCCTTACGGTCCCTTTGTACTTACAGTACCATAACCCCCAAAAGCCTAGTCCAACTCTTCAGGCCTCTATATTATCAGCCTGATTCCTAAGGCCAATATGGGAGCAGGATGATTCCTTCATATCTCTGAGCAGAACACAGATCGGCGCACTTTTTTTTCTCCACAGCTGAATTAAGAGCAGTATGTGAGATAGGTATGTGGTGTGGCTTATAGCATCAGGTCGCAACCATGGGACACACTGTGCATTCAAAGCTTGGGATGATCTCAAGCTGATATCATCTGCTGACGTCCTCACACAAGCAGGGACTTAGGGGGGGGGGGGGGGGGGACCCTACGAACAAAAAGGCCAGACTGGGCTTGACAAGCCCATGGGGGACCCTGACCGCATCAACCCCGAAAACCGGCCATGAACACAAGCTACTGATTACGGGGCTTGGGGTTCAGGCCTTGCGGCTTTAAGGCTTCTCTAAACCTACACGCCTACACCCCTGAACACGCAAAACCTTAAAAACTAATTGCCTGAAAGCTAGGGCTAAGGCTCTTTCAGCCCGAGCTTTGTCAAGCCTTCCCCGTAGCTTCAGCTGAAAACCTACCTGAAAGATCGCCCCTAAGAGATGCCGCTCTATGGTCTTTCGGGTGTTCGGGTGTTCGGGTGTTCGGGTGTTCGGGTGTTCGGGTGTTCGGGTGTTCGGGTGTTCGGGTGTTCGGGTGTTCGGGTGTTCGGGTGTTCGGGTTTAGGGTTTAGGGTTTAGGGTTTAGGGTTTAGGGTTTAGGGTTTAGGGTTTAGGGTTTAGGGTTTAGGGTTTAGGGTTTAGGGTTTAGGGTTTAGGGTTTAGGGTGCCTGACACTGCAATAGCTCAAAACTTCACTACAAACACGGCCTTCCGTGCTGGACCCTAGACCCAAAACCCAATATCCTCGGGAACACCACTCGGGTGGCAGATGCTCAGCGGAAAGGCACGTGAAGAGCTCTCTACACTCTGTGCTCCCTTTGGGACACCCGAGCTTTTGCCCAACAAGAGGCCTGAACGTTGGACCCGAATAAGTTGCCACGGGAACCCAGAAGGGGGATCAGAGTTTAGAGAGCTGCATGTTGCAAACGGTCCCAAGCACTCTGTACCTGCCTCACGCACGCGTCCTCAGAACCCAGATGAAGCGTCAGCCCAATGCAAGATTGGGCCGCGCAGCTAAACCCAAAATCCAATACCCCAAAGTTTAAACCCTGAACCTGAACACTGTACCCTAAACCCGCCCACCACATCCCTCCCACCTCTGTTGGGTTTACCATGCCGGCCAAGAATCAAAAAAAACCGTGTCTTCTAAAACTCCCCCACAGACTTCTGCCCCCTAAACCCTCAACCCTAAACCCTAAACCCTAAACCCAGGGGCCCCTCTAGGGGAGTAGAAGCCTCCAACACTCACCAAAAACAGTAATGTATAAACCCTGCTTCATATCCTTCACAAGGCGTCTGCGTAGCAATACGACATCTGCACTGTCGAGGGACAAGTATGCATGTACAAGTTACAGCGCCCGAAGCGCAGTGTCATGGGAGGAGGTCTTGGCTGAATTGGGTTTTGTGTTTAGGGTTTAGGGTTTAGGGTTTAGGTTGTAGGGTTTAGGGCTTAGTTCGGCTAACTGTGGTTCGCTTTGTGTTTGGGCAATCTTGGGGTGAGCATCTCTGCATACCATGGCATTCATCTGAACTGTTCTAAACACCAAACCCTGAACCCTACACCCTAAACCCTAAACCCTACCAAACCCCAAACCATAAACCCTAAACCCTACAAAACCCGAAACCCGAAACCCGAAACCCTGAAGCCTGCGCGCAGACAGGGAGTCGATCCACGGGAGCTATTGGACAGCATACCGTTCAGATCGTCAGCATCAGACTCTGCAGAGCAACGAAGGTATGATGGGGGTTTACGAAAGGGTTTAGGGTTTAGGGTTTAGGGTTTAGGGTTTAGGGTTTAGAGTTTAGGGTTTAGGGTTTAGGGTTTAGGGTTTAGGGTTTAGGGCGTTTTAGGGTTTAGGGCGTTTTAGGGTTTAGGGCGTTTTAGGGTTTAGGGTTTAGGGTTTAGGGTTTAGGGTTTATAGGGTTTAATTAGGGTTTAAGGTTTAGGGTTTACGAACATGGGGTACCTTATTGGGGTCCTGATTATAAGGGAACCCTACTATCTGGGGATCTCTTTTAGGGGCCCCCTATTTCGTAAGCCCCCGTTTCAATGCAGCCACAGGATTTTGGTCCCTTACCTTCTGAATGAAGGGTTCTGAAGTATGGCCCCTTGGGTGTTATAGGGCATCTAAGGGGTTTTGTAAGGGTTGGATGGGTTCCCCAGTTAAGGGCCCACATTGAGGGACCATGTAACCCAAGAATGTATACTGCAGCTAGCTACGCCAGCCTATACCAATATGATCCCCTTGTAGCCCCCGACATAATTCAGTATACCCTAACCCTGAACCCTAAACCCTGAACCCTAAACCCTAAACCCTGAACCCTGGTTGGGGTTTAATCCGCCACTCCAGAGTCTGATCTTTGCACCTTGCACGCCATCACGCCGTGCCATCCGGCAAAGTTGGCTCTTAGTAAAAGGTAGCAGCCAGCTTTGCCGGCCTCGCAAAGCCTTTCACTGCAGCAGTTACCCTAAACCCTAAACCCTAAACCTTAAACCCTTAACCCTTAAACCCTAAACCCTAAACCCTACGAGATCAAGACTCCCTAGTTCCTACTGTAGGGCCCAAACGGCGCCCGCAAGCTAAAACTGCAGCAGCTTTGGCATATCGACCACGAAGAAACGGGGATGCATCCCACGGAACGAAACAAAATAACCTTGTTTCCTTATTGCAGCCAGCTAACTTCAAATTCCTTCATTTGGGCAGCATACGTTTTAACGTTCCATAAGAGCAATCCATTAAACAAAAAAAGGCAGTGCTCACCTGCATCTTACAGCTCCGACTCGCTTCCAGTTGCCTGCTGCCGCCGATCCCCCCGATAAACAAACACAGACGACGCCATGCCGAAACCCCAAACGCCTACACTAGGGCTTGGGCTTTAGGGTTTAGGGTTTAGGGTTTAGGGTTTAGGGTTTAGGGTTTAGGGTTTAGGGTTTAGGGTTTAGGGTTTAGGGTTTAGGTTTAGGGTTTAGGGTTTAGGGTTTAGGGTTTAGGGTTTAGGGTTTAGGGTTTAGGGTTTAGGGTTTAGGGTTTAGGGTTTAGGGTTTAGGGTTTAGGGTTTAGGGTTTAGGGTTTAGGGTTTAGGGTTTAGGGTTTAAAAAAAGACTACACCCCAAAAACCCCCCACCCTAAAAGCCCACTTGAAACCCGAAGCCCTAGCCCCTGAATCGCAGCTTCCGGGTTTCGGGTTTTGTTGCCATGTTCTTAAGGGAGGGTCCAAGAACACTGGGAACCAAGTAACTGCCAATACTCCCTCGTACTCCTTAAGGAAGCCAAAAGCTTCCCTAGCTTTCCCTAGGGTTTAGGGTTTAGGGTTTAGGGTTTAGGGTTTAGGGTTTAGGGTTTAGGGTTTAGGGTTTAGGGTTTAGGGTTTAGGGTTTGGGGTTTGGGGTTTGGGGTTTGGGGTTTGGGGTTTGGGGTTTGGGGTTTGGGGTTTGGGGCTTAGGTTTTGGTTTTGGTTTAGGTTTACGGTTTGGGGGTTCAGGTTTAGGGTCCTCCCCCCGCCTTTAGCCCCCCTTTGCGCCCCCCTCACGTGCCTTGGAATTTCGGGCTTTGCTCGGTCCCCCAAACACACCCTGCATCCAGAACTGAATGAAACCTCAAAAGCCCTAAACCCTAAACCTACACCCCAAACCCAACTGTTCTTGAGATGAAGCCCAGACTCTCAGTACGCAGATAACCCTAAACCCTAAACCCTGAACCCTGAACCCTAAACCCTAAAACCTAAACCCTATACCCTAAACCCTAAACCCTAAACCCGAAACCCTAAACCCTAAACCCTATACCCTCCTCCCCCCAACAAAATCTTCAAGACGCGAGCCAAGGATGCAGCAGGCGTCGATACTGACGCCGTTGCACCACGCACTTGAGGGTTTAGGGTTTAGGGTTTAGGGTTTGGGGTTTGGGGTTTGGGGTTTAGGGTTTGGGGTTTTGGGTTTAGGGTTTCGGTTATGGCATCACATTCTTCCGCGAATATATGAATATCAGTGCGCATAACTTACTTTAGAAGATGTAGAATTCAGCAAGCACATGAGCCCCAACGCCCCCCAAATTCCAGCTTAGGGTCTCACAAACCCATCGATTGAAGCCCCAGAGCCCTGAACTTTGCCATAAACCGCTAAGGTTTAGGGTTTAGGGTTCAGGGTTTAGGGGATTCGGGATTAGGGGATTCGGGATTAGGGAATAGGGTTTAGGGTTTAAGGATTAGGGTTTAGGGCTTGGGTACTAGGGTTTGGGGTTTAGGGTCCGCCGACCCTGGCGGCGTGTTGGATGGGAAAAGGAGGTGAAAACCTCCCTCTTTCCCTCCTTACCCCCGGGGGGGGGGGGGGGGGGGGGGGGGGGGGGGGGGGGTGGGGTGGGTGGTGGGGGGGGTCTTTGCACCAATTTTTTTCGTGTAGGACGGCGCCACCGCAACAGCGTAAACATGCGTCCGCCAGGGGGGGTAAGGGGGGTCGCCTCAGCAAAAATCAATCAGCGTTTGTTGGACCCCCCCACCCCCCCCCACCCCAAACCACAAACCCCCCCCCCCCCCCAACACACCCCCCGCCCCCCCCACCACCCCCCCCCACCCCAACCCCACCCCCCCCCACCCCCCCCCCCCCCCCGACTCACCCACCCCCCCCCCCCCCCCCACCCCCCACCCCCCCCCCACCCCCCCCCCACCCCCCCCCACCCCCCCCCAACCCCCCCCCCCCCCACACCCCCCCCCCCCCCCCCCCCACCCCCACCCCCGCCCCACCCCCCCCCACCGCCTGTCTTTTTGGCTTGCGCTTGTCCTGACCCCCCCAACGTTTCACAAGAACTCTGCCGAGCAGGCTGGGATAGACCTCTCAACTATGCTCCAGCGGGGTCGGCGGCTTGAGCCGGAGGCTCTTAAATCCGGCCCCCGCGCCGCCCGTGGTCCAGGGCGGAGCCCGCGTCGCACTAAAGCGCTAGCTTTAAGGGGCGAGCGCCCGAGCCGCCGACCCCGCCCAAAATTGCTTCAAATTCGCGCGGGCCCTTCGGGAGGCCTCCAAAACGGCATCCAAGGGGACGCAACACGCGGTGGTGCGAAAAGCACGAAAACCTCGTAAAAACCATGGGTTTTTACGAAAAACCGAGGCCACAAAACACCCGCAGCACCCCATTAAACCCTCACGGGCGCGCATCATCGGCCCTAGCTTTTCACATGGGGCGCGCGCCAGGCCGAAACCACGTTTTTCAAGGTTTGGGGGGGTACCGGAAGCCCAAAACCAGGCGAGCATCATGAGCATCAGCAGCCCTGGCCCGCGGGCCCAAGGCAATAAAAAACGCTGAAAAACGCTGAAATCACCGTAAATACCGTGTTTTTATGAGGTTTTTCACGCGTGCCTCCGACCCCCACCCCTGTTGCCCTTGACCCGCCCCCAAAGTGCGCATCATCGAAACCCACGTCCGGGGGGGGGTCTGCTGATGCTGCTGATGCGCGGGGTCCGGGCGCATCATCGAGCCATCGCTTCTCTTGGGCTTCGTGGGGGGGTCCGGGCCCACGGCCCAGAGACCCAGCTGATGCTCATGATGCTCGGTTTGGGGGGGTGTTCCAACAGCAGAAAACCTCGTAAATACCGAGTGTTTTGTGGGTCCACGTAAAAACGCCCCTAAAATCGCTCATTTTACGCGCTCGAACGGCTTCGTGCCTACAAAACACCCGAACAGCAGGACCCCGAATGCCCTTAAGGGCATTCGGGGTCTTGCTTTTGGGGGTTTCGTGGGCACGCAAGCGTTCAAGCACATACAATCGGCGTGTTTAAGGGGGTTTTGGATGGCCTGGGGGAGGCCGCTGATGCTCATGATGCTCCCTTCCTGGGTCCCAAAAGGCTTCCCAAGCCCAAAAACACGTGTTTACAGCGTTTTCTGAAGGTTTTTCGAAGGCAAAACGCATGCATAGAATGCTTTTAAGGCCCCCAAACCAACCCCACTGATGCTCCTGATGCGGGTGCGCGCGCGCGCGCGCGGCGCGCGCGCGCGGGGGGGGGGGGGGGGGGGGGGGGGGGGGGGGGGGGGGGGGGGGGGGAGGGAGGGGGGGCGAAGGCAGGAGAAAGAGAGACAGAGAGAAGGAGAGGACAAAGACACGGGAAAGAGAAGACAGTGCCAAGGTTCAAGGTTTCGTGCTTTGGGGGGCGGGGGCCGGCCCGTGCCGCTAGGCCTGAAATTATCATCAACCGTACTTCAGCCACGAAACCCCACGGAGGATCTGACTTCGGCCAGGCAGCTTGAAAAAAAGGAAACCGGGGAACTGAGCATATCATATGCTAATTCGCGCAAGCGCGCACGCGGCGCCGCAACAGAAAGGCAGGCTGACTGTTCGGGGTTCAGGGATGTTCGGGTTAAGGGGCCCTAAACCCTAAACCCTAAACCCTCAACCCTCAACCCTAAACCCTAAACCCTAAACCCTAGGTTTCAAGTATCCCGTAACTTGGGTCCCCCATGCAAGCCTTGGTTCCACTAGAAAAAATGGCCCAGGGCCCACATTTCGGATCCTTGTAGACAAGGGTAAGGGGCCCATGCTTCCAACCTGAGAGTGTTTAGGGTTTAGGGTTTAGGGTTTAGGGTTTAGGGTTTAGGGTCTAGGGTTTAGGGTTTAGGGTTTAGGGTTTAGGGTTTAGGGTTTAGGGTTTAGGGTTTAGGGGTTAGGGTTTAGGGTTTAGGGTTTAGGGTTTAGGGTTTAGGGTTTAGGGTTTAGGGTTTAGGGTTTAGGGTTTAGGGGCCTGGGCGGGATTGCCGATTTTGCTGACCTTGACTTCGCGGCTTTGAGTTTAGGATCTTGGGTTTCGGGTTTAGGGTTTAGGGTTTGGGGTTCAGGGTTTAGGGAGTTTAGGGTTTGGGTTAGGATTTGGGTTCAGGGTTGATGGGTTGGTGAACCCTTCCACCGCAATAATTTTCCTTCCCGTTCCGAAGCAAAAGTCTTGGGCGCGTGCAGATCTGACGTACGATCGGGGCCATAAGAATTGGAATAGGGCTTCAAGGGGGGGGGGGGGGGGTTATATGAGGGGACCCGAAGGGAGTAAATACTACTCATACTCACTTCGACCCCTAGATTAGGCTGTGAGAGATATTCTGTTGAAGAGCTGAGCCTGTTCATTCTGCCCGGCTGCGCTGCACATCCTAGCTGTTGCATATACAATGTGGAGTTTATGGTTTAGGGTCTGGGGCTTAGGGTTTAGGGGCTTAGGGTTTAGAATCTAGGGTTTAGAGATGTTGAACATGTAAGGAAGAAACCTAAACCTTAAACCCTAAACCCTAAACCCCTAACCCCCTAAACCCAAGTGAGCATGTCGCCGCGTGCAGCAGAGTTGGAACCTGTTGAAAATGAATCGGGGTGGTAGAGACTGGAGGGCCACCGAATCACCAAGCAGCTCAATCAGCTAAGATCCTAAACCCTAAACCCTAAACCCTAAACCCCAAACCCTAAACCCTAAACCCTAAACGTCAAAGCCGTAACAGCGGCAAACTAACTACAAAACTTCCACAACCCGAAGTATCTGGTACTCAATGTTCTATAAAGCCCAGACAGCCCACAGAGGAGTTGAGGTGCTAGTGTCTAAACCCTAAACCCTAAACCCTAAACCCTAAACCCTAAACCCTAAACCCTAAACCCTAAACCCTAAACCCTAAACCCTAAACCCTAAACCCCTAAACCCCAGAGGAGCGCAGGGTGGGAACTCACCTGAGCTGCTTGGGATCGGGTCCCTCCGATCCCGAAGGAAACAGCAAGGGAGCGGCTACAAATCCAAAAGGATCCTAACCCTTAGGGTTTAGGGTTGAGGGTTTAGGGTTTTGGGTTTAGGGTTCAGGGTTTTGGGCTTGGGGTTTGGGTTTTGGGTTTTGGGTTTTGGGTTGTGGAGGTTCAGGGTTTAGGTTTTACGGCTAAAGGGGATCTGGGGAGGCTTGTCGGGTCGAAGATCTCTGGTTCAGGCTTTCAGGATTTCGGGTTTGGGGTGTCCGGCTTCATTCCGGTGCCTTTCTGGAGTAAAACCTTTTCAAGCTGAGTCTCTCAGAGATCTACGAAGCTAAATCTCGGCACCCATAGCTGGCAGAGCCATGGTCAGTATGTGTTTTAGGGTGTTGGTAAGGGTTGAGGGCGTGGGGTAGCCGTAAACCCTAAATCCTCAACCGGTTGCGATGATCCGCACAGGCTAGGAGTCACTTCTTCGCCGCGGAGGAGTCGTGCAGGCGGTGTGTCGTGAAAATTCGGCGTGGTTACCTGGTTGTCAACTAGAAGGGCTTTAGGGTTCAGGGTTCAGGGTTCAGGGTTTAGGGTTTAGGGTTTAGGGTTTAGGGCTAGGGTTTAGGGAAATGTTGAGCACAGTGCTCGATGTCATGGGAGCAGCCCCCTCAGACCTGTCCAAACGGCCACAGCACATCAAACGGGGGCATCCTGGCTTCTGCAGAAAGCGCTGCGTGTGTAGGCCTGATCAGGATTCAGAACGTTTTGTGTTTCAGGGTTTTGGGTTTAGGGTTTAGGGTTTAGGGTTTGGGGTTTAGGGTTTAGGGCTTAGGGTTAGGGTGTAGGGTGCTGAGACACTTCAAAGCCAGGATGATCGCCAGTCCCGTGAGTGGAGATCGCTGTTGCCGGGCCACACATCCAACCTTCATACCCCTAAGCTCTACTTGGAGGTTCATGGTACCATTAACCAGAACTGGTTAGTGGCTGCGCTTATAACTCACTTATCAGCCCCTTAAGTGCTCTATTATGGTTATAAGTACAGTGATAAGTACAGTGGTCATTGGTTGATAAGTACCATGAACCTCCAAGCAAGCCTGTAGCCGATTTTGCCTGTCTACCCTAAACCCTAAACCCTAAACCCTAAACCCTAAACCCTAAACCCTAAACCCTAAACCCTAAACCCTAAACCCTAAACCCTGAACCCTGAACCCTAAACCCTAAACCCTAAACCCTAAACCCTAAACCCTAAACTTCAGGGCCCAGCATCAGAAACTCGGGTTCCGTGCACCGTGTTCGGTTCGGTCACCGTCCACGCTTCTCAGCCGAACTGACAGCCCGGTCATGTCTTGGATCTCAGGCTCTTGGGGCTTGGCGTTTAGGGTTTAGGGTTTAGGGTTTAGGGTCTAGGGTTTAGGGTTTAGGGTTTAGGGTTTCGGGTTTAGGGTTTAGGGTTTAGGGTTTAGGGTTTCGGGTGTAGGGCTTCGGGCTCAGGGCGCGGCCTCAAAGTCTTCCAGGATGGGCAGCGTTTCAGAAAGTGACTCCTCTCGACCGGGATGCCCGCGACTTGTTCATCGGCTTTTCAGGCGAGATCACAGACTCGCTGCGTGCAGAAGCAGTCAGAACATTTCACGCCGAAGAGGCGGTTTTGGGGGGACCGCCCGTGCCACAAAGCTTACTGCTGGAGAGGTGTCCAACGAACGTGTGACCGCTTTCCATGACTCGAAGAAGCGTAGATCCTTAACCCCAGATCATACACCCCCCCGACCTCATGGGATCCAACAAAAATAGAGTTGGTGCCAAACTTACTTTCGGAATCATCAGGAGCACCATGCTCATAACGATGTAGGGTTTTCAGGGCTTAGGGATATGTAAGGATAGTTTCATGGGCCCTTAATAAGGTGTATGGGCCCTTGGGGTGTATTGGGTATATAAGAGGGGCGGAGGGGTTATGTGTTTAAAAGGTGTGGCTCGGACGTGTTTTTGTAAAAGGTGTGGCTCGACTTGGCTTGGCAAATACTGTAAATAGCAGAATTTCTGTGTTTTCAGAGGCTACAAGTACTGTAAATAGCAGCATTTCTGCATTTTCCGAGGCTGCAAATACTATAAATAGCAGCATTTCTCAGAGGCTGCAAAGTACTGTAAACATACTGTACGTTGCAGCATTTCTGAGTTTCAGGCGCTGCAAATACTGCAAAGAGCGGCATTTCTGAGTTGTCAGAAGCTGCAAATGCTGTAAATGCCAGCATGAGACAACACAAACGGAAGGGAATTATATGCTTTGACGCATGCTCGCTCGGCCTAAAAGAAGCAGGGGGGTTGGACGGGAGGCGCAGCCCCCGCCCCATGTGCAAACAAAATGCTCGAACGATGGGCTTGGAAAGGATTTAGACGGTGCACGGCTCACAAAAGCCGGGGGCTTGAGAGGGTCGCCACCATTTGCAAACAGAATGCGAGCATAATGGGTTTGTAAGGGATTCATATGGTGTTTGAGGCAAGCTTTCACGGCACTGTAAAGAGCAGCATTTCTGCGTTTTCAGAGGCACTGCAATACTGCAAATAACAGCATTTCTGACTTTGCAGAGGCAAAGAAAGAACTGCACTGTAAACACACTGTACATAGCAGCATGCTGTACATGCCAGCAGGAGACAAACAAACGGAAGGGAATCATATGTTTTGACGCAAGCTTGCACAGCCCAAAACAGCGCGGGGGCTGGGGGGGGGCGAACCCCCCCCCCATGTGCGCAAGCAATGCTCGAATGATGGGTTTCGACAGGATTCTCCAATGGCGCACGGCTCACAAAAGCGGGGGCTTGGGGTTGGCAACCATTCGCAAACAGAATGCTCGCATGATGGTCTGTAAGGGATTCATATGGCGTGTTGAGGCAAGCTTGCACGGCTGAAAAAAAAAACATTTGCAAACACAATGCCCGCACGATAGCTTGGAAGGGAATCATATGCTGTGACGCAAGCAGCACGGCCTAATTGGGGCTTTGAAGCGGTTTGGATGGATCCATATGCTTCGAAACAAGCTTTGCAAGGCTTCAGAGGACCACGGGACTAAGGGGACCACGGACCAAGGGGACCACGGGACCAGGGAGACCAGAGGACCAAGGGATCAGAGGACCAAGGGACCAGAGGACCAAGGGACCAGAGGACCAAGGGACCAGAGGACCAGAGCGCCACGGGACCACGGGACCAAGGGGACCATGCAGAGGACCACAGGGCCAGGTGAGGTACGAGCCACACCTTTCAAAAAAAAGGAGGGTCGAGCCACACCTTTTAAAAACAAAAACGCCTGGCCCTGTAAGAGGTATGTACCCTAAACCATAAACCCGAAACCCGAAACCCCAAACCCTCAACCCTAAACCGTGAGATCTAAACCCATCTCAATCTTCTTAGGGGTTTAGGATTTAGGGTTTAGGGTGAGAGGTTTAGGATTCAGCATAATTAGGTGTTAAAGCTTGGGCTTTCGGGATATCTTCAAGACAAATTGCTTGGCGGGCTTCTCCCCAATCTAGGTCCTTCATCAAAGGGGTGCTGATATGGATTTGCGCCCTCTTTAAACTCGCGACTGACCTCCACAACCAAAACCCCTAAATCCTAAATTCTGATGCCCTTCCTCCAAGGTCCTTGCGTTTGGGGGTTCGGGGTGCCGGTGATAATACCTCCCAGTTCCTGTCACATGAGAAAAAATTGTATATGTATATACATACAGATACATATATGTATAGATATATATATATATATGTGTAGATATATATATATATATGGATATGGTCACTTCTCTAAACTGTCGTGACCCAAATGTTTGGGGCCGCCTTTTCATAGTGACCCCAAAAAGAACCATAATTTCGAAAAGTGACCATGTGTGTGTATATATATATGTATATGTATATGAAAATATACATTTACTACTTGTTGTTTTCATATGTATATTTCGATGTATCATATTTACTTACTGTTTGTATATTGTGGTCACAGATGTCACAAAGTATTGGGCAGAGCAGGGATTCTTCTTGGTGCGAAGTCAGCAAAGGGGCTTTCTGTTGGGCAGGTGAACAGTATGGCGAGCAGATGAGGGCTTAGCCTTTAGGGTTTACGGGAAAGTGACGAAACACAGAACCCAAAAGCGCACAGGAGGACAGTCGGAACACACCCACGGAGTTTTGGCTGGCGCCACCCCTTGTTGACATGAGTCGGCCCCATCAGTGCACATGCGAGCTCACAGGGTGCTTGACCCCAAACCCTGAAACCGAATGAGCTGTTGTGGGTTTAGGGGCTTCTACTTCAGAGAAAGAAGGAGGGAAAACTACCCAAAACCCTAGATAAACCCTAAACTCTAAACCACAAGCCCTACCGCCAGAAGTTGAGCGGGCGACTCAGGCCGGGGCGCATCCCGAAAGCGGGATCCTTTTCGAATCTTCTTTGGGATTCAGCGTGAGCATCTCCATGTTTCATCCTTCAGCACTGTGATTCGTGGGCGCAGGCAGACTCACCCCGCAGCATTCCGCGCAACAAGAGCAAGAACAGCACTCCAAACACTGAAGTTGGGATGTTCCCCCTTGTACTAACAATCGTAAATAGGGATTATCGTACCCCGATTATAATCCCTATTAAGTAAGGACTGGTCGTACAGGGGGGAACATCCCAACCCTACACCCTAAACCCAAACCATGGACCCCAAGCCCTAAACCCTAACTCCATCTGGGGGTTTACGTAGGGGGACCCCAAAAATAGCCCCCCCAAATAGTAGGACTCCCTTATCATGAGGACCCAAGAAGGTACCCCTAATTTCGGAAACCTCATTTATAACGCAACAACCAACGGCACTCATAACGCTAAACCCTAAACCCTAAGCCCAAAACCCTAAACCCTAAACCCTAAACCCTAAACCCTAACCCCATTTGTAACGCAGTCACCAACAGCAAACGAGCGGCCAGGCTGTGCAGGGAAAGTCGGCGGATTAAAAACGGAAGCGTTGGTTGGTTCCACCTTCTCTGAGCCAAGAAGTCTCAACCCTTAATGTCCTAGGAGCGTTTAGGGTTTAGGGTTTAGGGTTTAGGGTTTAGGGTTTAGGGTTTAGGGTTTAGGGTTTAGGGTTTAGGGTTCAGGGTTCAGGGTTCAGGGTTTAGGAATCAGGGTTTAGGGTGCGTGCCAATGAAACACGTGCAACGTCTCTCAATATCCAAGGACCCTAACGGTAAACAAAAGCCAACACGCTTCCTAAGCAAAGATGACGAGATTGCCACGAGAAGTACCTCCAGAGGCCAGAGGCCCCAGGGACGGAGTGAAAGTGCGTTTTGGGGTTTAGGGTTTAGGGTTTAGGGTTTAGGGTTTAGGGTTACTTCCCCCTGCTGGATCTCAACTATTGCATGCTGTCAGCATCGGAAACTTGATCAGCTCCATAAAGTAGGCTGTACACATCTGTATAGGTTTCAATGCTGAAATCTGCTTTGGGTCTTCCGATTCTTCTTTTCGTGGGCTTTCTAGGTGTTCTTCCATCTTTTTTGAGAGTAACTTGGGGCTTGAACTCCTGAGCTCAAAAAAGGCGCTGACACATTCTCGGAGCATTAAAGAATGCAGACAAACAAATCACAGATTCTGCCGGGCACAGCGGTCACCCTCCGGTGCCTGACTTGGCTCCTTTGGGTCCCCCCACACCAACCCCCCCCCCGCCCCCTGCTGAAGATGATGCCTCCACATGGGGTTCGGGAATGAGTAACTCAAGGTGCCTACCCGAAGGTCCTATGAACACCGAGAAAACCCCCTCTCAACCCAGTTCTCGGTTGCTGTTCACAAGCGTACTGAAGCTGCCATCATCAGGAGTTCCCTTCCATAGATACTCGTGTTCTGGTAGCTTACTGCTGCTCCTCATTAGCTACCAGTCTGGTGGGCTGGACGATTGAGACCGCTTCCCCGAAGTAGAAAGATCCATCATAGAATCACCCGGTGTGGCTCAAAAAAGAAGCCACGCTGCCGAGGTCGCAGAATCTAGGCACTTCCTTGTAGAAGGGCTTTGGTGTTTAGGGCACGGGGACTCAGAAGTCCTCAACCCTCGTAGACCCCCTCAGGACAACTGCAGTGAGGTAGCTTCCTAGGTGAGTCTGAGGCTCTTGCAAAGGGGTAGAGAAGGGCCACGTTATAACAGGCACCTTGGGGGAAACTCCGCACCTGACCCCTGAAAAAGACTCTAAGAAAGACACTTTCAAGCGCTTCCTTCTCCAACAACCAAGGAATAAGAACAACGGCTAAACTTTGCCATTCCTACTGAATAAAGAAACAACAAAAGCTTAAAGTTTAAGTATTGACTACGAAGAGGCAGTCGACCCCCAACCCTAAACCTAAACCGCCTCAACCCCAACTCCAGGCTCGAAACCCTAAACTCTAAACCCTAGACCCTACACCCTGAACCCTAAACCCTACACCCTACCTGCAGAATGCGTGAAAGGCACCACATGGGAACCGTAAAAACCCCTAATTCCCAATTACAACCAGCAAGTGGGTTCAGGGTTCAACGTTTAGGGTTCGGGGTCTAGGGATTTCGGGGTTCCCTTTTCAGGCTACTGCTGCTGCTGCTGCTGCTGCTGCTGCTGCTGCTGCTGCCTAGATTCTTGGTCCTCAGTGATGACAGCAAAGACAATCCCACTGGATAGCGAAGCCGGCGGCTGGCCGTGAGTCTAAAGAAGGGTCAGCCTTATTCGCCGGAGAGCAGTCCCTTTATTAAATCAAGTCCCACCTCCGCTCTCGTCGCATGCGCCGGGTCTTGGCTACGGCCACCGAACATGTCTTAAGGGCATATGGGGTTTAGGGTTTAGGGTTTAGGGTTTAGGGTTTAGACAAGAAAGACCGAACGACCCCAAAGAACCAACCGGGGCCTTTTCCATCACACCCAGCTGCCAGCCGACATCCTTCGAGAGTCGCGCAGAATTCACCTGGCACACGCTGGGGAAACATGTGGATTTCCACACCAACCCCCCTTGGAGCGTGTGCCCTATCGGCTAACAACTGGAACGTCGAAGAGCTTCTAGCTCCTGTTCCTTGGCCCTGAGGCGCTCTTTACATTGCCTCTTACGATGGCCAGCTTGCTGTCTCAGATGTTGGGCCTCTGGGGTATCCTTCAAGCTCCAGGGGCCTCCTCGCATCACCAGGTCGCGCACATTGTTCCCGTACTCTTTCGTCAGCCCATCCGATGGCATGCTCAAGCCGGGAACCCAACGAATCCAACGATTTGCTTGGGGCTCGTAGAGGGATTGCTTCAGGATCGCAATGTCGATGGCCAATCTTTTGTCTTCACCGTTGGAGATGCTGTTCAGGATATCGTAGCCAGTCTTTGAGTCCAGCACGAGGATCTCCTGCCACCTCCCAGCACTCCACAGCCATTGCTTCAGGTTGAACTTGCCATCGAGCGCCTCCGCCAGGACCGCCCTCACGAAGTCGCACTGCTCCAGGGTCTCGGCAGCCTGGCTCACCTCCGCGGCCAACGAGGAACGCACCACTCGTTTAATGACCGAGCTGTGGTAAAGTAGGCAATTGACAACGCCGGGGCCCTCGAGGATCTCTTCGTTGGCCACCAATATCATCATCCCTCCTTGCGACCTTCCCTTTGGCATACTCCCATGCGAAGCATCACTCACTGCCAGGAAGACCATCTCGTCCAAGGAGCCGGGCAACGCCTGGAAGTAGCACTCATAGCTTTCCTTGGCCTTTTTGACCAACTGGGCCAAGAACTTCAAGGTATCCGGATCTCTTGCTCCGGAAAGTTGTTGCACCTTTGAAACTCCGAAGGCCAGGTCTGCTCGCCCTTGTCGTGCCATCCAGTTGATCTGTCCTCCCACCGAAGACACCCACTTCCTTTCAGCATCGGTCAAAGGCGAGCGGTCGTTGGGATCTCTCTTCGGGGGTTCGGCCAGCTTCTTGGCATATCCATCCATCGTGATCGTCACCTGGAACGTGAGGGGGCATTGCTTTTCCCAACGCCCACAGAACTTCACTAGTTCTTGAGTGGCTTCACGCCACTCCCCGAAATTGAACATCTTCTTGAGCTTCTCCAAGGTGTTTTCGGCTTCGGGGTGAAAGGCCATTCGAAGATCATCCACATGGATCGCCAAAATCCCACGAAACTGGTAGCCGACAAACAGCACGAACGTCCCGGGGGACAATTTGAGCTCTCGAAGCCCAAGCTCCTCCAATCCACGCTTCAGCCTCTGATACCACAATCTCGGCGATTCCGATAGACCGAAGCCTCCCTTGGTCAAACGGATGATATCGACTCGCATGCCACCTTTCACCCGGTTTCTCAACCTGGTACGCAAATGCTCGTTGACCTGCTCCGGGTAGCCCTTAGGAAGGCGGATGTACACTATCCGCTCGTCGTCCAACTTCTCACCCTGCAAGAAGGCCGCGGAAATGTCCGCGTACCGGAGCTTCCACTTCAACTGAGCACTCACGAAGCAGATGATGTTGTGGGCCACCAAACTCGCCGTCGGAGCTTCCGTAGCATACTGGCCTGCCTCCTTGTCCAAATGACCAGCCAGCACCCATCTCGCCTTCAGAATGGCCTCCGTGAGTGCCTCGCCATCACCCTTATTCGTAAGGACGAATCTCGAGGGCAAGATCTTCTCCGGCGGGATGGGAAGTCCCAAGGGCACTGGCTCAATGGCATCATGATCCACATACACATCGATGGCCTTCTTGAGGGGATCCAGGAAGGCCATTTTCCAATCTTCACCAAGTTGATGCCATTTATATTCGAGACGAGGCTTGCCGGTGACGGGGCTAGCGTCCACTTTCATGTTGGTAGAGGCTCGTCTCACTTCGTCCTGCAGCTCTTCCGTGATGCGGACCACCTCCAGACCATGGACATCCCACCCTTGTCTTCGGGCTGCGACGATCATCTTTCGTTGGCTCCGGGTGGCCTCTTCCAAGTGCCACCTACGAACCATGTGGAACACTCCATGTCCGCGATGGCTTGCCTGGGCCGGGGGAGAGGGAGCGGGACCCTGCGCTGAGGAAGATGAGGCCCCTCCCTCCTGGTAGTTCAGATTCTCCTCCAGTCTCCCACGTGGCTCATACTTCCGGAGGACCGCCTTCATCTTGCTTAAGTGTTCTTCAGTGTTTTTCTTGGCTTCGTCAAAACGCACCTTCTTGGGTTGGCGTCCTGCCTCAGGCAGACCAGGATGTTGGCCCCTCTTATCCCGGTGGAACTGCATGGGGACATCATCCAAGGCTGAAACTTGAGGTTGTGGGGGCTCCTCGTCGTCACTGAATTCCATCAGCCGGTCCCGGGGTTCTTCGATCTCCGGCTCCTCCATGTTCTCGATCTCGGGGCGGCCACCCTCCAGCTCCTTTTCCACCTCCTTCAAGGCCTCTTGGCAGACCTTGGTAGCTTCCACCTCCTCCAGGGCAGCAAGACGCACATACTCCAGCGGTAGTCCCTTCAGCTTGTTTCGGTATCGCACCCACACTCTCTTGATCGCCCCATCACGACGTTCCAGGGCCGCCACCACTCCAGGCCCCATCCACGACACCTGATCTTGTAGCCGGCGAGGGAGTCCTTTCCGCGAATTCGGGGGATCATAGAAGTAGATCATGGCTCCCTCAAACAGCATCTCGTGTCTCGGGTGTCGGGTCTTGGCATTCAGGGCTTTTCTCAAAGTCTCATGGCTGTCCGCCCAGATGTAGGCTTGCTCGGCCGCAAAGCGGATTTGCTCATTCCGATGTCGGGCTTCGTGAAAGGCCAAATCCTGGTTCAGCACATACTTGAAGTGCCCTCGGCCAATCTGGTCCAGGATGGAGGAAGGGATCGCCAGGTCCTTGCCCAAGACTATCTGCACGGGGCTGAAACCTCCCACCCGCGTTTGACGGTTGCGAGCGGCCACCGCAGCGATCAGGCACTCTTTGGTTTCATGGTAGCCCTTGGCGGTCGTGGCATGCACCGTCTTCATCACCAGGAGTTTCAGCACCGCCCCATGTCTTTCTGCCAATCCCATTCTCCACTTCGCCGACGGAGGAACCATCTCATGATGCACATCATATGATCTCAGCAACTCCTCCGTTTCCGCCGCATACTCGGTGCCCGCATTGCTCATCAGCACTTCCGGAGGACCAAAAACCCCAATCCAGCTATTCCGAAGGAAGCTCGCCACCATCTGAGCTTGTGGTTGTACGAGTAAGGTGGCGACCTGGTACAGCGAGAAGGCATCCACCGCGTGCACCACCGCGAACTTCTCCTTTCTGCTGTCCCAGACAAAGAAGACGTCCGTGACCACCCTTTCGTTGAATCTTTGGGGCCTTTCAAAGGCCGCCTTGGGCGCCGGTGTGGGCGCTGTCACGGCTTGGCAAACCTGGCATCTCATATCACTGACCGCCTTGAGGATGTGGTCCTTGGCCCCATTCAAATGGAGCATGCGCTTCAGCTTCTCGCCTGAGATGTGGCCCAGCGTGACATGTAGTCTCGCCAAGGTGCTCCGCAGCTGTCTCGGCAACGCCCCACTGCCTCCTTCGAAGTAGATGTAGTCGAACTGCTGACCGGAAACCTCACCCAAGCGTTGTCTCAACTGAGCCTCAGGGGACATCTCAATCTCCACGGGGACCGCTTCCCATTCGCCTGGCGTCAGACATTCTTGGTGCAGCGTCAAGTGATGAGAACCTCCTGAACGCGAGTTCAAAGTTTTCTGGGCCGAGGACAGCACCCGAAGCGTCCACTGGCTCGGCCAACGATGCATCTCTGCCACCTGCGAGTCCTTTTCGCCACCCGCCTCACCTTTCTTGCCTCCGATGGCTACATGCCCTCCGTCTCCATGGGGACATCGGCTTCCACTCTCTAGGGCACCACACCAAAACGGATCATTCACGGCGTAGCAAAGCCCTCTCTTGCAAGGACGTCCGTCACTGTCACAAAGGCCGAAAGCGCAAAGGTCGACACGGGCTTGATATAGAGGATCAGGCGATGAATCGTTAACCCATAAGGAGGTCCCCAGGTGCTGATCGTCTTGCCATTCCTCCGGAAGATCTCCACGGCTATCTATGTTGAACCCTATGTCTCTCCCCTCCGATGGTGGTCCTTGGTGCTGATCGTCTCGCCATTCCTTCGGAAGATCTCCAGGGCATAGGCGTCGATATAGTCTTTGCATTTCTCTCATCTCATCAGGTCCCGGCACCGTTGCTTTTGCTGGGAATTGGATCATGACCAATCTTCGGTGAGCTTGCTGATACTTCCAGACCTCGAAGATCATGTGCCACATCGGCCAGTAGCAAGCCTTTTGTCTCATCAGATCTTTGCTCGAACCTCGGGGCCAGGACGACCAAGGGCCCACTGGGGGAGCGAGGATCAGCACATCGGGCTTGATCTTCACCACCTCCTCGATGATCTTCTGGCTCTCCTTAGGGGACAAGGGCCTTTTTGAAGTACACAAAGGGCCATTGGACACCCATTGCGCCGGTGTGTCCTCCCAGGTTCTGCCTGTCGGGAAGATCTCCAGCACATTCCAGCTCATCTGCCAGGATGCCACCATCGTCAGGAGTCCCAAAGTCCGAACTCCTGTCGCCACGCCCCTCTTCAGCTTCTGAGTCAATCCTCGCGACGGTCGGCCACAGCAGCCCTGGCGCTGCTCGTCTCCAAAGGGTTCCCCTTCATCAGGCCGGAAAGTCTCGGGTCGTGACACAGCTGACGAGCCGCGCCTATGTGCCCCCATAAGCTCCCCATCTGCTTTCCCAGCAACAGCATCAACCATCTCGGATTCCTTTTCCACTGAACCCGATGTCCCATCTCCGCCCTCACGGCGGCCCGGACTCGAAGCATCCAGACCAGGGTTTTCCATTTGAACGTGAAGAGCTGGGACTGCAAGCTGATCATGATGTTGATCGGGAGGTCGTCGGAAAACTTGCTGGACATTGTGGGGAAGGGAGCGCTGTGGTCCGTCAGAGCATGCTGCTTCTTGGGTGCTCCCTTGGGCTTCGCTCTCGCTGTGGCTGTAGGCGTCGTAGAACTCGTCGTCGAGCTGGCCCTTCCCCTGGTCCTCGGAGGCGGACTGTCCAGCGAGGGGACTGAGGCGTCCTCTCCACTCAAACTCGGCTTGGCCAGCTCCACTGCCTCGTCCTCCATGGCCTGTGGCCCCTGACAAAGCTCCAACTCCTCCTCCAACATCTGGATCCGGCTCACCCAGTACGCCTTCGTTGCTTTCGAACCTTCTGTCGGCAAACTCGAGGGGTCGAGGTAGTGCAGCAAGATCTCCTCGAGCTCGGCAGCCTGCTCCTTGAGCGATGCCAAAGTCCGCTTGTCCTTCTCCTTGGGCCCGGCCGCCTGCCCCTTCAGCAATGCCCCAGTCTGCTTGTCCTTCTCCTTGTGATCGGTCGCCGCGCTGTAGGCCTCGGGGGAGCGGTGCCGATGAGCTCGAGGGCTGGGACTCTTCTCGGCTGAGCGCTCTCGAGTCTTGTCTGCGGATTTGGAGCGAACAGTCCTGGTGAGCCCCGCCTTCAACCGTGCGCCCAGGCTCGCCTTCCTCGCCGCAGGTCTCAACTTCGGCTTGCTGGGGGGCCGCGAGGGCGACCTCGATTCGCCGGGGGTGTCCACTCGGCTCCAATCCTCGAGGAGCGCCTTCTCGTAGTCCTGATCGGAGTCCTCCACGTCCAACCGGTGGTGAGCGGGGATCTCGCCCCGGGGCGTCGTCATCACATTCTCGCGCTTCCCACGCACCATGGCGACTGGAGGACGGGGAGGAATGTGTGCCCGGATGGGCACTCATCGAATTGTCACCTTGATTCCCTGCAGAGCCCGGCAGCCGGAAGAAGAGGATCGTGCGGGTGTCACAGCGCCTAGGAAGAGGAGTGCGGATTCTTGTCTGGGGAGTGACGGGTTCGTTCAGCAACATCTCATTCGTTCCCGCCACGTACACTACTCTGCGAAACACGCAATGCCAAGGAGGTCCATTCCGGCCCGGGCCCACTGTGCACTCCATTTGCCTATCTCTCCGGATCCAAGTTCTCCAAGGAAGCTCTTCAGGAGGCGATTCAGGCTCTATGTCAAGCGGGCTTGCTACATACACGGGAATCGCTTCGGAGTGCACTGGAAGGTCGGGGTCCTCGATGGGGGACATGTGGTCTTCGAACTCAGCAATGGGCAGGGCATAGTGACCGCCAAAGGTTTGACTCATCCCATACCTACGCACCCGGAGCTTGCGCGACGAAACTGTGTGGTTCTCCGTGTCTATGACAATGCCCAACTGTGTACATGCCGGCTTAGAAAGCAAAGGAGGACAGTCCCCAGGAACCACACTCAAGCGAAGCACCACCCGTACCCCAAGCAAAGTGGCCTCAAAGATGAAGGAAAACTCACTCCACACCTCATGTCCATCTCCAAAGCGAAAGCTCTCTCTCTCTGGAACCGCCTTCATCCATCGACCCAAGCTCTTGAGACGCTGAATGTGTTGGTTGACCCATTTAGTACCCGCAACCGACTTCATACAGCCAATGTCCAGGATCAAGCTACTATGAAGTTCACGAAGAGACCAAAAGGCTTCATAGTCTATGAGGGAGCTCTGGTACGTAGCGGAAGCAACCAAACACCCATGCAGCCCCGAACCGTGTCCCTCAGCTTCGGCCGTATATCCCGCGATGGACTGGAGGAGATCCTACTGCGCCGGGTCTGAACTTGTGCCAGCCGATGTGACATGAACGGAGTGGTGGGGCTTCGTCCCTTGCTTCCGCATCGGACACTCTTGGCTCCAATGTCCTAGCTTTCCGCAAAGAAAACATGGCTCCTTCTTCTGCTGCTCCTTCACCCAAGCCTTCGTCTTCTCCGGGTTCGAGCCCTTCTGAAAGAACTGCCGCATCTGCTTCAGCTCATTGACTCGTTTCTTGGCCTTGTACTCCTGGGCGTACACCTCCGCGGGCAACTGGTCGTCGGGGATCTCCGGAGGGGTCGGAGACGATGACGTCGCTTCTTCTCCAGAAGTCTCCGATGCACTGGGGTCTCCCCGGGAGGACCCCTTGTCCGACCACGATCCGTCTCGTTCATCACTATCGTCTTCCAGGATCGCGTGGAAAACCTGCTTCCACTTCTGGTAGCGCTTGAAGCGGCCGTCCTTTCCTCGTCCCCCAACGTGCCGTCTACGATCCCGATCTCCTTCCCGTCGACGATCTGCATGGCCGTCATCTCGCCGAGAGACGAAGTCTCCTTTCTTCTGAACGAGGAACTGGTCCTCATCCGGAAGGTCTGGCTCACCCTTCCCGATGGGGTACCCCGCCTGGCCCTCCAGCTGGTCTGCCAACTCCAGCATCGCATTGACCACCTGGTGCTCGTCCTTGAGGCCTCCCGCCGCCGTCTTCACCAAGGCCTGGTCCTTCCGTGTCAATCGAGCAGCATCCAAGAGGTGGCCGAGGTAGAACTGGGACCCAACCCTGTAGTTCTGGCAGGAGTCGTTCTCGTGTCTGTAGATCGAGGCCCTGTTGATGAAGCTCTCCAGCGACTCCCCAGGGTATCGATTCAGGCGCATGAACTTCTGCCTCTTCCGGTCCACCTCCTTGTGCTCCAGGAGCCGGATTATCGGCGATTTCTCCATCTCGTTCCGGATGAGGGCCACCCCATTCTCGCACGCCACATCTGAGACACTGAGGTGCGCCACAATCTTCGCCGCCCGCTCCTTCATCGATTGCATCAACCGCGAGCCTCGAACCGCAGGAGGAAGGTTCGACCCTTCTGAAGCAAGCCAGAACTCAACGCCACGCCAATAGTCCTTCCAAGATTCACCAGGTCGGGCTCGGAACTCAGGGGGAAATGAACTGTGCAACCTTAAGTACTCCCCGGACTTCGAGGCACCCTGACTCTTGCCCTTGCCCTCCGTTGCGGAGTCTGCGACGTGCTCTTCCGTGACTTGCCCCTGACACTCACCGACAAGAGCACCAGGAGCTCTGGGATCACGTCCATCGTCCGGAGGGCGTCGAGCAACTGCAAAATCATCCTGAAGCGAGCGAGGAACTGGCCGCCCCGCTGCCGCCGCCCCAGGTTCGGTCCAAACTTCGCGAGGAGGGCCGTTCGGCTTCGGCTCAGTGGCATTCTCGTACCTCGACAGCAGCCGAGGCAGTGGCACTGCCGAACCCTCAGGAGAGCTCGACGAAGCGGGCTCTTCATCCCAATTGGCACGACCCCCTCTCCAGCCTGGCCGGTTGGAGTCCAAGTACTGGCCCCACGGATCGGGCCTCCACGTCGAGGACGCCCAGCTGCTCCAAGCCCAGGACCAGCCGTCGCCATCCTCCCAGCTCGCCTGGCTCGATTCTTCGTCCCTCAAGCTCCAGTTGTCTTGGCGGCCAGCCGGCCGCCTCGCAACTCCCGGATGCACTCGGGCCCTCAATGACCCATTCACTGAGGGGATCCACGCATGCGCAGTTCCTGCGCCAGGCACCAAAATGGTTGTCTGGGAGCTCTCGTCTCCCGAGTCGTCCTCGACCCTCTCGAACTCCAGGCTAGCAGCATGTGGATGGTCCATGGCTCAAGGAAACCAGGCCACCCCCTTTACCCTATAACCACAAACCCAAAACCCACGAACCAAAGCTCACAATCCCAAAGGCTACCACCGACTAACCGCAACCCGCGGAGCCCCGCCCTGTTCGGAGCTCCGCTACCACAAGAAAGACCGAACGACCCCAAAGAACCAACCGGGGCCTTTTCCATCACACCCAGCTGCCAGCCGACATCCTTCTGAGAGTCGCGCAGAATTCACCTGGCACACGCTGGGGAAACATGTGGATTTCCACATTTAGGGTTTAGGGTTTAGGGTTTAGGGTTTAGGGTTTAGGGTTTAGGGTTTAGGGTTTAGGGTTTAGGGATTGAAGATTTCGGATTTGGGATTTGGGGGTTTACGATGAAAGGGATACCTTATTGGGGTCCTGTTATAAGGGGATCCTATTATTTGGGAGTCTAAATTAGGGTCCCTTATTCTCGTACACCCCCGTTTAGGTCTAAGGTCTATGGTTCAAGGTTTGGAGTTCAGCCTTCATGTGGGTCTAGGGTTTAGGGTTTAGGGTTCAGGAATCAGGGTTTCGGGTTTCGGGTTTAGGGTTTAGGGTTTAGGGACACTGACTTCGGCTTGACGACGAAAGAGCAGGGGCATAGCCAGCAAGAGCTTCAGCCCAAGAAGGTCCTTGGAGCAAGCGAGCACGCTGGTGGGAGGCGGAGGCGCGCGGAAAAACCTCAACCCTGAACTCTAAACCCTAAACCCTAAACCCTAAACCCTAAACCCTAAACCCTAAACCCTAAACCCTAAACCCCTGAGCTCTGAAGCGCTAACCCCTACAACGAGCCCTAAGCCCTGGAGCCTTCCCTAAACCCTCAACCCTTGAAGTTTAGGGTTTAGGGTTTAGGGTTTAGGGTTCAGGGTTTAGGGTTTAGGGTTTAGGGTTTCCCGAGAGCTGGACTGTTCTTTCGAGCCCGTTGACAAACTTAGGTGCCGACCCTTACATGATTCTGCCCAGCAACATTGTACCTGGACTCTGCTATACCCTAAACCCTAAACCCTAAATCCTAAACCCTAAACCCTAAACCCTAAATCCTAAACCCTAAATCCTAAACCCTAAATCCGATAAGCCCTAAACTCCAAGGCCACCACACAGCGCGCAAGGTGACGTCAGTGGCCGTCTTCCGCGCGTTCTGGGTGTGGGCAGCTGAGGGTTTGCGACCGCAAACCCTGAACCCAAAGATTCTCACTTAGGGTTTAGGGTTTAGGGTTTAGGGTTTAGGGTTTAGGGTTTAGGGTTTAGGGTTTAGGGTTTAGGGTTTAGGGTTTAGGGTTTAGGGTTTAGGGTTTAGGGTTTAGGGTTTAGGGTTTAGGGTTTAGGGTTTAGGGTTTAATTCGGGTTTAGGGTTAGCCTGCTTTGTCCACACCGCCGTTTGTTTCAGGCTTTTTCAGAGGCACCGTTGCTTGAAAGTACTGCGCGGTTGCCCTTGGAGCGTGTGCGGCATTCCGAGTGAAGGTGCTGTGTCCTTGCTTGGGGGCCCTCTCCTGTTCTGTGAACCAATCTCAACGAAGCCACCTTGGCCTCGGGGTCTTGGGTGTGGACGGGCCCAGACACGAGCCCCCATCATAAAGCTCCTTCATGGAAGCCGTATAACTTTCAGTGCGAAAGTGGGTTCCAGATCCCCGTGCGTTCGCGCGCAGCACCTTGGAAACTATGTTCTACAGCTTTCTTGGTGTCGCCGCAGCCCCAAAAATTGTCTTGTCAACTCCGCGAGAACGCTCCATTTTCTTGGCGTGAAGCGAAGAGCCCTTCCAGAGATCAATCCCAGTTGCAACGCACAAGGCACGCCGTGAAACCTTTGTCCTAGACTCCCGCATTCGCCTACACCTGCCTAGACCCTGCAAGTCCTACACCCCAAAAGTCGACATCTCCGGAAGAACTTAGGATCAACCTTCAACCTGAATGCTTGGCTTGAAGAGGTTGCAAAGGAAAACATTAAATTCCTAAGCCGCAACACCCTTTCAGCCGTTAAATGCCCAAAGCCCATAAAACCCACTTCCTAGGAGTAAGACGGAATCTGACCGTTAGTTTAGGCTTTAGGGTTCAGGCTGTTTAAGACTTAGGAAACGACACTAAACCCTAAACCCTGACCCTAGACCCTAAACCCCAAAAAAGCCCACCGACCCACTGAAGCGCTGCCCAGGAGCTTAGAAACGACCATTGGACGCAGCATTTCAATGCCTCGTTGAAGCTCGCCTGCTGTCTCCGGGTTTAGGGTTTAGGGTTCAGGGTTCAGGGTTCAGGGTGTAGGGTTTGGGGTTTCGCGTTTACGGTTTAGGGCTTAGGGTTTAGGGTTTGGGGTTTAGGGTTTAGGGTTTAGGCTTCCGGGAAAATCTTTGGGGGAGTTTGGGAAGCAGCTCAGGGGGTTGCTTCTACCTCTGCAGCCTGAACTGAGACGGTATCCCTTTTTGGGGGTCATTTTTGGGGCGGTCCCTCTTGTTATTTAGGGCAGGGCCCCAAAAAGGGACCGTAGTTTTGAGAACTGACCAGAAGAGGGGTCCTTCGCCTTAGGGTGCCGCCTTACATAGGGGACCCAACAAAGGGACCCTAATTTACAGAACTAACCAGATGGTGGTATACCCTAAGCCCTAAACCCTGAACCCTAAACCCTAAACGGTATGCAAGGGCACATGCGGAGTCCTTAGCACCTGAACCCCAAAGTCAAGCCGCATGCGGCTTGCAGGGGCAAAGGCGAGCGCGGCCCTTCGATTCAACCGGTTTAACCCTAAAACCGGGTTTAGGGTTTCGAGTTTAGGGTTGAGGGTTGAGGGTTAAGGCTGCGGCCGTATGTTGAGGAAGGGGTGATTTTTGCAGGCTGGGGTTTAGGGTTCAGGGCTTAGCGACTTCGGGCGCCATACAGGATCCCAGAATTTGGGGGACAAACGCCTTCCATTGCTGGGTCGTCGTTCCGGATGTTGGCAAGGCTGACCCAGAACTGGCCCGGAAGCTTTTCTTATCCGAGCGCAAGGAAGAAGAGCTCGCGTTTAAAGAGTTGGGTTCTGTCGGAGAAGTGCCCAAAATGGTTTGCTGGAGCCCTGGGGTTCGCGCCTTTCATGGGTCCTCGTGTCGTATCTTCGTGGCGCGTCTTTGCGTCTTGTGTCGTGCTTTCGTGACATGTGTTCGTGCCGTCTCTTCGTGTCGTGTGATTCTGCCGTGTTCCTTCGGGCAGTGCTTTCGTGTCGTGTCTTTGTGACGTGTCTTCGTCCCTTTTTACCTTGGGCACCAAACTGAACCCTGATAAGGTTTATGGTTTATAAACCTTATTCGGCAGGTTACGGCTTAGGTAGGGCTTAGGGCACAGACTTTGCTCCCGGCACTCGGACCACACCAACCTCTCAAAGCCCGGGCAAAAAAAGCCCTTAGGGTTTAGCGTAGAGGAGGGTTTAGGGTTTAGGGTTTAGGGCTTCGGGTTTAGGGTTTCGGGTTTAGAAGGGTTCAGGAGGGAAACCCTAAACCCTAAATCCTAAACGCCTGTCCGCAAGACGCCATGAGTTCCATCTGTCCGGGGGCCGGAGTGCTTCCAGAAGCAAGGATGACCTTGGTGTTTCGATGTGGGGTGGCGGCTCTGGGGTTCCCGGCCTGAAACGTGAAGGACTAGGGTTTAGGGTTTAGGGTTTAGGGTTTAGGATTTAGGGTTTAGGGTCTAGGGTTTAGGGTTTAGGGTTTAGGGTTTAAGTTGGTTTAAGGGTTAGGGTTCAGGGTTCAGGGTTTAAGTTGGTTTAAGGGTTAGGGTTAGGGTTTATGTCGGTTTAAGGGTTTAGGGTTTAGGGTTGCAACAAAACAACACCACGCATTGGCTAGAATTCAATTCATTACGGTCTGTTGGTGTTTGCATGCGCGTGGGCACTTGGCATCAGTAGCAGTACTAGAATGCAGGTTTCGAAGCATCATTCATATTTGTATGAATGTTGGCATAGTATGAGTATTGGTTATATGTATCGAGTCCTTCAAGTATCAAGAAGGACGTACTATGTATTCAGGTTTAAGACCTAGGGATTAAGCATTAAGTAGAGTATTAAGTAGTAGCACGAGTAAGAGTACTAGCATTCGTATCAGTAGAAACTTTCGATTTAGTATACTATGAGCATAAACATACCTAGTAATAATATAGTAAAGCACTGTACAATACGGCAACGAGCAGTACAGTACTGTATCATAGCACGGCACGGTATAGTATAGTGTGTATACAGCATGGTGTGGCTGCATACTCAACCAGAACCTCCCAAAACAAAAAGTATGTGGCGAAATCTTGTTGAAGGCCTGGGTAGTGAGTTTCAATGGTTGGAGCCCGGGACCTAAAGCCCTGAACCGCATTCAGGGCCTTTCTTCTTAGAATTGGTGGAACTGAAGTCCTTCATTCATGAAATAGGTAGGCTTCAGGGCTTAGGGTTTTGGGAGCCTTTACCCTAAACCCGAAACCCTAAACCCCTAAACCCTAAACCCTAAACCCTTTGACCAACAAAATGCCAGCAGGTGCTGATCAATGAGGCTCGCACAAAGGGCTTACGCTTGCGCAGCGGTAGCTTCTTTATCTCCTCAAGGAACCAGTCCTGCACGGAATATGGGGGTTTCCGAAAATAGGGGCTTTTTGGGGGTCCCTTTAAGGGGTTCTATTCTACATGGGGTATAAGAGGCGTACCCCTATTTTGGGAAATTATCCGAAAAAAAAACCAAATAGTGGGATTCCTTTATAATAAGAACCCCAAGAAGGTACCGAAACCATTCCATCTCGCTCCGAAAGAGGTAAGAAACACCGAATCACAGTAGCCGCAAGAGAACAGCCTCGGCTATACTGTCAATGCTTCAAAGATCTTCAAAGTGCCAAAAGGCAGGTTTAGGGTTTAGGGTTTAGGGTTTGGGGTTTAGGGTGTCGGGCTAATTCTGGGTCGGGGTGGGGTACTCACAGCCCAGCACTCTAACTCCGAGATTTGGATCAGGGTTTTTAAGTACCCCAAATAAGGAAATACCCATGCGGAACTGCAGGTGTAACTCCCATGACACCTCCCTACGATCTTCGGCCTGACGCCCGCCTTTGGGCTGCCAAGCTCCTACTACGCCATCCGCTGGGTTTGAGGGTTTAGGGTTTAGGATTTAGGGCTTATCTCCTAGGTCTCAAATGCCGCTTGAGGTTTTTTCAATCACAATTTGGAGCTTATCAGGCTCAAGGGGCTTATCCTATTCCCTAAACCCTAAACCCTAAACCCTAAACCCTACACCCTAAACCCTAAACCCTAAGCCCTAAGCCCTAAGCCCTAAACCCTAAACCCTAAACCCTGCTGCCTCTCCCACTAGCAGCATGAGCGGGCGCTCGTCATCCCTGTGTGGGGCTGGCAGGTACTGGGCTTGCTGGGCAAGGTTCGGATTTGAGGGGTTTAGGACTTAGGGTGGCTTTTAAGGTTTAGGGTTTAGGGTTTGGGGTTTGGGGTTTGGGGTTTGGGGTTTGGGGTTGGGGTTTGGGGTTTGGGGTTCAGGGTCCGCCGACCCTGGCGGCGTGTTGGATGGGTTTCCCTCCTTACACCCCCAAAACGCGGGGGGGGGGGGGGGGGGGAAGGGGGTGCCTTGGACACTTAACGTCTATTCTGCGCGTGCTCTTTGTGCGTGGGATTGGGTTCTTGTTTGGCGCTTCAACGCGGAAGGCGTTCTATCGGATCGCTTTCTGGCGAAAGAGGCCACGAAGAGGAGACGGTCAACGGAGGACGGTGGGATAAAACGGAGACGACACGGTCAAGGGAGGGGGGTCGGAACATTTTGTTGGGAGAGGGGCGTGGCGGACCATGCATGGATGTCAGGTTGACGCACGGGTTCGGGAACAAGGATGGGGGGGAGCGCGGACGGGGAGCATTCGGTCGATGGGCACGAGAGTCACACGCGGACAAGACGATGGGGTAGTCACCTAACGCCCTCCGTGTGCGCCCTCCGCGCCCTCCGCCGCCCTCCGCACCCTCCGCGCCCTCCGCGCCCTCCGCACCCTCCGCGCCCTCCGCGCCCTCCGCGCCCTCCGCGCCCTCCGCGCCCTCCGCGCCCTCCGCGCCCTCCGCGCCCTCCGCGCCCTCCGCACCCTCCGCGCCCTCCGCGCCTTTCCGCCGCCTCCCTCCTAATGCGCCCTCGCGCCCTTCAGTCTGCCCTCGCTCGCGCCCTGAACTCCGCGCCCCTTGTCCTTCTTTCCTCCGCGGCCCTCCCCGCTCCGCACCCTCCGCGCCCTCCGGGCCCCCCGCGCCGCCTCCGCGCCCTTCGCGCCCTCCGCGCTCCGCGCTCCGCGCGCTTCCGCGCCCTCTGCGCGTTGGCCGCCCCGCGCCCTCCCCGCGCCCTTTCCCCCGATACCCCTACCCCGCGCCCTCCCCCCCCCCCCCTTTTTCCCCTCCCGCCCTCCCCGCGGCCCTCCCCCCATCGCGCGCCGCCGCCTTGCGCTACGCGGCCCTCTTCTGCTCTTACAGGTTCGTCTCCGCGTCCGCGCCCTCCGCGCC
>CAJNDS010002568.1:1093912-1205388 GCA_905221605.1 Symbiodinium natans | reverse complement strand
CGCTGGTATCCGGATAGGCTACCTTCAATTGCAAGAGAGAATCCTGCGTTTTCTTGCGAATGTCATGCCGTGTGTTTCTGACATCCCGAGGGTACGTGTCCAGCACAGTAGCTATGCAGTCGGCCGAGTCTCTGAAGATCTTCGAGAAACGCTGCAGGTGACTGTCAGCTCCCGGCAAAAGACGCCTTTTCTTGGCACTGTGAGGCACCTCATCGTCTGCATTGTCTAAGAGCTTGCTCAACACCACCGCAGCGTCGTCGGAAAGTGGATCGCCTGGACTCTCATGTGGAAGAACAACTGTGAAGGGCAGTGTGGGTTCTGGTTCTTCCGTTTGCTGCTGCTGATTTGCGTTGGTATCGCGACTCTTTTGTAGTGCTTTGGAGAGCAAGAGATCACGTCTGATGCTCATAAGCTTTGTCACCGACTCCTGCATGTCTGGCACGTCGTCGATGAAACCTAGCGGAAGGTAGTTCGGATGTATGCACACAACGAGCATCCTTGCAACCTTGATCTCGTAATACTTCTCCAAGATCCACTTGTACACGTTCAGCTGCAGGCGATAGTGCTCTCCCTGACAATCAGGGACAGTATCAAGCGGGCTTTTCATGAAATGTCCATAGCTGTTGTATTTCTCCCTCAACTTCGAGCTGCGCTTCCAGTCCACTAGAACGAACTCGCCCCTATCCGGGAATCGCAAGACAAGGTCGATTGATCCTGCCAGATCTTCTTCTGGCGCATGAATGCACCACTCTGTTCTGTATGCTTGGACATCACCGATCGTTCCAAGTACACGAATGGCTGCATGAAGCTCACCCTCCATGGGTCCTGGCATGATCTGATAGCCGTTCAGAAGGTTTTCCAACATCGCGTGCATCCAAGTGCCAGCGTTTGCAGCATGGTCTCTCTGAACTTGCCACAAGTCCACGATCTCGCTGTCGTGCAGCATGAAACTGGACATAAGCTCTTCCCAATTGGCAAGATCAGCTCGACTTCTCTTGAAAAGATCACAAACGACTTTCAGATCCGGTTGGTCTTGTGTGAGTTCGTGGACAAGGTCCGCTTGATAAAAGCAATCTTCTCCGGCAAGCATGGAAGCAATAAGCTTGAAATTGACGTCGTTGGCCACATACTCTTCCCTGGGCCATCGCGCTCCGGCCTTCATCTTCACTATCGCATCAGATGAGTCGAACTCCTGAGAATATTCATGTAGCAGTCCAGTGACCTCGGCTTGTACACTATTGCAAAACTACATTACCTTCGTTGCGTGATATTTTTGTTACATTTACATGTGCTAATCTACAGCCCGGGGACACTGCATCCGATAGCGGAGTCGTTGCAGAAATACTTGTGACCGTCTGGCTCGAAGCGCAAAGCTTTATCATGTTGATGTGGATTGATGGTGGATAAATCAGTTCGCGCTTGTAAAAAAAAGGTTGTGGCTGTCCCAGGGTCTGATGGCATGTGAAACACAGGCGTGATCGGATCGCGACAAAGAACTGCTCCGACTATGCGTCCCATGAGACCAGTCCATCCTCCTTCAAGACTATAATTAAACTAATAAGCGAAGGCGACAGTATACAACGCAACGAATGTGTTAAGACAATCTGGATCATTGCAACACTGTCCTTCTCCGTAAACAGAAGCTTCAACGTCCATCGCCAGGCTCTCCGCATCGTCCGACGCACCCCCAAGGAAGTCATCTGCTAAGGCTTCCGCCGCCAAGGCATCCTGCGTGTGCTTTTTTATTCAACAGCATGAATACTCGCGGCTAGTTCACATTGTTGTTGTTTTTTTTTTTATGCTTGTTTGCTAAAGAATGAACAAAACATAAACTGTTTTAAGTTAAGACGAAGCATCAACATGATCATTGCCGTATTGCTTGGAACGTCGTTCTTGCTCTATGGCCAAGAATAAATGCAGACGCAGGGCAAAGCTCAATGCAATGCTTTGCCATTCCAGTGAGTTCCCGAACTCTGCTGGATGTGGCAAACCTTCAAGAACTCTGAGTCGGCAAGAATCGAGCTTGCAAAGTTCATGCAGAAAATGAAACAGGATAGTATTCTTGTCTTGTGCCAAGAATGCTATGATGTTTCGAGCCCTGTACATCACCTGCTCCCATTGGCGCTTGCCCACACGCAGTCTTTCCTGTGGATCAGGGAGCAAGTCGACAGCTGATGGCATGCGGTCAAACAACGCAGTGTTCTGCCTGAATATCTTGGCAACCACGCCCACGTGCTTCAAGTCAGACCATTCGGTCCAGGCATTTGTTTTGTAATAGGCGGCTGCGTTCACGTACGGCAAGTTCTGACTGCTGCCACCAACGAAGTCCATCAACTGACTTGGACAGTTAGGACACCTTCTCGCAGGTGAATGCTGCACGTGACCCTGGCATATCCAGGTCATGCATAAAGGACACACTGCCCAGCGGGGCCTGTTGAGATTGTATTCTCTTCGACACATTGCACATTGAATCTGTGCATGCAGCTGAACCATAGAGGGCAAAGGTTTAAAAGTTGCAGCTGCGTGAGTTGTCGGAGAGGATGCGGAAATCCACACAAACAGTTGGGCCAAGGGCGACACGCTGTCCTCGTGTCCATCCAACAGTCGAGCACGAGAAACTCCGACGTTGTCTATGGACAGTTCCAACATGCGCTGATGCCAGATCACACTAAATTTATGTGGACGATTCGGCTGAATTTCAGCACGTCGCCCAGCGTGTGGGACTGGAGGCTGGCTGTTCATACTTGCGGAAACAGTACAGTTGTCCTGAAACACATTGTCAATGCGAAAGAAAGCGGCGGGTCTGATCACTCGCCATTGTCGGACGCCTATATACAAGCCCTTGATGTTCGCTGGCAGTGTGATTTCAAAGCTTGCGCAACCCATCAACGGCCCGTCTGACTGAAAGCTGAAGAAATTGCTGTTCGCTTGAAACTGAGGAACGTTTTCATAGTTCCACTCCAAAAGAAATCTTTCTGGAAAGTCGTGTAGCATAGCCAGTTGACGCAGATTGAAAGTTACCATTCCTGCCGCAGTATATGCTCTTCTCATGGCACGCAGCTTCGCCGGATCGTCGAACTCTGGGACGTTCATGGAGATCGTTTTGTTGCGCCAGTACGTTACACTTCTCACAGCCATGAACAAGTGCTTGCATGTCGCTGCAAGTGATCTCGAGTAGTCATAAGAGAAGAACATGCCTGGCAACATGCTGAGTATGTCGTCGTGGAAACTGCCTCCATGGTAATCTTCTTGTTGCTGAAACGAGCGCGATCTCCTCCATCGTGATGTCCTCAAGTTAGCCACTTGAAAAGCTTGTTGGCTTGTTTTTGACAAAGAATAACCGTTAGAACATGTACACTCAAAGCTGCCTTGTTTGTGTAGCATCATTGACACTGGTCGTACACGCAAGCGACGCTGACACGCTGTTGCGCCGTGACCACCTGCATGTGCATGCAACCATATGTCTCACAGCAACTTGTATTTAAAACAACACTGTAGCGAACAACGACTTCAGTTTGATGTCGCGACGGATTCTACCTGCGTGAAGCTATGGAGGCACGCCTGCGTACGTTGAGCTTCTCAGTTTCCGGCGAAGAAGACGCAGCAGTCTCGTCGTCAAAGCACCTCGCAGCGGACACAGCATCGAGCACGGTATGTTTAGCTTGCCTCTGAAGAGTCACACTGCCTTTGCCTGGTGGAGTAGATGTACTCCTTCAGCATGTTCCGGGCATCGTCCACATTGTCCGACCAGAAAATCCATTTGAGCTCGGGGTAGTACAAAAAAACACCCGGAACCTGCCCGCGAAATCCCATCGTTTCCAGAAGTGGATGCTGCGAGAGAAGTTCGCGCTCAGTAAGGCAATTGGACTGCGCACGACTGTGGAACTCAAATTCCACACTCGCGCTATCCGCTCGTCTACGCACGACTGAATGCAAACCGTTTCGCGCCACGCTCATCTCCAGGTGTGCTGCCGAATCCATTGGAGTGAACCGCTTCGGGATCTTATAGTTCGGAACATCCATGACCTGACGTGACACACGTTACATGCAAGATTTTATGGGCGCGTTCAGCGCCGCATAAGTTGCACTTGGCGGCTTTGCCTTCTTCGGTGGCGAGAAACTTTTTGTCGATGTCGCAGATCTTGCATTGTCCTTCTTGCTGCAGCACGTGTCGAAGTAAATATACTGAATGACATGTTACAAATTGCGTTCGCAGCCTGCGTTGGTGACGTTGATTTACATCGAGAAGACTGTGCATGTTCCTGCAGATATCGAGCAGACGCCATTGAGCTTCGTCCAAGGTACACATCTTATGGACAAGAAGAAAACTATACAGAGATCATGTTCCGACTGAGCATCAGAGACCTGATTGCTAGTCGCCGGTGTCGCAGACGAATCCTCAGAGAAATAGGCCTGCGATGCACAGAATGTTGCTGCGAGTACATGCTTTCAGTACAAAAAAAAAGCGCTGCGAGTTCTGGCCTCCATAAAGCCGGGAATCTCGAAAACATCACGCAGAGTGTGCGGTCGCCTCACGTTTCCTTGTATCTCGCCGCCAGAGGAAATCAGGTCCCGATGAAGCATTTCCTTCATCCACCGCCTGATTCCAGCTGGTTAGAGTGTGGACACGGCCTGTTGTCTAGGCGTCGACTGAGGGACATCGAGCAGGTGCCGCAAGAGCATCTCGCAGACAAGCGACTCAAGACCCGAACCAGGCATGTCCTTCGCGTGATTGTCGACAGTTTCCACAGCGGCGAGTTCCTTCCAGAGAAAGAGTTTAAGCGTTACAACGAAGACAATGGTAAGGACAGCCTCCAGGCGGAAAACTGCGTCAGCGCTGCTGGGATTGACGTAAATTTTGCCAGAGATGGGACAACTCTCGCAGAACGCCTGATCATCACACTGCGATTCTTGTGAGCAGGACACAATCATTGAATTACTAGCCTCCAGCTCCTCGTCAAAGAAAGCAGGCTCCCACTCGTGTCGCCGCTTTCCGAAATTAATAGAAAGCTCATCGTCAAGCCAGCGAAGAGCTATGAAGTGCCCCTGCGTGCCGATAACGTACTCTCCAGGCTGAGTGATGATAGTCTTCTTCACGAGCACTAGTGCCTTCCTTGGATTGTGGTTGTTTGCAGTGTTTTACGATAACCGTTAGTTTTCAGTGGAGTTGCTGAAAAGGCTGCAGGATGGCGTTGCCATCAGCCATGGCCCACAGTGGACCGTCCCGACTGTACGTCGCTTTGATCCCATGGGCATGAAAGCAGTCCACCAAGCACACGTCCTCGAACTTCTCTTTGCCTGGGCTGTAAACGATATTTCTTAAAGTCAGTAGCTTGCAACGATAATGATATAGTCAAGACTCGTGTGACGCGTCGCACCACAGTATCTGATCGAGAATACGCATGATGCGCTTACGGCAAGAGTTGCGCATGGAGAATCAGTACACCTCGCCGCCGTCGTCGAGGAATGTTTAGTCGGACGTGGAATGAATTTCTTCCTGGTTGTCAGGTGATGTTTTTCTTGTGGAGTCGACGCATGTACGTCACGCAGTCCTCTCCGCGCAAAGCCTTTGTACCAAGCGTTGCGGGCCAGCGAAGTCCAGGATGGCATGTCCTGCTGCGACTGCGAATCTTCGGCATCTACATGATGTTTTGTTTGTGACTACATAATGGCCTCTGATAAAACGACTTTCTTCGTGCTGCGCCAGCTTGTACAGATTGCCTTGGCCGGCTTGGCACCTAGCGAGCAGTTGTGGCAGATATTTTCATCGACTCGAGCGTCTTCTCGTCGCAGAACCCAATCTGAACTTCTGTGATTTTATTGGAATGTGTCAAGTATGCAGGATTCAAGCGTTAAATGTAAGTCTCGAAACATGTCCTTTGCTCCAGCAAACTGAAGATCTCCTCGTCGAGCTTGTCACCTAGCAAGCACTTGCGCCAATCATTGAATTCGACTTGCTGTGTTTTGTAAGTCCAGAATCCAATCTGAACTTCTGTGATTTTATTATAATGTGTCAAGTATGCAGGATTCAAGCGTTAAATGTAAGTCTCGAAACATGCCATTTGCTCCAGCAAACTGAAGATCTCCTCGTCGAGCTTGTCACCTAGCAAGCACTTGTGCCTATCACTGAATGCAGAATCCAATCTGAACTTTTTTTTATAATGTGTCAATTATGCAGGATTCAAGCGTTAAATGTAAGTCTCGAAACAAGTCCTTTGCTCCGGCAGATTGATGATCTCCTCGTCGAGCTT
The DNA here is from genome assembly GCA_905221605.1 of Symbiodinium natans. Classification (NCBI taxonomy): domain Eukaryota; class Dinophyceae; order Suessiales; family Symbiodiniaceae; genus Symbiodinium; species Symbiodinium natans. The sequence goes on along the minus strand of CAJNDS010002568.1, from coordinate 1,199,137 downwards.
GTCACCTAGCAAGCACTTCTGCTAATCATTTAACTCGACTTCAGTGTCTTCTAAGTTTAGAATCCAATGTGAGCTTCTATGATTTTATTAAGACGTGTCAAGTATGCAATATTAAACCGTTAAATGTAAGTCTCGAAACATGTCCTTTGCTTCGGCAATCTGAAGATCTTGTCGTCGACATCGGAATTCTTCACAGCCTCAGACCTTCAGGCAAGAACTAGTACAATGAGGCAAGGCAACGATTATCACAAATGTAACTAGTAAGCTGTATTCAACAGACTGGCGTCCATAACTTCCAGGTAGATGTGTTGTTGACTGTCTGCCTTGGACGAATGACATTGCACTAGGCTTTAACATGTGGAGCACGTGACGTAACGAGGTTCGCGCTCGATGTGGATTAGCTTTTCGATGCTGGGGCTGCTGATCTGATCGGACCTGACGCAGCTGCAGTGATACACTAACAAAGATGATATCTTAAAGTCACACGTTCGCGATGAAATAACTATAGCAAAGTCACCTGAACAAGTGCCAGTGATAGATTGCCGCAATCCTCAGTTGTTTAAACAATGAACAGGTTACGTAGATACAGCGCGCGATCTCGCAATCGAGTGGATGACTCGACGTTGATGAGCCGCTGCGTCTGTACCGGGCAGTCGTCACAGGCCCTGCTCATGCATGGAATACTAAGTGCGCAGAAGTAAACACGTACTCACAGGCGAGTATACTAGGTCAACGACTCGTCAAACGAGCTGGCCGCAGAGTCAAGAATCTCGTGATTGGTCCTGGCACACACTAACTCACACGACATCAACGACTATTGTATAGCCGGGCAGTCGTCACAGACACTGCTCTTGCATGGAATAGTAAGTGCGCAGAAGTAAACACGTGTCACAAGCAAAGGCACAGCGAGTGTACTGGGTCAACGACTCGCTAAACGAGCTGGCCGCAGAGTCAAGAATCTCGTGATTGGTCCTGGCACGCAATAACTCACACGACATTAACTACTATTGTATAGCGTAGTAACTTGTACGGCAGACGTACTCTCAAACAAATCTATAAGGAGCATGCTGAGTCCACAACTTGGCAGACGAGTTCGCCGTAGGATGAGGAATCTTGTGCTTAGTCCTGCGACGTACTAATTCGCACGACGCCAAAGACTATTATATAGCGCAGTGTCTTTGTACGAATGCTCCTCTTCAGGCGACCTGCTGGATCGATGTACCCTGACACAAGAACTCAAATAAAGCAGGAACGAATAACTAATCAAGTTCCACAGTAAGCATGAAGCATTTGCTTTGCTTCTTCGTCGTCTGCTTTTTTTGTTCCGACCTTAGGAATTCTAAAGATTTGTGATAAGCATGCGGAGCTTCTGATTACCAGGCACGATGAGTGGCTGGTCGTCAACGACTTTCGTAAGCACGAACCTGAGACAGCGGTTTGAAGTCAAAAATGTCTGGCATAATGCGCAAATTATCAGAGTGATCATACGACTCTGCGACTCTAAGTGCACGTATGTAAGGGCTGCACTCCTTTAAAAACTGCTTGGGCGTGATCACGGCGTCGGACTTCCTCGATAGCTTTTTTTTGAACGCAATATCTAAGTGCTATGCCCGAGCGTTAAGAACGTCGAAGTGGCAAGGCCTATAGCACGCAGACTAGCTGAGCACTGAACACGTCGCTTCGCCAGCGAGGTACACGCACCATGCATCCTTGATGTCTTGAACATATATATATATATATGTGGAAGACGCAAGTATATTGCCATTAAAATCTAAGCAACCGTTGCGGGATGAAGTCTGGCCCAAGGACTCAGTCTTCAACCTCAATGCATAAAAGATTTATATTGATTGAATAGAGTACACAATTAATAGTCGTCGTAACCCTTCGTCACCGTCATCCTCACAAAGCCATGGCATAGAAGACCAGCGCATGCTTGCCGACCTTGGTCTCAAGCTAATTGTGTACTACGAAAAGTGTTTACTCAATACTGACTATGTTTGCAATGCGTCCGCGAGGCAGGTGTTGTACGGAAAGTGCCGCCTCAGCTTTTTTATTTCGGCTTGAGGTGATAACGTCACGCATTCAATAAGCATCGTACGCATGCAGGGAACACATCCTCGCGCGATGGCCGCCGCCTCGTGTTAACAATATGCACAACATAGCGCGTGCGTGTGCGTGCCGAAAATGCGAACAAGTAGCTGAATGGAAGGTTGTTCTTTGGCACAAGCTGCTCGAGCTTTTAATGTTGCGGTCACGCAGCGATTCAAGTCATGCTCTGATATAGCTTTTCAGGAAGACATCTGACTCGGTAAATGTTATATCATATATGTGAGCATGCCACATGAAGGCTATGCAAGTGGCAGATACATAAGAAAACAAGACGCAGCGGACAAAATAGCATGAATTTTACGTATGTCTTCAAATAAATCGAACGACGTGGGCTCTTTGAATTTTCTGGAGGCTTTCTGAAAAGCGTCAGAGGACCTTTTGGACTATAACACTTACATATGAATTTGAAACATTAAAGTGAATATTGAATAAAACATGTGCTTAAAAATACACATTAAAAGTACACATGTATTGAATATCTCTCCAGATAGAGGCAAATGATCATATTGCTTTCGAATGAATATACGGTTCTGCGACGCAGGTACAATAGCTTTAACAAAGGTTGTGCTTTTATTGCAATGCTGTATTTTCATGCAAGGCTTCGTCTAAGCAAGTACATGTGTTGTTTTCGCAAGAATAATTGTTACTGCGTTTAAATCTGTTGCATACTGAGTGTGTTTTGTGCTTGTTGTTAACTTTGCATTCGCGGTGCTTCCTAAACATAAACTGTTAAATTTATCTCACCAGAGCCACAATGAAGATGAAGCACTTCGTTCGTTGTCCTCGCACATCACGCAATGCAGTTGCCGATTCACTCACAAGCGTGGCTTCAGCAAATCCGCCAAAAACCTCAATGTGCTTCTAATTCTTACGCGAGTTGTGTACAACTACTTTCATGTTTTTTTTTTGCGTGAATCACATGTTGCAATTGGGGTTGCTCATAGCTGCAGTCTGAGTCACGCTCACCTCTCCTTCTCGAACACGTAGCAGTTCTTGCCTGCTGAATCACACAGTAGGCGACGTGAGCTGTAGTTCATTGCGTGCTTTAATCTTCAGCTTGCGAGCGGCAGGAAGAGTGCAGACTCGCTTTTAGCTCATGGACAAGCTTCTAGGACTCGAGTCAGGCAGCCGACTGTCCTGAATCACATGCTGCAATTAGGGGTTGCTCATAGCTGCAGTCTGAGTCACGCTCACCTCTCCTTCTCGAACACGTAGCAGTTCTTGCCTGCTGAATCACACAGTAGGCGACGTGAGCTGTAGTTCACTGCGTGCTTTAATCTTCAGCTTGCGAGCGGCAGGAAGAGTGCAGACTCGCTTTTAGCTCATGAACAAGCTTCTAGGACTCGAGTCAGGCAGCCGACTGTCCTGAATCACATCCTGCAATTGGGGTTGCTCATAGCTGCAGTCTGAGTCACGCTCACCTCTCCTTCTCGAACACGTAGCAGTTCTTGCCTGTTAAATCACACAGTAGGCGACGTGAGCTGTAGTTCACTGCGTGCTTTAATCTTCAGCTTGCGAGCGGCAGGAAGAGTGCAGACTCGCTTTTAGCTCATGAACAAGCTTCTAGGACTCGAGTCAGGCAGCCGACTGTCCTGAATCACATTCTGCAATTGGGGTTGCTCGTAGCTGCAGTCTGAGTCACGCTCACCTCTCCTTCTCGAACACGTAGCAGTTCTTGCCTGTTAAATCACACAGTAGGCGACGTGAGCTGTAGTTCACTGCGTGCTTTAATCTTCAGCTTGCGAGCGGCAGGAAGAGTGCAGACTCGCTTTTAGCTCATGGACAAGCTTCTGCGACTCGAGTCAAGCAGCCGACTGTCCTTTGGCTGGCACTTTGCGCTGCCGCCACTCGCAGGTAGGCTTGTGGGTAGCCGTTGCCCTTTCAAATCCACGAAGCAGCTGGTCACACGCGGCGCAATACTTGGGATGATTTCTGTCACTAAATCCTGGGTAAAAAATGCCCTCTGCATTTTGAACGCGTTTGCTGTTAGGTGCCTTAGGCACAGGTGCAGCACGGGGCTTTCTTCGGGGTGGTGGTTTAGGCACAATCGCCTTCGGCGGATGTGCGGGGGAGCTCTTAGCCTTTGCCTTCGCAGGTGGCGCTAAGGGCTCGCGGGGCGCGGGCGAGGTCGTGGCCTTTGCTTCAGGCGCAGGAACTGCAGCGTCAATGGCTGCTTCGTCCGCTGAACAACTACTGCTAGACTCATCCGATGACGAGGCTCCAAAGTCGCTCAGCGAAGACAGCTCGGACTCGCTGGGGGCCTGGAAACCGGCATCAGTTACCTTAGCCCTTGCTGCAGCAGTCTTCCGCTTCGCCTTGTTGAATCGCCTAAGCCAGCGCTGCCATACCGTCCGCATCTCCGCTTTGATTGCCCTGGCATTTGCCTTAGCTTTCTTGTGTCGTTGGACGAGAACCTCGCGGCATGGCTTGGCCATTCTGGGCGCGGTCAAAGGTTCAAAGCTTCCCTACTGCTAAACAGCTTGAGTGTAGTTGTGTCGTGGTTCACGCAGAAGTCACATTCACCAGCTGTCGATGCGATACTGCAAGTTTATACTCAAGTGCAGGTGTATTTGAAAGCATCTGCCTCCGCCAAGTCGAAGCGCATGTTGTTCGCATAGTATAGCGTGGACCTTCTTGCTCTGAAAGCGGAATGATTTCGTATACCGGGTGGACTGAGTGTTTCCGACATTTAGTTTTCAAGAAATTTCTCTACAAGTAAACTTCAGAACTCCTTGGTGACTACCCTTTTCCATTTTGTGTGGTATTTGCATGACTTTTGCAGCGCGCCAAGAAGATCTCAAAATTTTAACCCACAAATGCAAATGTTGTTCCTACCCTCTGCCGTTTTGTGTGGTGTTTGCAGGACTGTTGCAGGGCGCCAAAAGGATCTCGACAAATTTTGACCCACAAATGTTGTTCTTAACCTCTGCAGTTTTGTGTGGTATTTGCGTAAGAGAATAAGCCTGCCAACAAACACATGGAACTCAAAAATCCAATCACATACGAAGAGCAGCTTGATTTGGCTAAATCTTGCCCGAAGGCTGCCCGGCAAAATTTGGCCAAATCGTACGCGATGAGAAATGCGCGGCTAAATTTCGCAGAGCAGCCTTCGGGCAAGATTTGACCAAATCAGGCCGCGCATTTCTCATCGGATACGACGAGCAGTCCGATTTGGCCAAATTTTGCCCAAAGGCTGCCCGGCAAAATTTGGCTAAATCGGGCTGCTCGTCGTACGCGATGAGAAATGCGCAGCTCGACTTGGCCAAATTTTGCCTGGCAGCCTTCAAGCAAAATTTGGTCAAATCGAGCTGCGCATTTTTCCTCGCGTACGACGAGCAGCCCGATTTGGCTAAATTTTTCCCGAAGGCTGCCCGGCAACATTTGGCTAAATCGGGCTGCTCGTCGTACGCGATGAGAAATGCGTAGCTCGATTTGGCCAAATTTTGCCTGGCAGCCTTCAAGCAAAATTTGGCCAAATCGAGCTGCGCATTTCTCCTCGCGTACGAGGAGCAGCTCGATTTGGCCAAATTTTGCCCGAAGGCTGCCCGGCAAAATTTGGCCAAATCGGGCTGCTCGTCGTACGCGATGAGAAATGCGTAGCTCGATTTGGCCAAATTTTGTCTGGCAGCCTTCAAGCAAAATTTGGCCAAATCGAGCTGCGCATTTCTCCTCGCGTACGAGGAGCAGCTCGATTTGGCCAAATTTTGCCCGAAGGCTGCCCGGCAAAATTTGGCCAAATCGGGCTGCTCGTCGTACGCGATGATAAATGCGTAGCTCGATTTGGCCAAATTTTGTCTGGCAGCCTTCAAGCAAAATTTGGCCAAATCGAGCTGCGCATTTCTCCTCGCGTACGAGGAGCAGCTCGATTTGGCCAAATTTTGCCCGAAGGCTGCCCGGCAAAATTTGGCCAAATCGGGCTGCTCGTCGTACGCGATGAGAAATGCGTAGCTCGATTTGGCCAAATTTTGCCAGAGTCATGCTTATGCAAACTTGAACCGAAAATCTTAGGCATCAGGGCTTGCGATTTAGCGCTTGCGGTGAAAACTTCAACTCAAAATGTTATTATCACAATTATGATAATTGTACTTGGGAGCTTAAAGTTATCATAATTATGATAACTCTGCTTGGGGAGCTTAGAGTTATCATAATTATGATAACTCATCTTGGGGAGCCTGTAGTTATCATAATTATGATAACTCAGCTTGGGGAGCCTAAAGTTATCATAATTATGATAACTCAGCTTGGGGAGCCTGAAGTTATCATAATTATGATAACTCAGCTTGGGGAGCCTAAAGTTATCATAATTATGATAATTCAGCTTGGGGAGCCTGAAGTTATCATAATTATGATAACTCGGCTTGGTGCCTAAAGTTATCATAACTATGATAACTCAGGCTAAGGAATGCAATGTTATCACAATTATATTAATTAAAAATATCCTGGCGAAATTCTTCTAAAGGCTTGATTTAAATTATTTAAATCATTTAAATGCTCGAAAACGCTTTTCACAATTCAAAGAATTTAAGTAATTTAAAACCCTTTGGAGAGCTTCCACAGGAAACCTTAATATTTAAATTAATTTAAATAATTTAAATAAGGCGATTTTAATTTATTTAAATTATTTAAATCCCCGAAAACCCTTTTGACAATTTAAATAATTTAAATAATTTAAATCCTCTGGAGAGCTTCTCCAGGAAACCCCAATATTTAAATTAATTTAAATAATTTAAATAATTTAAATAATTTAAATAATTTAAATAGGGCCATTTAATTTATTTAAATTATTTAAATCCCCGAAAACCCTTTTGACAGTTTAAATAATTTAAATAAATTAAATGGCCCTATTTAAATTATTTAAATTATTTAAATTATTTAAATTATTTAAATTAATTTAAATTAATTTAAATTAATTTAAATATTTGGATTTCCTGGTGAAGTCCTTACAAAGGCTCGATTTAAATCATTTAAATTATTTAAATTATTTAAATCCCCGAAAACCCTTTTGACAATTTAAATAATTTAAATAATTTAAATCCTCTGGAGAGCTTCTCCAGGAAACCCCAATATTTAAATTAATTTAAATAATTTAAATAATTTAAATAATTTAAATAATTTAAATAGGGCCATTTAATTTATTTAAATTATTTAAATCCCCGAAAACCCTTTTGACAGTTTAAATAATTTAAATAAATTAAATGGCCCTATTTAAATTATTTAAATTATTTAAATTATTTAAATTATTTAAATTATTTAAATTAATTTAAATATTTGGATTTCCTGGTGAAGTCCTTACAAAGGCTCGATTTAAATTATTTAAATTATTTAAATTATTTAAATCCCCGAAAACCCTTTTGACAATTTAAATAATTTAAATAATTTAAATCCTCTGGAGAGCTTCCCCAGGAAACCCCTTTTTTTAAATTAATTTAAATAATTTAAATAATTTAAATAATTTAAATAATTTAAATAGGGCCATTTAATTTATTTAAATTATTTAAATCCCCGAAAACCCTTTTGACAATTTAAATAATTTAAATAAATTAAATGGCCCTATTTAAATTTTTAAATTATTTAAATTATTTAAATTATTTAAATTATTTAAATTATTTAAATTCATTTAAATATTTGGATTTCCTGGTGAAGTCCTTACAAAGGCTCGATTTAAATTATTTAAATTATTTAAATCCCCGAAAACCCTTTTGACAATTTAAATAATTTAAATAATTTAAATCCTCTGGAGAGCTTCTCCAGGAAACCCCAATATTTAAATTGATTTAAATAATTTAAATAATTTAAATAATTTAAATAATTTAAATAGGGCCATTTAATTTATTTAAATTATTTAAATCCCCGAAAACCCTTTTGACAGTTTAAATAATTTAAATAAATTAAATGGCCCTATTTAAATTATTTAAATTATTTAAATTATTTAAATTATTTAAATTATTTAAATTAATTTAAATATTTGGATTTCCTGGTGAAGTCCTTACAAAGGCTCGATTTAAATTATTTAAATTATTTAAATTATTTAAATCCCCGAAAACCCTTTTGACAATTTAAATAATTTAAATAATTTAAATCCTCTGGAGAGCTTCTCCAGGAAACCCCAATATTTAAATTAATTTAAATAATTTAAATAATTTAAATAGGGCCATTTAATTTATTTAAATTATTTAAATCCCCGAAAACCCTTTTGACAGTTTAAATAATTTAAATAAATTAAATGGCCCTATTTAAATTATTTAAATTATTTAAATTATTTAAATTATTCAAATTAATTTAAATATTTGGATTTCCTGGTGAAGTCCTTACAAAGGCTCGATTTAAATTACTTAAATTATTTAAATTATTTAAATCCCCGAAAACCCTTTTGACAATTTAAATAATTTAAATAATTTAAATCCTCTGGAGAGCTTCCCCAGGAAACCCCTTTTTTTAAATTAATTTAAATAATTTAAATAGTTTAAATAATTTAAATAATTTAAATAGGGCCATTTAATTTATTTAAATTATTTAAATCCCCGAAAACCCTTTTGACAATTTAAATAATTTAAATAAATTAAATGGCCCTATTTAAATTATTTAAATTATTTAAATAATTTAAATTATTTAAATTAATTTAAATATTTGGATTTCTTGGTGAAGTCCTTACAAAGGCTCGATTTAAATTATTTAAATTATTTAAATCCCCGAAAACCCTTTTGACAATTTAGACAATTTAAATAAATTAAAGGGCCCTATTTAAATAATTTAAATTATTTAAATTATTTAAATTATTTAAATTATTTAAATTAATTTAAATATTTAGATTTCTTGGTGAAGTCCTTACAAAGGCTCGATTTAAATTATTTAAATTATTTAAAAAATTTAAATTATTTACTTTCACTTTCACATACACAAGCAAGCATAGAAGCAAAATAGACCCGAAAGGTTTTTCTCTCATATATATATATATAAAGAGGGATCCTCAAGGGGTGCCGTGCCATGTCCAGGAACCCCCCCCCCCAAAGGACCCCAATTTCGCGAACCACCTGGGGAGGTTCCCCCTTCTACTAGCAGTCCTTAACTGGGATATTATAGTACACCTGTTATAATCCCTACTAAGGGGGGAACAACTAGCAGTCCTTAGTAGGGATTATAGTACCCCCTGTTATCATCCCAATTAAGGACTGTTAGTCACAGGGGAGACATCCCGAGAACCACCCGTAAGGTACCCCCATGTAGGAGGAGTTCCCTAAGTTGGGCTTAGGGTTTAGGGTTTAGGGTTTAGGGTTTAGGGTTTAGGGTTTGGGGTCTGGGGTTTGGGATTTGGGGTTTGGGGTTTAGGGTTTAGGATTTAGGAATTCAGGGCTCAGACCTTTTGGGGGGGGATCCCTTCGATGGTTCGGCCTTTGATATGTAGGGTTTAGGGCTTCGGGTTTAGGGTTTAGGGTCGAATCCCAGAAGAAAGGAGGGGTGGGCGCCACAACTCAGCGAAGTGACCATAAGACATAAGCCCTAAACCCTAAGCCCTTTTTGGCCCAGGCGTTTACGGGGGAGGCTCAGGAAACTGTGGAAGCGAGGGGTCTGGGAGCTGTTTTAGGTTTAGTCGGGTTTGCGGTTCCTAAAACTCTAAACCCTCAGCCCTAAAGCCCTAACCCGAAACTCCAAACCCTACCAAAGTTTTAAGACTGTTTGGATGGAATCCCTAGCACGGAGACGGATCTTTCCAGGAGCGGGGTGGTTGGACGCCACGAATCTCGAAGCTCACTGCACGTTTAGGGAGTAGGGAGTATAGGTTGCGGATCTATGGACTGTAGGATTTGAGGGTTTAGGATGGTAGGGCATGCAAGTTTGGGGTCGGAGGGTGTTGGGGTTTAAGGCTATTCTAGGGTTACCTAGACCCCCAACTACCCTTCAAGATACCCTCAAGCCCCACATTGCGCTACTCTTAGCCTCCTCTCTATGGGCCCTAAACCCGAAACCCTAAACCCTAAACCCTAAACCCTAAGCCCTAAGCCCTAAGCCCTATACTGAAGGGCTTGGGGAGGGGTCCAGGTAAGGGCTAGACTTTCCCCGCCTGTCGGGTTTAAGGACGAGGGTTTGGGGTTTGCGTTTTAGGGTTTAGGGCTTCGGGTTTAGGGTTTAGGGTTTAGGGTTCAGGGCTTCGGGTTTAGGGTTTAGGGCTTAGGGTTTAGGGGTTAGGGTTTAGAGCGAATATTTTCTTTCCTCCTAAGCCCAAAGCTCGTAGAGCAGGACCGCATTTCATCTTGCATGCGTTGCAGGTTGTGTGGATGTAGAATTCAGGGTTTCGGGGTTTATGGGTGTGCGCTTAGGGCCTTCGGGGGCAGAAGGATATTGAGCACGTGGAGTGTCGCGGCATCCGTTCCACCCCCGCACACGTCACGCCAAGAGGTTGGCCATGTGACCGAGGACAGTGTTCACCCTAACAGCCCTAACACCTCTCCCAAAAACCCGAAAAACCTAAAGAACCAGAAAGCCCTAGAAACCCTAAACATCCTGAACGCACAAGCCCGGAACCCTCCCAGAACCCTCCCGGAACCACCGGCAGCCCCATAAGAAAGCAGCGCTACGAACGACTGTCTTGGGAGCTCGGCCGTTTCATCTGGGGTCCGCAGTGACTCTGACTGCAATTAGGGGCCAGTGCAGTAGAGTTCTTGCAGAAAGACTTGATAGCTCAGGGGTAGCCTTTTCCCTTTTTTGCTTCAAGGTTCCCTTATACAGTAACCCTAAACCCTAAACCCTAAACCCTAAACCCCAAACCCTAAACCCTAAACCCTAAACTCTTATGGCAATATGGTTACTGGGCTACCAAGAAGAAGGGGGCTTGTGAGGGGGCCACCCGTCGGCTTGCAATTTGCCTTTTTAAGGGTTTAAGGTTCAGGGTTTAGGGTTTAGGGTTTAGGGTTTAGGGTTTAGGGTTTAGGGTTTAGGGTTTAGGGTTTAGGGTTTAGGGTTTAGGGTTTAGGGGGCATTCTAGAGTTCAGGGTTGTAGGGCTTAGACGGTTTAGAGGGTTTATCGGCTTTTGAGTTTCCGGGTTTATCGCATTTATACAGAAACAGATTTTATACGTAGGTTCATAAGTAGGGTTGTCTGGGTTTGGGGTTTAGGGTTTGGGTTTTAGGGTTTAGGGTTTAGGGCTTAGGGTTAATTAGGGTTTAGGGTTTAGGGTTCAGGGTTTAGGGTTTAGGGTTTAGGGTTTCGGGTTTAGGGTCTGTCTGCTTCATAAGTAGGGTTGTTTGGGTTTGGGGTTTAGGGTCTGTCTGCTTCGCATTTAGGAGTTGAGGGCTTTACTCAGGTGAGTAGGTATTTGGCTGTCGGCGAAGCGCAGAAACAGCAATTGGGTGGTTTAGGGTTTAGGGCCTAAACCCTAAACCCTAAACCCCAAACCCTAAACCCTAAACCCTAAACCCTAAACCCTAAACCCTGAATCCTTCAAAGGCTTCCCTCCCAAGCTTCCCTCTGGAGCTCCGCTCCAGGGCACGCACACACTGCCGCTTCTAGCCGATGCGAGCCTTGCAGTTTAGGGTTTAGGGTTTAGGGTTTAGGGTTTAGGGTTTAGGGTTTAGGGTTTAGGGTTTAAGGTTTGGGGAGAGCCTATCTCGCACGAATCCCAAGCCCTCAACACCAAACCCCTAGCCCTGTAAACCGTAGGCCCCTAAACCCTAGTCCCCGAACCCTAATCCCTAGACCCTAAACCCTAAACCCTAAACCCTAAACCCCTGAGTATAAAAGTGATCCTTTAAACCTTCTTGCGGTAGGCTAGGGGCTTACTACCGGAATGCTCAGCCTCTTCTCTCCTTGAGTAGCTAAGAAAAGTTGAACATACCACTTTGTCATCCCCCCTAAAGAACTCAAGGGGTGCGCTCAAATCCTCCCTAATATACTCCTTTTATAGGTTAAGGGGGGTAAGGGTTTGGGGTATGTTGAACCATCCTTAGAAAGTAGCAGTGAAGGTTGCAGGGTGTGGGTGCTTTCTGAGCAGAAGTACTGGCATGGTCGTGGCTCAAGTAGGCGAGGGGCAGTGCTTGATCTTTGCCGTGAGGTTCCTGGATCTCGGGGGCAGAGGACCCCAAGCCCTAGAACCCTAAACCCTAAAGCCCTGAAAGTTTCGCATTCAGGGTTGAGAGGAGCTGGCACGGCAGGGTTTGGGGGGGGTTCAGGGTGCAGGGTTTAGGGTTTAGGGTTTCTAGGTTTACGGTGTGAAACGATGTGAGGGCTTAAGGGCTTAAGGGCTTATGAGGGTTCAGGGTTTAGGTTTGGGTTTTTGGATCTTGGGTTAAGGTTTGAAAGGTTTGATGGGCTTATACGGTATTGAGAGTGGCCCAGAGGCCGATTTTTGTGCAAGGCGCTGTCAATCCCCTGTACCCTGGACCGCGAGCCAACTACCCCGTCAATGTGGAGTAGAACCCAACTCATAAAGCCCAGAATCCTGTAGTTAAAGTTACATGGGTAGTTCTCTAAATTAGGGTCCCTTTTTGAGATTCCTTTTTAAAGGGTGCCGCCTTGTAATGGGTACCCAAAAAGGGGCCCTAATTTAGGAAACTACCCACATGCCTTCAGAAGGTACACTGTGCTTGCTGGCTCTTGCTGTCCGAAGCCAGGACCCTCATCGCACGTTATGAGGTGAGCCGCAGACTCAAAAGAGAGGCTGCCAGACTACGAGGTCGCGCCTCTGTCTTCAGAGAGATGATGCACCCTGCCCAAATTCAAGATTAGGCGCGAATACAGGTTCGTTGAGGGGCGATTTGAGCTTTTGTTTGCGGGCAGGCGAGGGGGTAGGCGCAACATGAAAAACCTAACAAACCCTTCGCCCTAAACCCAACCGGTCTTCAGGAATCCGTAGGGGGGCCAAGCTGATGTCGAGCTTTTCTTCAGTAGCTCGAGGGCCACCAACGTACGCCTCGAAAAAAACCTAAGTGCATTCATTTACGGGGTTTTGGTTTCACTAGGATGCCCAGTAGTGCCCTTATTCCCTTTTTGGGGGTTTTAGGTTCCCTTATAAACCCCTTTAAGCAAAAATGGACACCCTTTTTAATCCCAGGTTACTGAGCAACCCAGTTCAAGGACTTCAAAACCCTAAGCCCTACAAACTACCCTGAGCCCGTTAGTAGGTGTAGGGTGCAAGGCTACCAGGCTCATTTTGGCGCGGTTTAGTGTTTAGGGTTTAGGCTTTAGGGTTTAGGGTTTAGGGTTTAGGGTTTAGGGTTCAGGGTTCAGGGCGTAGGGTTCTAAGGTTGCTTAGGGTTTAGGGTTTAGGGCGCAGGGCTCATCGCAGCTGCCGCACGCCTGGCATCCAAACACACAAGCTGGGTTCAAGGCTTCCCTATACAGTAAGCCCCAAGAACCCCCCAAAACCCCATCTAGGACCGGGTGTAGGCCCTTTGTTTCTTTGTTTAGGGTTGGGGTTCCCTTATAATCCCCTTAAACCCAAAAAGGGTGCCCTTTTACTCCCGGGTCCAGCCATACAAACCCTACAGACCCCATAAGCCCTGTAGACCCCATAAACCCCCCCCTAAGCCCTAACCCCTCAACCCTAAACCCTAATCTCTATAACCCCTAGAAACCCTATATACCCCAAAGTGCCAAACAGCCCCCTGAAAGAAGGACTACTGAACCCTCAGCCCTGCAGCTCTTACACATGAAGCCCACTAAACTCGAAAACCTCAAAGCCTAAGCAAGCCCTCAGGTCTACAACCCTAAACCCCAAACCCTTATTAAACTGTAAATCCTAAACCTTTAGGGTTTAGGGCTTAGGGCTTCGGCCTCCAGAAAGCTGTCAACCCCATAACCCTACACCCTGAAACCATCAGCCCTCACGTTTTGGGGTCTAGGGTTTAGGGTTGATGGTCTAACTCTAAACCCCCAAAACCCTGGACCTTCAACCCTCTAGCCGCTAAACCCCCCTAGGCACCGTTAAGGGGGGACTCATAGTTCAAGGTCTCTAAGCCCCAAGACCCTATGAAGTAGGGTTTAGTGTGTGTATGTGTGTGTAAGGAAGTGCAGCCCCAGACTACCTTAAGAACCAACCTACTTTTGTAGGTTCTTGTTCTTAAAACCCCTTCTCGCCCAGAGTCTTCACCGGCTGTAAGCCGTTGTAGCGTACTTCCTCAAGCTTAATTAAGTCTAAAACCCAAACCACGATGTAGGGCCAGACTCGAAACCTCAAGCCCTACACCTTGAACCGTAACTCCTTCCGCTGGAAGGTACCCACACACCCAGCGCCCTGCGAAGAACCGACCCCCGAAATCCTAAACCCTAAACCCTAAACCCTAAACCCTAAACCGTAAACCCTACAGGGTTTTAGGGTCTCTGGAATGTCTTGGGTTCAGGGTTTTGGGGCTTTTGTGCTTATGGATTTGAAGGCATCGGCCCCTTTAACTCGATCGGGCAGGGATCGTACGTGTCCTATACAAATCAAATGGGTAGTTTCCTAAATTAGGGTCCCTTTTTGGGTACCCATAATACGGCGGCGCCGCTGAAACCCTAATTTACAGAACTGCCCAAATGTTGTACCAGATTGTTCTCTCCCATCATCTTAAGCCCGAAGCTCCTAAACCCTAAACCGTCGAGTCTTGCCACTGTGGCTTAGGGTTTAGGTTTCAGGGTGTAGGGTTTAGGGTTTAGGTTTTAGGGTTTAGGGTTTAGTGTGGACGATGCGGAAACGGGGCTGGATGTGCGGGGACGCGTCGCAGGAAGTGTTGGCCTTTCCGCGGCGTCACCCATTGACATGAGGCCCTGCCAGCCCCTCCCCCCTCCCACCGGGGCTCAGTTTGGGGTTCACCGGTCTTGGGTTTAGGGTTTCGGGCTTAGGGTTTAGGGGGTTTAGGGGTCTAGGAATGAAGGTGACCCTAATCTAGAACCCCCGCCCTCCCAGCAGCTCCCCTTCACACTCTGAACCACAACTTCTTGGCTCGAAGTGTCGCTTAGCTTGCCACTCTGTGATTGTCAGTTAGCCGGAGGGTTTAGACACGAGGTGTTCGCCAATTTTGGGGCCCAAGACCCCTGAATTTGGGAATGTCTTTCCCTTCAAAAGAGCTCGTTGAGTTGTCGGGTTTAGGGTTTAGGGTTTAGGGTTTAGGGTTTAGGGTTTAGGGTTTAGGGTTTAGGGCTTCCTGTCGTACCTCCAGGGAGGCGTCTGAGACGGTTGAGGGTCCCCACCGCACCGAACCATGGATGGCCTCTACGACCCACATCAGGGCTCGTCCGGGCCCCATTTTCGAAAGGTTCGGGTTTAGGGTTTAGGGTTTAGGGTTTAGGGTTTAGGGTTTAGGGTTTAGGGTTTAGGGTTTAGGGTTTAGGGTTTAGGGTTTAGGGTTTAGGGTTTAGGGTTTAGGGTTTAGGGTTTAGGGTTTAGGGGTTCTTGGTAGCCCTGTGTCCCCAAAGCCTCAACCCCGAACCCTATCAAGCAGTAGACCCTCAACTACATGCCTGTCGACCGAGGTTCTCCACACCCTCAGCGGACCTCCTGCCGGGGGGGGGGAGGGATGGGGTGTAGGGCTACGGCTTAGAGTCTACATGGGGGTTCTACTGGGCACTTGTAACCCTAATCAGTTTAGGGTTTTAGGGTTTAGAGTTTAGGGTTTAGGGTTTAGGGTTTAGGATAACTGTACTTCTAAGCCCCCTAAGCCCCCTAAGGGTTATAAGTAGACTGATAATTGGGGTTACAAGTACCCATGAACCTCCAAGTAAGAACCCTGAACATACAGAATCTTTGTTGTGTAGAGGTGACTACTTTGGGCTGGGAGCACTAAGCCTGTCCCTAAACCTTAAACCCTAAACCCTAAACCCTGCAAGCTCTACCCCCCAACCTTCAAACCTGTAGAACCCTTAAGGTCGACTCACAGCTTTGACCCTAAACCCTAAACCCTAAACCCTAAACCCTAAACCCTAAACCCTAAACCCTAAACCCTAAACCCCAGGATAGGTGGGGTTATCCGTCCCTAGACCCTAAAGCCTAAAAACCCTCAACCCCCAAAAGCCCTACTGTACAAGTATCCCTAAACCCTAAACCCTCAACCCTAAACCCTAAACCCTAAACCCTCTTCAGAGGCTTGTAGCGTCCCGAACTTGCAAGTGCAGGACTCCGGCCGCGTCCCCGGGGCAACGGACATCAAGAGGCTCTTGAAGCTCAAAGCACCTCGCCAGTCGCGGTTTAGGGTTTAGGGTTTAGGGTATAGGGTTTAGGGTTTCAATGTTTACAATTTTATGGTTTTAGGGTTTCAGGGTTTGTCCTGCAAACCGTGTAAACCCTTTATCAGCTTGACATCAACCCTATAGAAACCCGAGCAACAAACCCTAAACCCGAAACCCGAAACCCGAAACCCCCAACCCGAAACCCGAAACCCGAAACCGAACCTCTTCCCAGCAAAAACCCCAACCCCAACCCCAAAACCCTAAACCCTAAACCTTAAAGACCCAAAACCCTAAATCCTAAACCCTAAACCCCAAACTGGACGGAACCCGAGCTATCAGAGGCCGAGAGCGAGCAGCGACTTAAAACTGCCACGGCGCGGGTCCAGCGCCTGACCTTGGAGCAGGAGCAGCTCGGGAAGGACACCCCCCCCCTGGCTGGGATATGATATAGGGTTGTTTAGAGTGGTTTAGGGTTTAGGGTTTAGGATTTAGGGTTTAGGGATATTTATAGGGTTGTTTAGAGTTACTTAGGGATATTCAAAGGGTTGTTTCGGGTTATGGTTGTTGAGGGTTGTTTAGGGTCGTTTAGGGCTATTTGGGGCTATTTAGGGCTATTCAGGTTTAGGTAGGGTTTCGGGTTTCGGGGTTCGGGTTCAGGGTCTAGGTGGCCCCAGAGAGGGGGCCAGGAATATAGCATCCAAGCCACCCACCACGCAACGAGGACATGAAGACCTTTCGGCGACGTGGGAGCCAGGCTGGGTGTTGCCAGGGTTTAGGGTTTAGGGTTTAGGGTTTAGGGTTAGGGTTTAGGTTTAGGGTTTAGGGCTTTCGGGGGGTGGGATGCAAGTTGCCAGCCTCACCCGAAACTCTTAGCCACCTTCGACCCTAAGTTGTTCCTGCGATCATGCTTTCACCCACTGCGCTCTCTGAAGTCCGCTTCCGATCCTGTTGTGACACGCTGCGATCCTCCAGGACAGTACTGCGATCAATGGTAAGGGCAGACCTAACCCACCCTATCCTACGCGCCGGACACTGCCCACCTACCCTACCCACCCTACTCCCCACCGTACCTGAGGGTTCCCTATCCTACCCTTCCCTACCCTACCCCACCTAAGCCCAGCCACAAGAACCCTCACCAAGACCCTACAGCAACCCTGTGCTTCAGCAGCCCTCCACACACCCTACTCCGCTGTACCTTGCACGCAGCCATGAATTTTGCAGTAGGAAAGTAAACTAGACGGTATGCTAGAGAAAAATCGGCCTTGGTGAGGGTTCCCGTGGCTTGGTTTAGGGAGTGTCCAGGCTCCAGGCTAGAGCGTTGAAGGCAGGGCAGGGTAGGGTGGGCGTAGGATAGCTTTGTCACAGCGGGGCAAAATTTTACATAGTTAAGGGTACTTGAACTCAACAAGGAATTGAAATTGATTTTTTTATATTACCCCAACCATGAACTACCCAGAGACTCCAAAACCCCATAATCAAGGAATATATCCTAAATTAGAGTAGGAACCCGAATATGATTTAAGGTCAATTCCTTAATTAAGGGGGTTTTGGAGTCTCTGGGTAGATAGGGAGGTCGGTCTGCCCTTACCAATCCGACCCTGATTCCACAGACGCAGACCGCGGCCTTGGCTAGCCTGATCCCAGACTTGTTTAGGGTTTTCGGGTTTTATGGTTTAGGGTTTAGGGTTTAGGCTTTAGGGTTTAGGGTTTAGGGTTTAGGGTTTGGGGTTTAGGGTTTAGGGTTTAGGGTTTAGTTCGGGAGACTGCGGCATTTTGTCTGGAGAACGCGGCTTTCTGCATGGTGAACTTCTTTTCAGACCTGAACCCCAAGTCCCTAAACCCTAAACCCGAGACCCTAAACCCAAAACCCTAAACCCTACAAGCCCTAAGCCCCAAAAACCGCTAAACCTGCCTTGTCCAACGCCCCACGTGACCTTGGCAGGCTGATGCGGCCGAGTGGCAGCGGCAGGTAAGAAAGGAGCCGGCTTTCCACGAGTTTAGGCTTCAGGGCGGTTCAGGGGCTAAGGTTTGGTGTAGGGTTTGGGGTGTAGGGTTTAGGGTTGGGGCTTAGGGTTCAGGAATTTGGTTTAGGTACGAGTCGGGGCGTTCGCGGCGGCATGAGAACAGGTAATTACACTGAATCGGTTTAGGGTTTAGGGTTACGGCTTTAGGCTTTACCTGGCCGCTTTACAAGATACCGCTGCACCCTCTTGAGTGTGTGCCCCCCCCCCACCCCCCGAACCCCCGCCCAAGCAGTCGAAACCCTAAATCTCGATGAGCCTGATAAGCATGTGTAGACCCTGTAATTTCTGCAACACCTGTAAACCCTGTAAGCCCTGAAGGCCCTAGGCCTTCAACCCCTGAACCCCCGAACCCTACTCTGTCACATCCCTGAAGCCACAAACCCTTAAAATCCTAAACCTTCAGCCCCGAAACTAACCCTACACTCACCTCCAAGCCTAAACTCAGACTAACACCCGATCCAAAGGCTAGCAAACAAGAAGAGCAACAGAACACTGTCTCCTGTCTCAAAGACGTTCACCTGCCGAACGGTTGCCCACCCAATCCACCCTAAAACCTGAACCCCAATACCCCAAACCAAACCCTGAATCCTAAACTAAACCCTGAAACCCCCAAAACCCTTGACCGTAAACCCCACCCCAAGCCCCCCAAACCCTAAACCCTTAACCCTGAAACCCTACCACGAGCAAATCCGAAACCCTATATCCCTGAACCCTGAACCCTAAACCCTGAACCCTAAACCCTAAACCCTAAACTCTACACCCCTCAGCCTTCCGGGATGTCAGGTTTGGGTTTCGGGGCAGCAGCCGCAGGAAGAGCAGCGTCAGCTTCAACGAGACTTCTCAGACTATTTGGAGGCACTTGCCGTTGAGGGTTTAGGGTTAGGGTTTAGGGTTTAGGGGTTGGGGTTTAGGGTTTAGGGTTTGGGGTTTAGGGGTTAGGGTTTAGGGTTTAGGGTTTAGTCTTTAGTGTTTAGGCTTGTCTGTTTGGGGTTTAGGGTATATTCCCATACTCTTCAAGGTCATCTCCCAGAGCAAGCAGATCAACCTTATGACCCCTGGAAGGAAGTTAGGTCGCCAGGCCGGTCAGGAGATAGCGGACCAAGAGTATGCGACTGCGCGAATTATGAGAGCAGTGACCAGCGCCTTCCTGTTTACGCGCCATATGGGCATGGTGAGTCATGAAGCTTCAAGAAGCTGCTAGTGAAGTGTCAGGCTCCACAAGGGATCATGGCTCTTTGTGTTTTTGTTCTCCCCGAAACCCTAAGCCCTAAACCCTAACCCCTAAACCCTAAACCCTAAACTCAGAAGTAGGTGCGGTGGCCTGTGTAAGTTGAATCTCTGGAAGTCTTGGGACCCTAAGCCCAGTAAAGGCCAAGATGATGTGGGGCCCGGCACTTTTTTATGCCAGGCCTTCAGCCGACTCCCACCAAGACTAGATTCCCTGGGCTTTGGAGTAGGGTTCCTGAGATTGCCCTAAAATCCGGGCCCCTGTTCCACAAAGGGTCCATGTACCTACATAGTATCTACTTGGGCATGCAAGGGGCTCCTATGTCGTGGCCTTATGTCCCAAGTTTATGGACCCTAGACCCATCTGCACCGCATAGTTTGCATGAACCCCCCGAGCCCCACCCATAAGCCGCACCCATATGGGGGTTTACGAATATAGGGGACCCCCAAAAGAGACCCCAAATTGTAGGATTCCCTCATGATCAGGACCCCCTAAACCCTAAACCCTAAACCCTAAACCCTAAACCCTAAACCCTAAACCCTAAACCCTCAAAAAGGTACCCCCCCCCCCCCATTTCGGAAACCACCATATGACACAGGCGCTCAAGGAGCGGGCGCAGCAAGTCCGGGCCTGGACAGCGCAGTCGCAGGCCAGGGGGTTTTAGGGTTTTTGGGGGTGGGTTTTTTGGGTTTTTTTTGGTTTTTTTGGGTTTCTTAGGGTTTTTTGGGTTTTTTTGGGTTTAGGTTTTAGGGCAAGTCCAGGGTGGTTTGTAGGGTTTTTTAGGGTTTTTTTGGGGTTTAGGTTTTAGGGCAAGTTTAGGGAGTACGATTTGGAGTTTTTGGAGTTTTTGGGTTTCGGGGTTCAGGGGTTCAAGTTTTAAGGCTTCATGCTTGAGGGTTTAGGGTTTTTTTGGGTTGCCAAAGCCTACGTGACCTGCGTAGGTTCAAGGCTTGGGTTGCCGTGTTCAGGTTTTTGTGGAAATTTGGGTTTGAAGTGTTGGGGTTTAGAGTTCGGGGTTTACGCTTTCTGGCCTTAGGGTTTTGGGGCTTTTGAACTTTCTGTTCATGATTGATTATTCTTCAGAAGTCGTTTGAAAATTCTGCAGGCTTGCTCTTGTAGGCCGCAGTCAATGGCAAGTTGGCAGGCATCTCTCACTCGTGGGTTTCCCTACTACTCTCTACTGCCCCCCCTAGGTTGCCCCCCCTAAATGACCTTCATTAGGCTTAACTATCCCTAAATGGCCTGAAGTTATGGGGGAACCTATGGGGGGGGGGAGTAGTATAGAGGGGGGGTAGTAGGGGGGAACCTATGACTTACAGGCACAAGCACACTCCATATCTGCCAGAGCACCCGCAACTGCTGTTGCATTATCTCTCGCAGCGCCACCGCTCCGAAGGCTCCGTCGTTCTGGGCGACGCAAATATGGAACATCATGGACATCAATTTTTGGTTGAAGCAAATGGCCAGGGTTTAGGGTCCCCTCCAAGTAAAGTCCCGAAGCCCTAAGCCCTAGACGCAGAGGAGCCCCTCAGTCCGTTGAGAGGCCCCTCGTCGGCAGAAGTTTGAGGAAAACAAGCAGATGGCCCAGCAGGTTCGCGAGGACATTGGGGGTTAAGGCTTTAGGGTTTTAGGGGTGCGGAGCTGCAATTGGTATTGTAGAAAGGAGTTAGTGTTGGAAGTTGGAAGGGTTAATGAACCCGGTAATCGTATTTGGCTCAAGATGGGCTTGAACAGAAAGCCACAAGTTCAAAAAGTAGTGCCTGGGTTCTTAGGGTTTGGTAAGGGTGTGGATTCCTTCCCCCTTTCCTTCCCCCCTGGGTTGCTCTTATCCGTGTTCTTGGTTGTTTCTTGGTTCGATCTGGGAAATATAAGTTCAGGGCGATTAGGGGAGTTGATTTCCTTCCTTGGTTGTCCCCCCGTAGGTTATGAGCCCAAATTAGGTTCCCTGCGGTTAAGTGTTCTTTCAAGGTTTTGGGATCAAGAAGCAATGCCTTCTCCGAAGCGATGGCTCCAACTTGCCTCGGATGGTGGACAAGATGGTGGAGCTGGAAATGGTGCAGCTGAGTCTCTGGGTGAAAGATCGGTGTTGGAAGAGGTGATTCCCGACGCTGAAGTACATCTGGAAGAGGCCTTGGTTGCAGAAAGCCCCAATGCGGGTATGAATCCCAATAGGGATATGGTTAGCAATGCTGAAGCTGAAGGACGTGCTGTTTCTGTACCGCCAAGGCCTGGTGAAAAAAGGAACTGGGATGCGACTGGTGGCATAGATCGTGAAATGGAGGTGACTGTTTTACGAGTGTTACATAAACACGGGTACCAGCCGTCGTCTTCGACTTCGGGTCGAATGGTAGACCAAGAGTCTCAGACCGATCTGATTGGAGAAGTGCTACAAGCGACCAGGAGGCCGTTGAACAAGATCAAAAAGGGTCCATCTTCGAGTTCCCAAGGTGGTGGAAGCGGTCACAAACAGAAGGGTGCGGACGGCTTTGAAGCTGCACCTGCTGCTGAATACGCCATGGGGGAGGAGGAGATCCTACAGATGGAGGCTGAACGGTTGCGACAGCTGTCAGAAGAAGAGGACGAGATGCGACAGGTTTCTGAAAGGGACGGTTTTCGGAAAGACGAGCATCTGATCCAAGCGTGTGATGGCACAATGTGGGAATTGCACCTCCATGAAGATGGGAGACAATATTATTACTGCCTGGATACGCACGAAACCAAGTGGACATTGCCGGTGGTAGGTGAAAAGGTGAAGAGTGACGAGGTGGTTGGGTCTCCTTTGGGCAATGAGCTGGAAATGGAGGCGGCACTGGATTCTTCATCCTCTACTCCGAAGACTGAGTCTACGAGGGCATTCCAGGGTAGTGTAAATAGTTTAGGTGAAAAAGATTTTTCCTCTACTATCAGGGATAGCGGTCCTAGGGCTGATGGTGACGCCCCGACCCCGGGTTCTCCTGATGAGGAAGGGATTCCTGGGAACCAAGCCAACATCGCTGGAGCTCAACACCTGGATCGGGAAGAAACAGAAGCGCTTTCTGAGGGTGGGGCAGCGATGGAATTGGTGGATCCAGAAGAGAAAATGCCCAATGAGGTGATCGGAACTGTGTCGGCTGCAGAAGAGCGAGTGGTGGATGTGGTACCTGTTGTTCAGGAAGGTGGTCCTGGAGATTCGGAGGATGGAGAGAAAAAGTTGTGTGTTACGACTGAGGAGGTCTCTTCGTTTGGTGCCAAGAATTCTGCCATTCAAGGGGAAAAAGAAGCTTCTGGAATAGCTGGAGACACGGATGATCTGAAAAATGAGGCCTGGAGCGCCAATGATGCGCGGGTTGATGCGCCAGATATTACCTGGAGTGCGAAGGAAGCACGGGTTGAGGTGCATGTGGTGGTACGTTCCACGGGCGACTGCAACAATGGGGCGCAGGTCTCCGCAGCAGCTGATGATGGAGGTTCACAGGTGGACGCACTGGTGCAACCTGAAGTTAGCAGCGAGGAACGAAATGACAAGGGCTACACCGGAGCCAATGAGGCAGCTGTGGTCAATGATGGTGGAAATTCTCCTTTGGAGGCCATGGAACCAAAGGAGCCTGCGGTGGAAGAAAGCGTGCCTGCCGTGGATGATCGACTCAATTGCCCTGCAGTGGAAGAAGATTTGCCTGCTGCAGAAGGTGAGACAAAGGACTCCAATGATGGGTCCACTCCCATGAAGGGAGAAGCGTTGCCGTCTGGAAGTTCACCGGAAGTCGACACCGAGCGAACTACAGCAGATGAGGCAAAGCCGTTGGCGGAGAAAAAGGGAGGTCCTGAAATCCAGGAGCACAAAAAAGATGAGCTTGTGGGACTCGTGGAGCAGGACGAGCAGTGTGACCCAAAGGTGAAGACAAAGGATGCGCCAGGAGCCGATGATACAGAGATGGTTTCTGAAGAGCGTGTAAAGAAAGTGCCCCGAGCGGGAGCCTTGGAGTCACCTGGGCCACATTGCTATCAAGAGGGAGATGAGATCATGGGTCTAGTGCGCTGCATCAATGGGTATGGAGCCTTTTTGGACCATGGGGATATGAATGTATTGATTCCTGCAGAAGGGAACAATGCATATCAGTTCAAGTTTGGTGATACTGTCAATGGAACAGTGAAACGAGTGGAAGATGATGGTACCATAATCTTGGACACCTTTCTGGTTTTGGAAGAGGACGTGGAGGACTCTTCTTCGACGCTGCGGAAGTGGAAACCCAGCGGCTGGAGTACGTGGTGGACGGATTCATGGTATGCTGGTCAATGGTACCAAGATTCCAACGGTCAATGGGACTGGAAACAGGAGGAAGAGCAATCCGATGAAGAGCTTGTGGTACAGGAGTTGTCTTCTGAAGAACGAGAAGAAAGGCAACTTTATGGAGAAAAGATCTACAAAGCTCTTCTGGAGAATGGAAATGAAGAGGAAGCCTATGTTGGCAAAATTACTGGGATGCTGTTAGGTCGGCCGATGGAAGATTTACAGGAGTGTGTTGCGGATCAGGCATTCCTCAATGCGGAAGCTCGGCGCGGGTATGGCATCTTGCAAGATGATGGTTGGAAGCCTGATGGTACAGAAAGCACAGGCTTGGGGAAGTTAACCACTTTTTCCCGAAAACAGTACCACAACGCGCTTTTCGAACTGGCATGCAGAAAAAGGAGATTTTCTCGACCAGTTGTGGGTGAAGCGGTGGCAACGATGCTGAATCAAGGGGAAGATGAGTTTTGGAACGTGCTTTGGTTGGACACCAAGCTATTTTTGCAGGAGCTTGATGGTGCAGTGCAATCCATGAGCAAAAGGGAGAACAAGCCAATGGAAGCCTACATGGATCCTGACCAGTACAAAAAGGCTTACATGACACCAAAGACGGTGTTGTCACCTGGTTACAGCAAGCTGTGCAGGTTCTTCAATAAGGGAAGGTGTCGCAATGGCGATGGGTGTCCCTATGAGCATCGTCGGTACGGTGAAGGTTGGCCAGAAGGGGGGTCAACTGATCCAAAGAATAGCCAAGAAGCTGATGATGAGGACGGGAACATCGGTGACCCTCCCACAGAGGAAGGTACAGTGGATGAGGCACAGCAGGAGCGGGAGGATTTAGCCTTCCGGGCCAAGTACAATTTTGGCAAAGGTGCATCAAAGGGTGAGCCTACGTCAGGTGAGCCAAAAGGTCGGCTGTGTCTGTATTACAATCAAGGTGGTTGTAAATATGGGACTGCATGCAGGTACCTTCACAACGATGACATAGCATTGGAAGGGACTTGGGAGCCCGGCAAATCTTGGGACAATGCTTCCAGGAAGTCACTAAGGGACGCAGGGTTCCACAATTGCTGTTTCGATTATTACCTCCGAGGACGTTGCCGGAAAGGGTTAAATTTCTGCAAGTACTCCCATGACGAGATGTCAGAGGAGCGGCTGTCGCTCCTGAAACACTTGGTACAGGTGGCCAATCAGGTCCGGTTTGAAAAAGAGAGAGGATGGGAGATTACGGATAGAAGCACGTTTCAGCCACCTGCAAGTGGGGGAGCTGAATCTTCCTCATCCTCGGCACCAAAAGCACTGCAAATGACCAATGTGTCACAAAAAGATGGTGAAAAAGGTACTCTGGATGAAGCAGAAGCTGATGAACAAAAGAATTCGGTGGCTGCATCCACTGGTACTCAGCTTCAAAATCCGGAGGAGCCAATTGAAAATTGGATGGCTCGCAACGCACACCTGTGGGTGTATACCCCTCATGTAAGTGAGGTGATGATTACGCTTGGTGTGACCAATGTGTCGGACTTGCAAGAGTTCATCTTTGTGGAAGATTTGGTTGACAAAGGGATCAACAAAGTGACCGCATGCAAAATTCTGCAATTGGTTGGTGATGTCCGATATCGCCCGGGAGGACCGGAAAAGGCAGTTCCTTCTGATGCATCTGTACGGGTACAACAATCTTCTGGGAACAAAGGGACTGGAAGAGCGGCGGTGCGAACCCTCACTCAGGTGCGTGAAGCTGAAGACTCCGGTGCAAAAACTATGCCGAGAGGTTCCTATCGGGAGCTTTTTGATAAGGTCAGGTACCGTGATGGTTGGACGCTTGCGCAGAGGTCTCCGTTGTGCGTACAGAAGCTGCGGTTGGTGGGAGTTGGAATGCCGCCGGTGAATCCACCAACGAAAAAGTATCGGTCAAGATCAAACCCTGTAAGAAGGGGAAGGCCCTTGCTGGACAAAAAACAGGTGCGACAGGTGCCACGATCTCGGTCACAACGACGAGTGCAACTGGCGGAAGTGGTGGAAAAACCGAAGCCACTGGAGCCGGTGAAACCTCGTGGTGGTTTGTCGTATCCATTCAGCAGAGCGTGGGCAGATGTGGTGGATGATGATGACCAGGCGGAGGCTTTGGTCTCGTATGCCGCTTCCTCAAGCGATTCAAGCGAGGAGGAGACCAATGCGGTACAACGCCTGAAGGAAATCTTTTTGCAAGAAAGGGATTCGTGGAGAACTGCGAGTCGTGGCAATGTTCCACAAAGTGGTTCTTCAGGCTCCAATGCTGGGCCGAAAAAATCGGTTCACCTTGGCGAAGGGCGCGACAAAGCGTCGCGGGGGGAGACCCGCCAAGAAGTGACTTCTCAAGTTTTTTCGCTACCACAACCTTCTCGTCGAGCTGAACGGTCTCAAAAAAGAACAAGGGATGGTTCAGTTATGGTTGGTTCGCTGGCGGTGGGCTCCACGGATGAGGTTTTACCTGGGCAAGGTGCTGCTGGACAGGTGAATGTCTCTGAAAGCGCTCAAGTTCTTCCTGGGCATGAAGTGGCTGGACAGGAGACGGCGCCGGAAGGAGCAGTACAGATTTCTGGCGAGGAGACCGACCAAAAAGAAGGAGAAGGCGGGAGCAATGATCTCCGTGGTAATGATGCGAAGATGTTGGATGGTGGTCCGGTGAGGAGTGACCTTCAGCAATTGCTGGTGAAAGGCCTTCTGACTCGAATTTATTGGAAGGTTGCAGTTGGCAAGTTGCCAATGGGGCAAAGAGATTGCCAAAAAGGGTCCAATAAGATGGATCGAAATTTGGTTATTAGCATGTCATCCGAGGGTGCAAGCGAACAGGATGAGAACCTGGCACTGGAGGACGATGCTGATCAGTCAATGGGAGACGGTGCAATGGTTATGGTGTATGATCCAGGAACGCTGATCCAGTCGCCAACAACTGATTGGGTTATGCGTCGCGGTCTGACCGATCGTACCGTCTGGCCAGCAATGGCGCACCTGGCACAGAGGATATGTGCTGAAATGGTTCAAGTGGATGAAATGAATGCCCAGCTAGGGACTGGAACACTCCTTTTTCAAAGGAGAGATCAAGGACATTATACTGACCTGCATCATTCGTTCCATGACAACCCGTGCTTGCCGGCGGTGGGGAATTACCCTCTTTCGGTGATGGGTACCTTGTTGTCTCCTGGTCTGGAAGGGGAATTCAAGAATACGGACAAGTTTGGTACTGCTATGGAGGCAATTGCCTATGATTGGAGCCGCAGTCCAGGCATGGAAGTTCATATTGAACTTATGGCGAGGGTAGCCAAAATGGTTCACCCATTCCTGAATCTGGGAGCACAAGGGTCGGTGATGGTTTCAGAATTTCTCTGGCAGCGCGGGAGGGCTCGGTTGATGGAGTTTCTTCAAGCGGCGACTTGTGCGGACCAATTGGAGGCTCTCTGGAGAAGGATGGACGACGATGCGGATGAGGAGGTGGATCCTTCGACAGCGATGCTGGAAGTTCTTGGACTAGAGGATGCGGTGCTTGATCAAGGGAACAATGAATCCCTTATTCCCATTGAAGATGCTGGAGGTGAGACAAGCGGTGACACTGGAGGGAAGGGCAAAGCGCCAGAAGTTTCTCCGGAAGAGGAGAAATCCAGTGGGTCATCCAGACTGGCGGACACAAGGATTTTCTTGTGGTCAGTGTACTCCCGCGTGGCTTCGAATTTCTCTATGCAGGACCGCACTACTGGTAAGATCTTTGACAGCACCAAAGGATATCCTGGTGAAGGACCAAACAATGATGACAATCCTTCCTCTAAGGGGAACTTTCCCTGGATTTCAGAAGACTACCTTGACGAAGTGGTGTCAAAAAAGATGGAAAGGTCTTCAGAGATGGATGGGTTTGTTCCGGGAAGTGAGGGATCATTGGAAAAGGTAGAGGTGGAGAATGTCACTGCCTCTAAAATTCTTATGGCTCTTTGGAAGAAGGGACATAGAGTTGGGTTTAGAAGGTTGCGTCGTTTGAATGCATCTGGATGCAAGGTTGGAGCAATGAAACGTCCAATCAAAAGGGTGCAGAAGATTGGCGCTAGGAAGGCCTTCACGAAGATGTTCAATGTTTTTGGATCGTCTCAGCATGGCTCAGGAGTTGGCGGAAAACCGATCATGAAGGTGGTAGGACCAAGGCCAGGTTTTCCAGCTGTACTCCAAGCACCAAATACTGATAGCACGTCGGGTGAAGGGAGCAGTCCCCAGGTACATGGCAATGTTCATGTAGAGCACAGTCGCCCTATGGACCGGTATGAGGCAGAGCGCTTGGAGAAGAGGAAGAAGGGTTTCTGCTATTGGTTTGGCAAAGGGAAAGATCGCTGCAAATTTGGTGACGACTGCAAATTCATCCATTCCGAAGATGATGTGGTGCTACATTCATATTGGTGCAAATACTATGTGGCAGGGAGAGAATGTTTCGCTGGAAAGGATTGTGGGTTCTCGCATGATGCAACTGGTGTGAGGTGCGTCCAGTTTGCTCGGTCTGGGAAGTGTCGATTTGGTGACAGGTGTGTCTTCGAGCATGGTGTTCCGTTGGAAAAACAGAGGCCAAGGTCTCCAAGGACGCCCCCAAGGGATGGTCCAAGGAGAAAGTCTGGTGCAAATGGTGGAGAAAAGGAGATCCCTCCTGAACAGTTCGATGATGATGAGGAGGATTTTATGGTTTATGACGAAGAGACCAAGATGACGGAACTGTTGATGGAGGCGATTTCATTTCTCTCCGGTGGCAAGCCAGATTTGGCTCGAGCAGAGGCGGACCCATTGTTCAAACTCCTGAAGTTCACTGGAGATGCTGACCAAATGGATCAAGTATGGGTTTCGTGGACCACTGAAATGTTGTCAGTGCTGGAACTTCTCGAAGTAGTGAAGTCGTATGATGTTTCGCTCGCGGAGGTGGAAGAATGGGTCAATGACCTGAGGATATGGTATGAGCGAGCCAATTTGGGAGAAGAAAAGGATCCCAAAAAAGGGAAAAAGAGGTCCCTAGAAGGGGAGTCCAGCAAAGATATTCCTGCCGAAAAAGAAGTGGTTGAGACTTCGGAGACGGAGGTTGCCGTTGAGGAGGAGAAGAAAAAGGTAAAAAAGAAGAGGAAAGCTGCAGCTATCGAAGATCCTTACACTCTCATGGTTCCAAAGCCGAAGAAGATGCCGGCGATCATTGAGAAGGGTGGATCAACATCCAATGTGGTGGCTTCTGCAGTGGAAAAATCCTCGAAGACGCGCACAAAGTCAAATGTCGGTGGAAAGACAAAGAAGAAGGAGAAAAGTCAGAGTCCCAAAAAAGAAGAGGTGGTAATGGTGCAAGATCCTGAGGAAAAGGATCGTCCATCCGATGCGGAGGCACCAGGGTCTGCCAATGCGAATGAAGAGCTGGGTCAATCTTGCCAGGCGATTGAGGACGCAAAGAGAGAAGGATTGGTATCCTCAATTCAAAGGGGCATACAGGATCCTATTCTTACGATTTCGGACCTGGAGTATATTCTGCTGCAACTTCACCTCAAGATTGCCAACAATCGGAAAAAGAAGTGATTGGATGGTATGGATGAAGGGATGGTTTTTCTCTTTCTGGAGACCGGTGCGCTGGAACAGCCAATGTGCTGACAATGTGGTGGTTACTATTAAGGGTATGGAAATCCCTGATAGTAGGAGTCAGTAGCTTTTCGCGTAGCGAAGACCACGGTTTGTGGTGAAGAAGGCCAAGGAGTCTTCAGTGATGAGAGGATCAAGGTGAAAAAAGATTCTCTATGGGTAGTAGGTTAGCCAATGTGCTATAATTCCGTCCTGGAAGACGTTAAACCACAATTTGCATTTCAAGCAGCTGGCTGCTGCCGTAATGGCAGTTTTTGGCCAAAAGATCTGCATCTCCAATGTGTCCTAGGAAATCCTAGGACAGGGGGAGTGCGGAGCTGCAATTGGTATTGTAGAAAGGAGTTAGTGTTGGAAGTTGGAAGGGTTAATGAACCCGGTAATCGTATTTGGCTCAAGATGGGCTTGAACAGAAAGCCACAAGTTCAAAAAGTAGTGCCTGGGTTCTTAGGGTTTGGTAAGGGTGTGGATTCCTTCCCCCTTTCCTTCCCCCCTGGGTTGCTCTTATCCGTGTTCTTGGTTGTTTCTTGGTTCGATCTGGGAAATATAAGTTCAGGGCGATTAGGGGAGTTGATTTCCTTCCTTGGTTGTCCCCCCGTAAGGGGTTTATACGGCTTAGGGGCTGATGGGCTTAGGGGCTTAAGGCTTAGGAGTTTCGAGTTAGGGTTCATGGTTTAGAGGGCTTGGGGGTTTGTAGGGTTCATGGGAGTAGTGTGGTAGGTTCAAATGCCGGGTGAGGGTCGGCTGTGCCACGGTTTAGGGTTTAGGGTTTCGGGTTTAGGGTTTAGGGTTGTTCGAGTTTGGGGGATAAACCCTTACCACGACCACCATACGCCCAACTCCCTACAGCAAGTCCTATTCCCCCCCCCCCCCCCCCAAACCCTAAAACCCTTAAGCCGGACACCCTAAACCCTAAACCCTAAACCCTAAGCCCTAAGCCCTAAGCCCTAAACCCTAAACCCTAAACCCAAAGGGCTTGAAGCTTCACCTACCAGAACATCTGGCACAGGCACCTAAAACTCTAAGCCCTGACCCTCGCACCTTAACCCCTAGGACATCCCTAGATGCTAAACCCCAAACCCCAAACCCCAAACCCCAAACCCCAAACCCCAAACCCCAAACCCCAAACCCCAAACCCCAAACCCCAAACCCTAAACCCTAAACCCTAAACCCTAAACCCTAAACCCTAAACCCTAAGCCCTAAGCCCTAAGCCCTAAGCCCTAAGCCCCAACTCCACAAACACCCGACGCCCTGTCCAATCCTCAGCCACTTGGGTAGCTTCCTGGTTCGGGGCCACTGTCGGTTCCGGATGGTACTACAGCACTAAGGGCCCTGAACCCTAAACCCCAAACCCTAAACCCTAAGCGCACTTCTTCCCTAGAGAGGACTCCCGGCGTCTCCAGGCCACCTTGCAAGAGGCACCTCTCAGACTATCTTGGACTCCCTTTAGGGTTTAGGGTTTGGGGTTAAGGGTTTAGGGTTTAGGGGTTAGTGTTGCAGGGTTGAGGGTGGGACCTTACAAACCCCCTAACAACCGAAACAAAAAGACAGAAAGGGTGCACCTTTTGTTTCTTTCTCCCAGGTTCCTGCTGCAAGCAGACCATGCCTGGGTATTGGGTTTAGCGTTTAGGGTTTAGGGTTATTCTGTCTGGGGTGGTGGTGGGGGGATATTGGTTACAGTTAGCGGGTGTATATACCCAAAAACCGAAACCTAAACCCCCAAACCCCGAACCTTAAACATGCCCTAAAGTTTTTTTGCGGGTGGGGGCTCCGCTGACGCAGAGTGTGGGCCCTTATTTCCGTTTTCTATTTTCCGGAGAGCTAAATGAGCTAAACCCCACGCACAGCAAACAACAACTAAGCCCTGGGTGACTCTGGCAGCTAGGGCCTAGGGTTTATGCTTTTAGAACCGCCAAGACTAAGCCGAAACCCTACCCCCCCGAACCCCAAACCCCAAACCCCAAACCCCAAACCCTAAACCCTAAACCCTAAACCCCAAACCCCAAACCCTAAACCCCGAACCCCAAACCCCAAACCCCAGACCCCAAACCCCAAACCCTAAACCCTAAACCCTAAACCCAAAACCCATTCCCAAAGGTGCGCGAGCAGAGCCGGCAAAGTAAGGCCGTCCAGGCTCGTCAGCCATCCCATGGTGCCAGGATTGTATTGTTCTGGTCCATGGTGCCAGGATTGTATTGTTCTGGTTTAGGGTTTAGGGTTTAGGGTTTGGGGTCTGGGGTTTAGGGTTCAGGGTTTAGGGTTCAGCGTTTAGGGTTCGGGGTTCGGAGTTAGGAAGCCATAAAGGATATAAGCTTAGAGAAGGGACCCTTAATCTTCTTCCCCTCTATATATATATATATACGCACCTTCTAGACTCCCTATATACCTATGTAGCCCTCTGTATTACACCTAAGGTCCCTCATTATCAGGGTCCCTCCTCAACCCTTTCAGCGATCGAGTGTAGGTTTTGGGTTTAGGGCTAAGGGCAAAGGGTTCAGGGTTTAGGTTTAGGGGATGTGTGGAGGACAGGTTGTAGGGACTCAAGAGGCTTGCACTTTGGCTCCTACTGTTGCTAGCTGCTGGTTGGTTCATAAATCTTGAAAAAACTGCTCTTCGGCCTCCACTGAACCCTAAAACCTAAATAGACTCTAAACCCTAAGCCCTAAACCTCAAGGACATCGTTGTGATTGAGTGCAAGCTGGGCACTATACCGCTACAACTATCAAGGCCCTAATCGAGATCAACGCTCCAAGCACGAAACAGCCGCAACCCCAAGAAGACGGTCTTGCACTCCCCCAAGACTTCTCCTTTATACTCCGCGCAGATGCCCAGCAGCTGCACATTTGCTCAAAGGAAGCAAAAAGGCTGCCTAGAATGAGGAACCGCGTCAGCAAGGCACCTACAGAAGCTCAAGGGTCCGATGCTGACCGCTTGCGCGACCGCCTGCATGCTATCACGATCCACGTCCTACAGCCCTCTGGAAACTCTTTTCCATGTGCGATAACGCTGGGCCATACCATCCAGGAGGTTCAAGAGACCCCCTGGTAGCCCAGTGGTACCCTTTTTCCTTTTTTTTTTGGGGGGGGTTCAATGTTCCCTCATAAAGTAACCAACCGAACAAGGGGGTGCCGTTATGTTAATGTCGTTACTGGGCCACCAAGGACCATAAAGACGTCGTTGAAGTTCGGCTCGGGGCATGTGCTGAAGCTCATACATGGAAACCAGGAGCTAACGGACAGCTCCAAGACGGCAAAAGAATGTGGTCTTGGAGATGGAGAAACAGTCTCGATGCTCGTTCACATGCCCAACACATATGCTGCTCACCTAGCGGCCCAGAGCGCACGCAAAGAGCAGAGTTTGTTCGACTCGCCCGAGAATGAGTTCATGGCCGAGGTGAGGAAGCTAGCGCTTGAATACTACTATGCCGCAGAGCGAAATCCGTAGATGACATGTAATTCTCAAGGCGTTCTGGTACACTCCGTTTCGTTTTCCTTGGGTAGTACGGTGCTGACGCGCCCCTTTGGCATGAGCGAACACAGTGTACATGTTGTGCTGCCTAAACCCTAAACCCTAAACCCTAAACCCTAAACCCTAAACCCTAAACCCTAAACCCTAAACCCTAAACCCTAAACCCTAAACCCTAAACCCTGACATCCGGTGCAGCGACTCTGCGTCGCTTCTTCTCCCGGGAAAGGCCTTGACCACCACCCTCCAGCATCTGAACCTTGAGCCATCTGTCCCTATGAAAGGGCCCGCAAACCCTAAACCCGAAACCCGAAACCCTAAACCCTACAGTAAACCCTACACCCTAAATCCTCTACACTTATGTGGGGGCATTCAATGGGTCCCCAAGGTAGTAGCTTCGGGGCCCAAGTATGTAAAGAAGTGGGCCCTGTGGGCCTGTCCTAGAAGTCAGTCTATGGTTTAGGGTTTAGGGTTTAGGGCTTAGGGCTTAGGGTTTAGGGCCTAGGGTTTAGGGTTAGGCAGAGGTCTGGGCCATTGCAATGTTTGTTGTTGCAGCTGCAATTTGTGACGAAAGCTTTCCTTGCTCTCTTCATGTTCATCTAGGACAAAGAGTAGGCCCTTATTTCCTCTTCTTAGGGTTGGGTTTCCCTTATAATCCCCTTAAAACCGAAAAGGGCACCCTGTTATTCCTAGGTTACTCCTGGGTCTAGTCATGCTTACTAGCACAGTACTCTGAAGCTGCAAGTTTTGTCTCCGCGACCTCTGACCCCTCTGCCCCTAAACCCTTCTGAACCCTGAACCCTAAACCTATACCCTAAACCTACTATGTACCGGCCATGTGCCGAAAGCAGCCGTGAATTCAGGGGAGTCTTCTTTCATGAGGGGCCTTGTCCCTAAACCCTCATATTGACATCGGCAATCCGAACTGTCAGTCCGCCTGCCGTAAACCCTAAACCCTATAAACCCTATAAACCCTATAAACCCTGTAAACCCTATAAACCCTATAAACCCTATAAACCCTATAAATCCTATAAACCCTATAAACCCTGTAAACCCTATAAACCCTATAAACCCTATAAACCCTGTAAACCCTATAAACCCTATAAACCCAATAAACCCTAAACCCCATAAACCCTATAAACCCTAAACCCTAAACCCTAAACCCTATACCCTAAACCCTAAACCCTAAACCCTAAACCCTAAACCCTAAACCCTACACGGTCTCTGGGGTGGCTTCAGGTGGAACTCCGGAGGCAGCAGCGAAAGTCGCTGCCTCGGCAGAACCTCCTTGGGTGGCTCTTAGGGACGAAGGGCTTTGGGGGTTTCGGGTTTAGGGTTTAGGGTTTAGGGTTTAGGGTTTACGGTTTACGGTTTACGGTTTAGGGTTTAGGGTTTAGAGTTTAGAGTTTAGGCGCTATACGTAAGGGTAGTATGGCGTGGGGCTTGGGGGTCTGGCGTTGTGGATTGGATCGTGGCACGTAAGAGGCATACGAGTGCAGCTTTGGTGTTTAACCCTGTCAGGCACAGCTCCGTAGCAAGACCGTAAGCTTAGAGTTTGGGGTCTAGGGATGAGAGCTTTAGTGCAAGCGGCTTAGTTTTTTTGGGGGTTAAATAAGGGTAGGGAGGGTTACATGGGTTCAGGATTTAGGGTGTCGGGTGGGGGGTTCATGGGTGGCGATGATTGGGGTCATTAGTCGGGTTAGTATGGCTAACGCTAATTTGGGGCACTTGCCCTACTTCGAGCTACCCCTCAAGATGGGGGGCTTCGACGTCTTTCGGGTTAAGGGCTGTTCGCACTTGCCGACGCCGAAGGACTTCAGCAACGAACGGCGCCAGCGCCCTGTTAGGCGTTTTCAACTCTAGACCCTGTGAATTCTAGATCCGAAATCCTGGTAGCCCATATAGTCTGTGAAAGGGTCATCTGGGAGAATATTCGGCGTGCGGTACCCAATGTCCCTACATCTCCTTCAAGAATAAAAGTATAGGTGAATCAACCCAATCCTGCTACAAACTGGCCGCGGGAGCAGCGCTCATGACGACCCCCCAAACCCCGTAAACCTGGAGCTGGAAAAGCCGGAAATTAGCCGGAAACCCTAGCTTTGGAAATTCAGAGTTTGCCCTCTAACAACTCTAAGGCTCTAGCCTAGGGCTCCATGTACCTATACAGTATATACTTTGGCCCTAACACCTTCAAGGCCCAAGTATATACTAAATTTCCTGTATAGGTACATGGACCCTTGGGTTTAGGGTTTAGGGTTTAGGGTTTAGGGTTTAGGGTTTAGGGTTTAGGCCTATCATAATTTTTAAAGGTGGGTCTGAGAGGGCAGCCGACGAAGATGCCGCATGGGATCCGCCTCGCGGATGTCTTCGCCCCAGCGGACACCAGCACTGCCGAGGCAAGCTACGGCATCTGCGTACTCCAGGGGCCTTAATGATTAGAATTAGGGTTTAGGGTTTAGGGTTTAGGGTTTAGGGTTTTGGGTTTTGGGTTTTGGGTTTTGGGGGTCCAGTGGTGCCCTCTACCCTTTTCTTGCTCTGGGTTCCCTTATCAGTTAACCAACCAAAAAAAAGTGTGCCCTTCTTATAATATGTTTATTGGGCTACCAAGACTCTAGGGGCCTTAATAATTAGAATAGGGTTTTGGGGGGGTTGTTATAGTGGCCTTAATAATTAGAATAGGGTTTTGTGGTGTTGTTATAGTATAATAAGTATAAAGGAACCATATTACTATAGGGGTTGGAATAATTGCTTATGATTATGATATTCCCTATTATGGTCCCTTTCTAATTATACCATAATCCCCCCCCCCCCCCCACAACCCTGGGAAAATTATTAAGGCTCCTACAGTGCAGCATCTGTCTAGAGGATTTACAGGGTTACGGGTTTCAAGGTTTTTGGGCGTACAGGATTTGCAGGGTGTAGGGCTTAAAGGGGTTTAGGGTTTAACCCTAAACCCTCAACGCTAAACCCTAAACCCTAAACCCTAAACAAGGGTTTAGGGGTGCAAAGGACTTAACGGGGTTTAGGGGGCTTTAGGGGTCTGAGGCCCCGATCTTCGAAGCGGTTCCGCCTTTTTGGTTCGCACCATGCCCCGAAGCGCCAAGCCCTCGAACCGTGCAAAAGCCCTCATGTCCTGTTGTTGGGTTTAGGGTTTGGGGTTTAGTGTTTAGGGTTTAGGGTTTAGGGTTTAGGGTTTAGGGTTTAGGGTTTAGGGTTTAGAGCTTTAGGGTCCCATGAAAGGCCACACCTTGCATTCCTAGGCGACTCTGGCACCGAATTAGGGCAGCTTGAGCTTGGGATCCCCCCGAAGGTAGAGGGGTGTATTAGGTGTGAGTGACCACCCTAAACTTGAAACCCCAAACCAAAACCTTAAGCCCTAAACCCTAGCCCTAAACCCTAAACCCTAGCCCTAAACCCGAAACCCCAAACCCTAAACCCTTAAGCCCTACAGACCCCTTCTCGCAGGCGCTGGTGCTTGCGACAGCTCCGCGTCCGGCACGCGCCGCCTCAGCCGCCTCCTTCCTTGTGGGCCCGCAAGATGTGCCTCGTAGCCGGGGCCCTAAACCCTACTTGGAGGTTAAGTGGTTTAGGATTTAGGGTTTAGGGCCTCTTGGAGGTTCATGGGTAGTTATAAGTAGGGTCACACGTGTGATAACTATACATCTAACGCTATTGAGGGTACTTAGATCCCTACATATAGCTACCCATGAACCTCCAAGTAATGGGTGCTCCGACCCTTTGCGGTTTAGGGTTCAGGGCTCAGGGCTTTTAGTGGGGCTTCAGGGTTTTAGGGTTCTGGGTTTAGGGTTTTAGGTAGGGCTTAGGACTCGTTACCTTTTCTGGGCCACGCAACGACCTGAGCCCTAAAGCCCAAAACCCCACGCCCCAACAAGCGCAAAACGACCTAAACACCCTGAACCCCTAAATCCCCTTTCAAAAGCCGAAACGCCTAAAACTAAAAAACCCTACAACACCCTAAACACCCTATCTTCCTACAAATCCTCAAACCCCCATAATAAACCCTGTAACCCCCATAAACCCGACAAACCCTAAAAAGCCTATAAACCCTGTAATCACTATAAACCCTCTAAACCCCAAACCCCAAACCCCAAACCCTAAACCTAAACCCTAAACTAAAAACCCTAAACCCGAAAAACCCTAAAAACCCTAAAAACCCTAAACCCAAACCCTAAACCCTATCAAGAACCCTAAAGCCTTCAGGCTTCCTGCCTCGGCGCGCCTCCGCCTTTCTGGACTGGGTCTCCTTGCCCTCCGGGAGTCCCGGCCAAGGAAGCTTCAGGGCTTTAGGGGCTGCTTAGGGTTTAGGGTTTGGGGGTTTAGGGTTTGGGGTTTAGGGTTTTAGGGTTTTAGGGTTTAGGGTTTAGGGCGTTAGGGTCTATGGTTGAGGGTTTTAGGGCGCCAGGGCTCCCGTTTCGGGTTTCGGGCCAGGAAGTTTAAGGCTTTAGGGGTTTGGGGCTCTGGGGCTTAAGGGGTTTGGGGATTACAGGGTTTTTTGTTCAGGGTTCTAGGGCCTTTGGGTTGTAGGGTTTAGGGCTTTAGGTGTGTGGTAGTTTCGGGCTTTAGGGGTTTTGGGGCTTAGGGTTTCAGGGTTTCAGGGTTTTGGGGTTGTAGGGTTTAAGGTTTAGGGTTTTAGTGGTTTGGGATTTTAGGGTTTAAGGGTTTGACGGTTCTAGGGTTTTAGGGTTTAAGGTTTAAGGCTTTAGGGGGTTGGTCGGCTTCCAAAGACGCTTGCAGCTTTGGGGCGGCCTGAACGGGGGATGAAATTCCGACTAATTTCTTTTCACGACGCATGCTCGATGTACCTGCTTGCCGAGATGATCCCCTACTTTGTTGAGGCCGTCAAACCGATGCCAGACCAGCATATGGCCGGTTCGGGGCTCAAACCTGACGAGCTACTCACACGTGTGAACCGTGCTCATGGGCGACGCCGTATTGTCCGGATTCGATTGAGAGGGGACCACGGGAATTCAATTCACAAGACGCATCGCTAATGCCACATACGAAGAACACCGAAGATGCTTCTAGAGCAAGGCAATGGCAATTGGCTTAAGGGGTTTGGGTGTTTCGGGTTGAAGGGTTTTAGGGTCTAAGGGTTTTAGGGTTTAGGGTTTTAGGGTTCCAGGGTTTTAGGGTTCCAGGGTTCGAGGGCTTAGGGTCTAAGGTTTAGGGCTTTAGGGTTTAGGGCTTCGGGGTTTAGGGTGTTAGCGTTTTAGCGTTTTAGGGTTTAGGGTTTGGGGCTTTGGGTTTAAGGTTTAGAGGTTAAGGGCTTACGGGTCTAGGGCTTATAGGGTTGAGGGCTTAGGGTTTAGGGAGGCTTTGCTCAGGGTTTCAGGATTTCGGGCTTTGGGGCCTGTAGTTTAGGGTTAAGGATTTTGGGATTTAAGCTTGCTAGGCTTTTGGTTTTGTGTAGGGTTTAGGGTCGAAGTTTGGTAGGCTTCACTCATTGTTCATTAAGCTTTTTTTGGCTTTCAGGTGGCTTAGGGGTTGAGGGTTTAGGGCTCGGGTCTCTTTAGGATTGGGCTTCAGGTTTTTTCTAAACCCTAAACCCCAAACCCCAAACCCTAAACCCTAAACCCTAAACCCTAAACCCTAAACCCTAAACCCTAAACCCTAAACCCTAAACCCTAAACCCTAAACCCTAGCTTTCTTCCAGCTTTTTCTCAGTTTTTTTTCAGAGAAAAGCTAGAAAAAAGCTGACAAACACCAAAACAAAGGAAAAATAGTCTTTCTTTCAGCTATTTTTCAGCTTTTGCGAAGGAAAGCTGGAAAAAAGCTGAAACGTAGCTGTTTTTCACGGTTTTTCAGGATTTTTTCAGGATTGAAGAAAACATGGTTAGGTGCCAACAAGATTTTTTCAGCTTTTTTCAGGTTTTGGCAGGATTGGGCAATGGGATCTGTTCAGGATTCTTTCAGGTTTTGTTCAGGAATCTTTCAGGAGTCAGGAATCCATGGTTGGGGCCGGGTCGCTT
Organism: Symbiodinium natans; assembly: GCA_905221605.1. Lineage (NCBI taxonomy): Eukaryota > Dinophyceae > Suessiales > Symbiodiniaceae > Symbiodinium > Symbiodinium natans. Next base: position 1,160,303 of record CAJNDS010002568.1, on the reverse strand, counting down.
TTTTTGAGGAACCTTTCAGGAATTTAGTTTTTTTGGGGGTCCTCAGTGTGTCCAAGGGCCCGCGATCACAATGCTAGGTTGCCCAGTAACCCAGGATCAAAAAGGATACCCTTTGCTGCTTAAAGGGTTTAATTATGAGGGAACTTAAGCCCCCCCCCCCTGGGTCTAAGACCTAAAGATAAAAGGCCACTGATGTCTGCTGTTGTCCTGCTTGCTCATGTTTCAAAACAACCCTCAGTCAAAAACTATTTCCATTTCCCTGTTTTTCACTTCGAAAAAAGTTCTCGGTAAGTAATTCGTATCTCATAGACGGTTTGACATGTTGGAACTTATAAGTAAGTTAGAACTCAGCCCAAAACATAGAACTATCGTATAACGTGTGGACAGGTATGACAGAGTTATCAAAAAACACAACAGAAGATAACCCAAGTTACAACATGAGTTAACCAAACTTATAACAGGGCTATCTCATTACGGCCATGCTTGTAGGATTTATTTAGGGTTTAGGGATGTTTAGGGTGTAGCGAGGGTTCAGGGTTCAGAGGGTTTCGGGATTTGGGGTGGTTCGGTAGGGGTCTACGGTGCAGGGATTGAGGGTAGGCCTTGAAGCATGGTTGAGTTCTAAGTCTGAAGGCCTTTATAGGTCCTTAGGCAACGTTTCGTGCTTAGGAACTCTGCACCCTGAGCCCTGAAACCACAAAGGGCTTGTTTTGTCATTTTTGTTGTGCTTTTCAGTTTTTTTGTCAGCTTTTCCTTTGCTAACGCTGAAAAAAAGATTTAAAAAAGAAAAAAATCTTAGGATTTCCTGAGCAGTTCCTACATTCACCCGCATAGGCCTGCAATCCCAGGCAGCTTTTTCTCAGGTTTTTTGTGGCTTTTCTTTGGGATTGGGATCAGGTTGGCTATAGCTTTTTTCGGGATTTCAGAATCATAGCGGACAGGTGTTTTTCAGGCTTTTTTAGGTTGTTAATAAGCAAACAGCCTCTGCCAGTGTCTTCAAGCCCAGGCTGAGATACAAGGACGAGGCGTAAGGGCTCCGGGGCAAGTTTAAGGTCAAATGGGTTCTTTGTGTTCTTCGTTTGGCCGTTTAGAGCTTGCCAGCAGAGGTGAGGGGCTTGTGCGTATCATGAGGGTGAAGGTATGCCTTGGGTGTAGCTGCAAAAGGTTGTTTAAGGTTTAGTGCTTAGGGTTTATGGTTTAGGGTTTAGGGTTTAGGGTTTAGTTGCACAGTGAGCCCCGGAACCCTGGAATTATGGAACATACCGTGAGTGATTCTGAGGGCACCCTGTACCCTGCGTGGTTGAATGTGGCTGTCCTCTAGTACAAACCCCAACCCGAATATCTGCATAGCCCCTTCCGATTCTAGGCAGGCCCGGCGGGATATTCAACATTTCCCCTTGGCTTCGTGTGTTTAAGAGGCTTATGCTGGGGAATACTTTTTAGAGTAATTTTCAGGTCTGAACCCTAAACCCTGAAACCTGAACCCTGTTGCCGTAAACCCTAGACACGGAAGCAACAGCAGCTCTCCTTGCGCAGGCGCTGGGAACGGGCAGCGCCGCGGAGATGGGCAGCGAGGCACGAGACACAAGGGAAGCCTGGACCGCGAACCCTAAGATGTTTGGGGCTAGGGTTTCGGGCTTAATTGGGGTTTAGGGTTTAGGGTTTAGGCCCTCATCTCCGATCCCTCAGTTCCGAGGCCCTAACCCCTAAAACCCCCAAGGCCTTTTTCGTTCTGGCAGGAAAAAGCCCTGAGCTCGAACACCCTGGAACCATCCTAACACCATCATCCCTAAACCTTAACGCCCAAACACCCCAAACCCTAAACCCTAAACCCTAAACCCTAAACCCTAAACCCTAAACCCTAAACCCTAAACCCTAAACCCTAAACCCCAATCCCTGAACCACCAATGAGACTGTTGCAGGTCTCGCTGCACTACACGGGCCGGCTGCAGAATGGGTGGGATCCTTAGTCTACTTCCAGGCCTTGCACCTGAAGCTCCTTAGGGTTTAGGGTTTAGGGTTTAGGGTTTAGGGTTTAGGGTTTAGGGTTTAGGGTTTAGGGTTTGGGGCTGACGGTCCGGAACCCGAAGCCCTAAACCAACCATCAACCACCCCAAGCTTCGCATAGCTTCACACGCAGCATGGTGCTGCCTTTTAGGGTGTAGGGTTTAGGGTTTAGGGTTCAGGGTTTAGGGTATAGGGTAGAGGGTATAGGGTTTTCCTCCTTTCCGCATCGTTTCATAACATAGTCGAAGTATGGGCCGGGGTACTGACACGCGACACAGCACGATATGTAGGAGCGTAAGCGCTAGGCCCGTCATTCTTGAACCAGTCTCGTAGACAGGTGTGTAGAACTGTCCCAGTCGCAGGAAAGTCGTATACTGGGCGTGTCCGGCCCGAAATACTCGTAGCTCCTATACCGCCGCAAAGGGCCCCTAGAACCCCAAACCCGAAAGCCTATGCCCCAAGCCCGAAGCCCCAATCCCGAAACCCGAAACCCTAAAACCCGTAGAAGCCCTAGATAACTTTTGGGCGGGGTAACCCTAAACCCTAAACCCTAAACCCTAAACCCTACACCCTAAACCCTAAACCCTAAACCCTAAACCTGTCGTCCCTTAAAATCCCTCCAGGGCTCCCGGCCTCGAACTCTCTCGTGCTGCCAAGGATCATCTTCGACTCCTCCAAGCGCCCTTGCTTGCTTGAGGTTTAGGGTTTAGGGTTTAGGGTGTAGGGTGCAGGGTGTATGGTGCAGGGTGTAGGGTGTAGGGTGTGTGTCTGTTTTTTGGAATCAGTGTTCCGGGGCACAGTGCTTCTGCTTAGACCAGTGGTGTGTTGGTGCCCGAAACTCTCAACACTTAACCCTAGACCCTACCCAAACCCAAGTGCGTTGTCAGAGTTCTTCCCACTCAAAGCTCTAGCCTCTGAGTCGACGACGGTGATCCCAAGGGCAAGAACGCCACCCTAAACCCTAAAATATGCACGTTCAGAATTTAGGGTATAGGATTTAGGGTTCAGGGTTCAGGGTTTAATTAGGGTTTAGGGTTCAGGGCTCAGGGCTCAGGGTTCCGGTTTTGGCTTTTGGGTTACATTGTACTTCAGTGTTAGACTACCACTCACATAGCATGCCACAATATATAGAGTCTGCGTTTTCGTGCGAGAGGGTGGCAAGACTACAATTTGTTTAAGAACTCCCAAAAAATAAATAAATACATAAGTAAATAAATATAAACATGTGCAGCGCCTTTCGGCGCACACCAAATCCCAGCATCCTGGGGTTCTTGGTTGGCCGCGACCCTACACCCTAAACCCTCAACCCTAAATCCTAACCCTAAACCCTAAACCCTAAACCCTAAACCCTAAACCCTAAACCCTAAACCCTAAACCCTAAACCCTAAACCCTAAACCCTAAACCCTAAACCCTAAACCCTAAACCCTAAACCCTCAAACCGGAGCCTTGGCGAAGAGAAGCTGATGCAGAAGCTCCGGGGCACGCTCGGAGACCAACTTCACGAGGACCAGACATCCTCTGATATCGCAGAGAAGGAGGGGCGCTTAGTCTCGAGGGCCTTCTTCCTGGATATACCAGACGCTCAGAAGCTGGGGCCAGGATCCCCAGAAAATGCCAGGTACCCCTGGTCGCCCAGTGGCGCCCTTTTGCTCCTTTCTTTTGTGCAAGGTCCCCTTACAAAGTACCCAACCCCAAAACGGGTACCCTTACCATAGTATGGTTACAGGGCTACCAAGTTTAGGGTTAAAGGTATAGGACCCGAGTCCCTAAACTGAAGCCCTAAACCATAAACCCTTAACGGGTATGGCAAAGCAACAGCCCACCCCTAGGCAGTGGGAGGAGGTATGTGTGCAGGGTGCCCTCGAGGGCAAAAGCCCGTCTGGGCTACAGGGTTTAGGGTTTCAGCCTAAACCCCAAACCCCTAAACCCTATAGACCCTAAACCCTAAACCCTACACCCCTAGAAGCCCCACAAGCGAAGGTACCACCAGAAGCCCATCACGTTTGAGCTGGGCGTGGGCAAAGTCATCCCTGGGTCTCTCGGCAGCTTCTTTTAGGGTTTAGGGTTTAGGGTTTAGGGTTTAGGGTTTAGGGTTTAGGGTTTAGGGTTTAGGGTGTTCCAAAGTGCCGCGGTCCCGACCCGCGCCAGGGAGTGGTGGCGGGTCGGGCCGTCTCGGTGCAGCGGATCCCACCCCAACCACCCGAACTACCGCCTTTTTCGGGTTTAGAGCGGTCTACCCCCCACGGCCCCCCTATCAAGGGGGCTTTCACCTCCACTCTCCCCGATGGCCGGGATGGGACGTACTGCTGCTGTTGCTTGAGCCTACACTGTCCTGGATCCAAACTACTGTGTTTAAGACACCCTCAAGGCCATAGCTAAGCCAGGGCAAGCTCCGTGTCGGTTTTTCCAACCCGAGCCATGTTGGTCGCAGGACTCCGGAATAACCCGGATGAGATGGAGGGAATGCGGTGGGAAACAACCCTGGCAGGCGCAACCCTGGCGGGGGCAACCCTGGCGAGGGCAACGTTGCCGGCACCCTGGCAGAATAATAGAGTACTTTGGCAGGGAGCTTGTGGTTCCTTCATAGAGAAGGACGACGAAGCCTCGCAAGCGCGCAAGGAGGACCAGGTGGTCTGGGAGGGCCGTCACTGAGAAGGTGCACAAGTAGGCGACATGCGCCGGGGTTGGGGCAACCTTGGCCGGGGCAACAACCTGTTTAGAGCAATCTTGCAAATGAGACCCTGGCGGCGGCAAGTTTCTCTCTCTACATATATATATATATATATATGTCAACCTTGGCGGGGGCAACCCTGGCGGGGCCCTGGCGGGGGTGACTACTAATGGGTAACCCTGGCAATTAATTAATAGAGAACTTTGACAGGGCCCTTCGCACTTGAAGCCCTGCTCGGCAACTAAACAAAACTTCATAGAGAAGGACGACAAAGCCTAGGGCCGTCGCAGAGAAGGTGCACAATTCCTGAGTAGGCGACGTGAGGAGGCGCGGAACCCTGACAGGGCAACCCGGCGAGGGCAATGTCACCCTGGCGGGGGCAACCCTGCCAAGGGCAACCCTAACTCGGCGGCAACCCTGGCGGGGGCAACCCTGGTGGGGGCAACCCTGGCAGGGGTAAAACTGGGCAACCCGGCGGGGTTGCGATAACAACCATTAAATCTACTGGACGTCTTAATTTTAAAATAGAATGACATTGAAAGACTTCTCATAAAGTAAAATAGGATGAAAGATAATGAATCCTGCATTTTTATTTGGTACAGCTTTTAGCATAGCATATTGGCATAAGAAATACCATTCAGGTACGATATGTAAGGGAGTAAGTAATCCACATGCTTCTACTGCATTCACTGGATGTGAGAAAGAAGAGAAGCCGAAATGAATTTGAAGAAGATATAGATCGAGAATTAATAGAAATCTTTACTAATAATAAAAGGGAAAAATGCCATTTTATTATTAGTGGAATTCTTGAAAGGAATATTAGAAGATAGACAATGTAGATTAAAAATATGAAAAATGGCGGGGACAACCCTGGGCATCCTGGCGGGCAACCCTGGCGGGGGCAACCCTGGCGGGGCAACCTGACAGGGCAACCCTGGCGGGGGCAACCCTGGCGAGGGCAACTGGCAGAGGCAACCCTGGTGGGGGCAAACCTCTGAGACAACCCTGGTGGGGGCAACCCTGGCGGGGGCAACCCTGGCAGGGGCAAGGTGAGGTATAAACATATTTATTTCTATGTCTGCAACCCTGGTGGGGGGCGGGGGCAACCCTGGCGCGGGCAACCCTGGCGGGCGGCAACCCTGGCGGGGGCAACCCTGGCGGGGGCAACCCTGGCGGGGGCAACCCTGGCAGGCGGGACCTAAAGCGGCACTGCTGGCAGGGGCAACCCTGGCGGGGGCAATCCTGGCGGGGGTTGCCCCCGCCAGGGTTGCCTGGCTGGCGGGGGCAACCCTGGCGGGGGCAACCCTGGCGGGGGCAACCCTGGCGCGGGGGAACCCTGACGGGGGCAATCTGGCAAACGCAAGGTGAGGTATAAACATATCTATTTCTTTATGTCTGGACCCTGGCGGGGGCCACTAATGGAGAACTTTGGCAGGGCCCTTCATAGACAAGGGCGACGAAGCATACAGGTGCACAATTCCTGAATAGGCGGCGAGGCCAATTTCGCGGGGGCAACCGGAGGGGGCAACCCTGCTGTGGGGGCAACGCTGTCACGCTGGCGGGGGCAACCCTGGTTGGGGGCAACCCCTGGCGGGGCAACCCTGGTGGGGGCAACCCTGGCGGGGGGCAACCCTGGCAGGGGCAACCCTGACGGGGGCAACCCTGGCGGGGGAACCCGGGCGGGGGCAACCTGGCGGGGGCGCAACAGCTTCTTAGGCCCACCTCCCCCGCCGGGGTCGCACGTTGGGGGTTTAGGGTTAGTCCATTATTACATTGTGCCCTATGGCTAGCAGGGATGCATCAGGTGTGGCAAGCTCGATCTGCTTGGCAAAGCAAGCAGATCTCGAAGCGGTAGCGTTCAGTTGTACCGGCCGCCGTCTGGCGCGGGCGGCCTATGGTTTAGGGTTTAGGGTTTAGGGTTTAGGGTTCAGGGCTCTTGGGTTTGAGGAGTTGGGGTTCTCAGGCTTATGGGAGTCGTCGGGGTTTAGGGATCTCGGGGGTCCTACGAGGCCATGAGCCTCCATCTTGGGATTATTGGGAATGTTTTTTTTTGATTTGTTGGGTAGTGTAATTCCTAGGAAGCAGCTCAATTTTTTTTTTGCTACGGTTCCAAGTTCAGTATAGGTAGAAGGTTCAGGGTTCTCTTTCCTTTTGAGGCTTATCAGTCTGTAAGGCTTATGCGGTTCAGGCTTCCCTTTTGCGTTCATGTTCCGCTATCTTATAATGGGCTTGCCGAAATTGGGGGTACCTCCTTGGGGTCCTGATTGTAAAGGAATCCTACTATTTGGGGGGTCCCTTATTTTCGTAAACCTCCTAATAAAGAGGTGCCCATTTTGCTGCGCAGAACCGAGTTGAGGGTTGTAGGGTTTCAGGTTGGGATGTTCCCCCCTATTATTTTCCTAACAGTCCTTAATAGGGATTCTAGCACCCCTATTCTAATCCCTGTTAAGGACTGTTAATATCAGGGGAACATACCAAGTTTCAGATCTTTTGGTTTTTTAGGGCTTAGGGTTTTTGGCCTTAGGGTTCAGGGTTCAAGGGCTTAAGTGTTCAGGGCTTTAGGGCTTTAGGGTTCTAGGTTTAGCTTCCAGTTCTCGGCGTGCGCAGGTTTTAAAGCCATGCTCAGTCCACCATCACTGCGTACCCGAAGCCCTAGACCCTAGACACTGGACCCTAGACTCCCCTTGAACCCCCCGCCCTTTAACTGGGCTTCGGAGTACTATACTTTAGTACTTTTTTTGGTTCTGGGTTCCTATAATGGCTACTTATACCTAAAAAGTATATTCTTTTTTTCAGGGTTTACTCCCAAGTAGGGTTCAGGACCCGATGAAACTCTGGCCCTAAAGACTGGAACGGCCTGGCGCACCCTGGTTTAGGGAGTGAAGTTCAAGGTGTCATCCTTCAGAGCAAATGAAAATGTACTTTGCTTGTAATGGGTTTAGGGTTTAGGGTTTCGGGTTTAGGGTTAAGGGTTTAGGGTTTGGGGTTTAGGGTTTAGGGTTTAGGGTTTAGGGTTTAGGGTTCTCTAAACCCTAAACTCTAAGCCCTAAACCAAACACTTGCAATCTACAAGGGAGCTTTTGGCTTTTGGGACCAGACCATAAGCACGGGCCTTCGGACTGGGCTGAGTGTGTCCAGCTACCAAAAGCCCTAAATGCCGCCAGGCCCGAAAACACCAAAAGCCAACCTTAAACCAGGGCACAATTTGGGGGTCCTTCTTACAAGAGGTGCCGTACTGTATAGGGATCCCGAACAGGGAGCCCAATTTAGAGAACTCCCACATCCCAAAGCCTGCACCCTGAACCGGCCTCGAAAGAAGCCCAGGTGGGACGAAGGAGTGGAGGGCATGCGAGTTGGCGGAAAGCGACGCCTCTACATTCCGGCAGATCTGGGATATGGTGAGCAGAGGGTGGGCAGCTGGGCGGCAGAGTCCCCGATCTAATCTTTAGCCCGCCTACACCCCACACCCTAAACCCCAAACCCTGTAAAGCCTAAATCCCAAGAAGGATTCAGGGTTTAGCCCTGAAAAGCCTCAGACCTGAAGCCTCAACTCCTCAACTTCGCATCTGTTTTATAGCTCCATGCAAGTCCTGCCACTTCTTGAAGCCGTTTAGCCTCAGGAGGTCCGGCCCTAAGCCCGAAACCCCTATAAGGAAGGATTTTTGGTGTTCGGGCCGTCTCATGGAAGCTTCTCGGACACCCCTCCCTGTAGACCGTTTAGGGATTAGGGTCTAGGGTGTAGGGTTTAGGAACAGCCTTGAAGCCAAAGCTCTTGAGGCCTTGGGGCGACTGAGTAGGCCCTAAACACCCCAAAAGCCCAAAGTTTAGCTTTTTCTCCTTGGAGATCTCAGGCAGCAAGCGTTCCATGAAGCCGCAGACCTCTTGCTTTTCTCAACTCGAATGGTTCAGGATTTCGGGCATTAGGGTTTAGGGCGTAGGGTCGCCCAAGATCACAAAGCCCCCCGCAAGCTGAGCTGAGGAAAGATCCCGCCCAACTCCACTTTGATCTTCGACACTGAGCTGGTAGATGTGAAGCCCCCAGGACACATGGCGGCACCGCAACCCTTACATTATAGGGCTTAGGGTTTCGGGTTTAGGGTTTAGGGTTTAGGGTCTAGTATTTAGGGTTTAGTTTAGGGTTTAGTATTTAAGGTTATACTTTAGGGTTTAGAGTTTAGGGTTTGCCGATGACTTCATCTTTCAACCCTACAGCCTGAACCCTCATGCTTCTATGGGCTTTGAGTCCCGATGTCCTGACGGGGCCGCAGGTATTTGAATAGGATTTAGGGTTTGGGATTCTATCCAAAACCCTAAACTCTCAACCCTATGAACCCGAAGAGCTGCAAACCCTAAAGCACTAACGCGGCGGCCCTAGAACCCTAAATTCCTAACAGCAGACGTTCTCCCAATGCCCACAAGAGCCCGGTTTTGGGGGTTTGGGGCCTTACTCTGAGAGTTTTGCGTGGGCCCCCCCCTTTGGGACTCGATTCCTATGAAAGAAACCTAAACTCCAAAACCCAGACCCTTAGAGACCAAGCCCCCAAACCCGAAACCCCTAAACCCTAAAACCCACAAACCCTAAACCCCTAAACCCCTGCAACCCCTTAAACCCTTAAACCCTAAACCCCTAACACCCCTAAAGCACCTGAAACCCCCAAAACCCCTAAAACCCCTAAAGCCCCTGAACCGAAAAAAAGCCTCTTGAGTTCAATCAAAGGAGCTTCCGAGATGATGTGATTCGAGAGGAGGCAGTGGGGCTGGCTTAGGGTTTTTTAGGGTTAGGGCTTAGGGTTAAGGGTTTAGGGTTTAGGGTTTTCGGGTTTAGGGGTTAGGGTTTAGGGTTTAGGGTTAGGGTTTAGGGTTCAGGGTTTAGGGTTAGGGTGCTTAGAAGGGGTTGCGGTTTTAGGATGTATAGGGCTTCAAGGTTTACTTTTCAGGGCTTAGAGCTTAAAAGGGTTCTTAGGGCGTTTAGGGTTGTACTTGGGGCTTCGTGTTTAAGCATGTGGGGCTTGGGGTTTGGGACTCTACAGTTTTCGGGTTGGCGCGCAAGGCTTTTCATGATTCTAAACCCTGAACCCCGAAACCCCTAAACCCCCAAACCCCCGAACCCCCCTAACCCCCTAACCCCCTGACCCCCTAACCCCGAAACCCTAAACCCCTAAATACTAAACCATCCCAATCCCCGAAACCTAAACTTCGACTGCTCGCTGGAGGCGTCCAAGAGCCGCTCCTTCGTGAGAGCGCGCGAGGGTTCACTACGCCAAAGGTTCTGACGGCTGTGGGTGCGAAGGGGGGGGGGGGGCTAAACCCTAAACCCTAAACCCTAAACCCTAAACCCTAAACCCTAAACCCTAGGGTTCAGGGCTATCGACCTTCCGATCGCGCGAAGCCCTCTGAGGAAAAGCGTGGTGCCCGTGAGTCTTCTACCCTACGGACATCGATTCTAAACCCTTAACGCCCTAAACCCGAAGAAGCCCTGAGACTGTTGCGAATTCCAGCCTTTCAAGGCAGTTTTTCCCCCCGGAAAGCCACGACTTCGGCTTCGTTTCAACCCGAATCTTGGCTTTAGGGTCAATGTAGGGTCACCCCATACGGCACATACGCAACCCTAAGCCCTAAACATCAAGCCCCAAACCCTAAACCCCGAACCTACGGCTTTCGAGGAATAACCTGCAAAGAAGTCGGCGCTCAGGGGTCCTTAAGGTGAATGGGCTTGGGATGTTCCCCCTTATACTAGCATAGCAGTCCTGAATAGGGATTATAGTAGGGGGTACTATAATCCCTATTAAGGACTGTCAGCATAAGGGGGGAACATCCCAAAGAGGGATTTTGGAGGTATCGAGGCCTTAGCCAAGGGACGAAAGGAGGGACCCTTCTAAGGGACCTCAGGAGTTTTTTGGGGCTGATTTAGGGGCTACTTAGGTATGTAGAGACTACATAAGGTATATATACAGATCATATTCCAGGGGTCTCTACTTCTAGCCCTTAAAGAGAGTTTCGGGCCCCGGGGGGGTGACTTCGTTCCTGAGACATCCTTCTGCGCCGTTGAGGGTTTAGGGTTTGGGGTTTAGGGTTTAGGGTCATGTTGCCATTGATTAAAACTACTAAAATTCCCTTCATGCATTGGCATTCTTTTCCCTCTAGTAAGTGAACCTGTGGGATGCCTATTTGCAACCTACGTCGTTCGGCGTGTATATCGTAGGGGCCTGCTTGTTTCGGGCATCTTGGGAATAGTTGACAGATTGAATACGTATAGGGGTCATAAGGGGATGATCTCGGTCTGTCTCTAGGCTCGTGAGACGACCCTGTCCCAGAAGCGAAGAACCCTAAAGCTTCAACTCTAACAAACCACCTAAGGGTTTAGGGTTTAGGGTTTAGGGTTTAGGGTTTAGGGTTTAGGGCTTCGGCTCAGAGTCCCCAGGCAGCAGCAGCTCCGAAAGAACTTGGAGGCCACCCGGCGCGAGCAGGTGCGGCAGGACCCACCGAGAGGTCGAGGGTTTAGGGTTTAGGGTTTGGGGTTTAGGGTTTAGGGTTTGGGGTTTAGGGTTTAGGGTTTAGGGTTTAGGGTTTCGGGTTTGGGGTTTAGGGTTTAGGGTTTAGGGTTTGGGGTTTAGGGTTTAGGGTTTAGGGTTTGGGCTTCAGTTTGCCGTAAATCTCGGAGGGTAACGGGCCCTGAATATGGTCTCTTACCTCCTTCAAAGGGTCCCGAACTATGAGCCCTTGGGTTGTGTAAGGTTTCGTAAGGGTATATAAGGGGCCCCCCGTTTAAGGGCCCATATTAAGGGACCGTGCAACTACCCGAAACCCTAAACCCTAAACCCTAAACCCTAAACCCTAAACCCTAAACCCTAAACCCTAAACCCTAAACCCTAAACCCTAAACCCTGCACCTAAACCCTAAGTCCCAGCTTACAGGTTTTAACAGAGTTCGGAGGCCAGGCTGAGGGAATGTGTCGATGGGGCAGTTTGGGAGAGTTGGCGGCGCGTGTTCCTTGACGAAGGGCGAAGGAAGTTTCATGGGTGGGGTGTAGGGTTTAGGGTTTAGGTTTAGGGTCTAGGGTCTAGGGTTTAGGGTTTAGGGTTTAGGGTTTAGGGTTTAGGGTTGAGGGTTTAGGGTTTAGGGTTTAGGGTTTAGGGTTTAGGGTTTAGGGGGATGTTGCATACGTTCCTTTACTGGGCGTACTGGGCAGGAGCATCTTAGTTTGACCAAGCAAACCCTAGATCCCTGCTTTCTGAGTAGCGTAGAGATCCTAAATCGCGAAGCTTAACCCCCTCCTCCCCCCTTGGCTATAGGGCCCTCACGGTCCATGTACCCTAAACCCTAAACCCTAAGCCCTTAACTAAACCCTAAACCCTAAACCCTAAACCTAAGCCCTAAACCTAACCCTAAACCCTAAACCCTACACAGAAAAAGCACTTGCGCCCCGGAGCTCGGGACCCCTTTAAGGCCCAAGTAAACCCTAAGCCCTAAGCCCTTACACTCTGATCATCAACGGAGAAGGGACCGATGGCTCGAAGCTCAACCATGAAAGCACGGGTTTTAAGCTTTCCGGTGAGCTTGGCCTTCATACTCACTGCCTTCTTGGCGTTTATATAGGGTCTGCGGGCACCCTAAACCCTGAACACTGAGGGCTTTGGGGAGCTTCAAGGCTATCAACGGGTCAGGCGAGGCAAACCCAAAACCCAGTGAAAGCCCTCAGCCAGAATTCCCAGGCCCACGTCTGCCCAGTATAGTGGAGGCTCTTAGTCCCTCAATAGCCATGAGCCCAAATCCCAAAGCCATCTAAGACCTGAGACCCTGATGCCCAAAACCCTAAACCCTAAACCCTAAAACCTAAACCCTAGCTTCCCTAAACAATCATGAAGCCCTGCGGTTTGGAGCCTAGGGTTTGTTTCGTTTATCTGCCCGAAAACCTTGAATGCCCAAAACCCTAACCCGTCTCGCTGGACACCTGAACCCTAAACCCTAAACCCTAGCCCTAAACCCTAAACCCTAAACCCTAAACCCTCGACCTCGCCATGTCTTCCGGCTATGGCCTCGAGTCTCTGGATGATGCCTTCAGCAACATGCAGCAGGCTTGGGGGTCAGGGTTTAGGGTTTGGGGTTTAGGGTTTGGGGTTTAGGGTTTAGGGTTTGGGGGTTGGGGTTTAGGGTTTGGGGTTTGGGGTTTGGGGTTTAGGGCTTTAGAGTTCATAGGGTTTAGGGTTTTAGGGTTCACAGGGTTTAGGGTGCGTAGGGTTCATAGGGTTCGCAGGGTTCATAGAGATCTGAGGGTTCACAGGGCACAGGGCTCACAGGGTTCACAGGGTACACAGGGTTCATAGGGTTCATAGGGTTCATAGGGTTCATAGGGTTCATAGGGTTCATAGGGTTCATAGGGTTCATAGGGTTCATAGGGTTCATAGGGTTCATAGGGTTCATAGGGTTCATAGGGTTCATAGGGTTCATAGGGTTCATAGGGTTCATAGGGTTCAGGGCCTAGGGTTTAGCCCAAGACCCTGAACCCTCCGCACTCAACTCTCCCCTCTTCCACTCTGCGGAATCCTGGGATCATACCGTATACCACCAACCTAAACCCGAAACCAAAACTCTAAACCCTAGACCGTAAGCCTGTTCAGGCCCATCTGAGGCCTTGCCCCACGCCTCTGCTCCGGGGGGCTTGGGATGTTCCCCCATATGCTAACAGTCCATAGTAGGGATGATAGTACCCCCTATGATATATAATTCCGATTTAGCGCTGTTAGTTTTACGGGGGGGGAACATCCCAAGGTGTAAGGATTGATGCAAGATGTCATCGGCATCCCATGCCAACAGAGCGCAGGAGATTAGGGTTTAGGGTTTAGGGTTTAGGGTTTAGGGTTTGGGGTTTAGGGTTTAGGGTTTAGGGCTGAACGAAGAAAACCCTCAGCATGGCAAGCCCTCAACACTCGGTTAGGTGAGGTGCTGACATTCGGGCGGTTAGGGGTTTAGGGTTTAGGGTTTAGGGTTTAGGGTTTAGGGTTTAGGGTTTAGGGTTTAGGGTTTAGGGTTTAGGGTTTAGGGTTTAGGGTTTAGGGTTTAGGGTTTAGGCTTTGCTGGGGGAGGGGGGCGGGAGGGGTTGGCATTGGGGTTTAGGGTTTAGGGTTTAGGGTTTAGGGTTTAGGGTTAAGGGTTCAGGGTTCAGGGTTTAGGGTGGTTCAGCCATAGTGAGAGCCTCAAACCCGGCTCAAGGCCTACCGGAGGGCCAGCCAGGCCGCGTCGGATATGGCCAGCCAGGCAACTCCCGGCTCCTTTCTAGGGTTTGGGGTTTAGGGTGGGGCGAAGGGTTGGTGGACTTTAGTGTTTTGTGGTTTCGGGGTCTTGGGGTTCAGGGGTTGAGGGGCTTTGGGAACCCTAAACCCTAGACCCTAAACCCTAAACCCTAAACCCTAAACCTCAAACCCTAAACCCTAAACCCCTAACCCCGTTTGGCGCCGGGTTCAGACCCTTAACCCCCCCCTCCCCCCGAGGAGTCGAAAGAAGGTTCTTTTCCTGTTCGCTGCAGCCCTAAACAACCCGAAGCCCCAAACTCGGATGCCCGGTGCTTTCCTTATCCTGGGGTTTAGGGTTTAGGGTTTAGGATTTAGGCCCCAGAGTAGGCCCATATTCCCTTCTTTTCTCGCTTCGGTGGCTTAAACCACAAAGGCGACCTTTTTGTATTCCTAGGTTGCTCTGTGGTCTAATGAGCAAATCGTGGCTATAGGGGGGGTCAATCTAAACTACGGTTTTGTTTATGGCACCCCAGAGCCACCCTCAGGACCCCGGACCCTAAACCCCAATCGTGCCAAGCACGATCCAAGAGCTCACAGAACCGAAGCCGCCCTTTCCTCCACTCCACTACTTCGAGGCCCTGGTTACTGCTGTGGGTACGCCCCTTGCGGGTCCTACATCCTGAGCCCTCTTCGGAAGTTCTCGCGCTTGTGCACAGGAGCGAGTCACGCGACAGGGCTTGCAGATGAGCCGTACTGGTCTAAACCCTAAACCCTAAACCCTAAACCCTAAACCCTGATACAGAACGACCTCCGCAAGGCCACAAGGCCGATTGTGCGCATCCGTCGATGTGCGCTCAGATGAGAGGAAAGCATGTCGCCTTAAGGGTCCATGGACTCATATGGTCTACACTTAGGCCTTAAAGGGCTTCCCAACATAGTAGCTTTGGGGGCCCAAGTATATACCAAACCTAAACCCCAAACCCTAAGCCAAAAAACCCTAAACCTAACATAGCTACATGAACCCTCAGGCGTGGCCTGCTTACATGCAGCAGTGGCAGAGGATGCCAGAAACAAGGATAAACTTCGATGTCCTGCGCCCCCCTAAGTTTAAAGCCGAAGAAGGCTCCCCGATAAAGCGGTTTAGGGTTTCGGGTTTAGGGTTTAGGGCTGAGGGTTTAGGGTGTCGGGTTTAGGGTTCCCGAAATCCTCACCCTACACTCACGGCTCAGGTTGAGGGCTCAGAGGTCTAGAGGGTGCGGGGCTTATGGCATTGTAGGGCTCAGGGTCCAGGATTTTTGGGCTCCTCTCCAACACTAAATCCCGAACCCTAAACCCTAAACCCTAAACCCTAAACCCTAAACCCTAAACCCTAAACCCTAAACCCTAAACCCTAAACCCTAAACCGCGAGGCGGCGAGCGACCTGGCCGCTTGGACCGGAAACGCAGGCTGTGGAGGGGGGCGTGCAGGGGCGGGTGGGTTGGGCACTGGGGGGGCGGGAGGCACCGGGCTTGGCACCTTAGTTTTTTTTATGGGAGGCTAGACCCTAAACCCTGAACTCGAATCCGTGGACCCTAAACCCTAAAGCCTAAACCCGAAGCCTAAAGCCTAAAGCCTAAGCCCTACAATGCCCAAGTCCGTGCTCGGCTTGCCAGACGAAGCGTCCGAGCCCGACGACTCGGACTCGGAGGCTGAGGACGATTTAGGGTTTAGAGGTTTCCTAGGGGTTCTTGGTTTTTCTTCATGAATCTTTGGGTACCAAAATTCTAAGAAACAGCTACAATTGTGATTTTTGCTAGGGTTCCAACTTCATTATAGTTTAGAGGTTTCGGGTTCAGGGTGTTTTGGGTTTTTGGGTTCAGGGTTTCAGGTTTGGGTTTGACGGTGTTTGGTTTAGGTTTAGGGTTTTTGGGTTTCGGGTTTCGGGTTCAGAGCTTCCTGTCCGTAAACCCCACACCGCCCAAACCTTCCTTGCCTTCCTGTGCCCAGCTTGCTCGGGACGACGGCATGACCCCCCAGAAGTCATGCAGTCGTTTCAGGTGCTACTTTCAATGGTCAGGGTTTGGGATGTTCCCCCTTATACTAACAGTCCTTAATAGGGATTATGAGGGATTGGTAGTATAAGGGGGAACATCCCAAAATAGGGTTGAGGACGGATCAGGTCGTGAAGCTCTTGCCACCCTTCAGCCCGGGAATCTGACAACCCCAATCCCAGGCCCATTTACGGCTCAGACCCCACAATGACGAACTACTCCCTAAACCACTGTATACCTCACGCCCAAGCTTCCGGGAACCCCAAACCCTGAGACCTGAACCCTAAACCCGAGCACTGAACCCGAAACCCTAAGCCCTAAACCCGAAACCCCGAAACCCCTAAACCCCTAAACCCCTAAACCCCTAAACCCCTAAACCCCTAAACCCCTAAACCCCTAAACCCCTAAACCCCTAAACCCCTAACCCCTAAACCCTAAACCCTAAACCCTAAACCTTAGGAGGCTTCGGCCCACCAAAGTCTTAGCAGGAGCTGGGGGAAGTGTCGGCCGCCCGGGCGCTGACCCGCCGGCACGCGTTGAGATAGAGCACCGGGTTTAGGGTTTAGAGTTTAGGGTTTAGGGTTTAGGGTTAGGGTTGAGGGTTGAGGGTTGAGGGTTGAGGGTTGAGGGTTGAGGGTTGAGGGTTGAGGGTTGAGGGTTGACTTGGAGGTTCATTGATAGTAACCCAATTCTAACTGTACGTACAACTCCGTTCTAAGCCCACTAGAGTACTTAAGGAGCTTATATGGGGGTTATAACTACACTAAAAAATTGGTTACTAAGTACCGTGAACCTCCAAGCAGGGGCTTCGGGTTTAGGGTCAGAGTGCACCGAAACGTCTTGGGTTTAGGACATAAAGGGTTCAGGGCCTCGACCCCCCCCCCCCCCCCCCGGTTGGGTGCCGGGAGGGTCCGGGATTTGTTTTTTAATGAGGGTGGGGTTTAGTATTCGGGGGAAGCGATGTCTGTCTTGAAAGTCACTCTGCCGCCCTTGCATGACCCCAAATTTGTAGAATCTACCCCATGCCATGGTCAGTCCTCAAAATGAACGCGATGCTGTGCACGTGGAAGCAATCGAATCTCATGGAAGTTCCTGAACCCTCCAACGGGGTTTTCTGAGCTGAATGATTTGTGTCGTCCACATGTTTAGTCTCAAGCCTGACTGTGCTCTGTCTTCCGGCGCTTGCCACTACCTCCGAGAATCCAAAACTTGCCTAAGTCGAGGGGTTTTGGGCTGATGAAGACCGATTCGAGACTTTCTGAGGCCATGTCCGGCAAAATAGCCCGCAAAGTGTTGATGGGGCTCATTGCCAAGGCTCAGACTTGTGCACGCAGAGATGTGCTTCTTTGCAGGCCCGTGTGCTCGACCACAGAAATGTGGTCACGCTGGCCTATTCGCCCAAGCGCGGCTTCCGGGCCGCCGTGGCTTGGCGCGAGACCCGTCCGGACCTGTTTGTGGTTGCCGCCGTCGCGAAGGCAAAACAGGGATGGACCGAAGACCTGCTGGCTGGCCCCCAAGCTCCTGAACCCTCCAGCAAGGGGTTTTTGAGCTGAATGATTTGTGTCGTCCACATGTTTATTCTCGAGCCTGAAGCCTGACTGTGCTCTGTCTTCCGGCGCTTGCCACTACCTCCGAGAATCCGAAACTTGCCTAAGTCGAGGGGTTTTGGGCTGATGAAGACCGACTCGAGACTTTCTGAGGCATGTCCGGCAAAATAGCCCGCAAAGTGTTGATGGGGCTCATTGCCAAGGCTCAGACTTGCGCACGCAGAGATGTGCTTCTTTGCAGGCCCTCGTGCTCGACCACAGAAATGTGGTCACGCTGGCCTATTCGCACAAGCGCGGCTTCCTGGCCGCCGTGGCTTGGCGCGAGACCGGTCCGGACCTGTTTGTCGTTGCCGCAGTAGCGAAGGCAAAACAGGGGTGGACCGAAGACCTGCTGGCTGGCCCCCCAAGCTCCTGAACCCTCCAGCAAGGGGTTTTTGAGCTGAATGATTTGTGTCGTCCACATGTTTATTCTCGAGCCTGAAGCCTGACTGTGCTCTGTCTTCCGGCGCTTGCCACTACCTCCGAGAATCCGAAACTTGCCTAAGTCGAGGGGTTTTGGGCTGATGAAGACCGACTCGAGACTTTCTGAGGCATGTCCGGCAAAATAGCCCGCAAAGTGTTGATGGGGCTCATTGCCAAGGCTCAGACTTGCGCACGCAGAGATGTGCTTCTTTGCAGGCCCTCGTGCTCGACCACAGAAATGTGGTCACGCTGGCCTATTCGCACAAGCGCGGCTTCCTGGCCGCCGTGGCTTGGCGCGAGACCGGTCCGGACCTGTTTGTCGTTGCCGCAGTAGCGAAGGCAAAACAGGGGTGGACCGAAGACCTGCTGGCTGGCCCCCCAAGCTCCTGAACCCTCCAGCGGGGTTTTCTGAGCTGAATGACTTGCGTCGTCCACATGTTTATTCTCGAGCCTGAAGCCTGACTGTGCTCTGTCTTCCGGCGCTTGCCACTACCTCCGAGAATCCGAAAACTTGCCTAAGTCGAGGGGTTTTGGGCTGATGAAGACCGATTCGAGACTTTCTGAGGCCATGTCGGGCAGAATAGCCCGCAAAGTGTTGATGGGGCTCGTTGCCAAGGCTCAGACTTGTGCACGCAGAGATGTGCTTCTTTGCAGGCCCGCATGCTCGACCACAGAAATGTGGTCACGCTGGCCTATTCGCCCAAGCGCGGCTTCCGGGCCGCCGTGGCTTGGCGCGAGACCCGTCCGGACCTGTTTGTGGTTGCCGCCGTCGCGAAGGCAAAACAGGGATGGACCGAAGACCTGCTGGCTGGCCCCCAGGCCCGCTGTTGCCCCATAGACCTGGCTTTCTGCGCAACGTTGTGTTGCTAGGTCCTAGGCACCGAACGTGAGGGTGCTTTATCCAGCCCTGGAACAGCCGCGCGCGGAGTGCCACGGGTAGGGGGAGAGCTTCGGTGCGAGTGAGAAGTTTCTCGCAATGGCAAAACTCCCCGTTGTGGGCAGTCAGTGCAGTCGTAAATTCATTGTTGCCACGACGTGGGGAATTCATGTGACGATGTCTTCGGGAGGCCTCGCAGACTCGCCTCTTGAAAGTGAGACCTTCGCAAAACGCTTTGTGATGAACGAATTCTGAAAACGGCTTTGGCAAGGTTTGGTGAACTACTTGTCTCCATGCACTTACAACTTCCTTTCCCAACGTTCCTATGCCTACGACGTCCCTTCCACGCGTTGGCTCTGACAGAGAACTACTAGTAAAACCGTAGTGTTTGAGAACACTTACAAGGCCCAAGCCGTCACCACAGCCGCAGGCATTGCTGAGAGGTTAGGGAAGGGGGGGCAGGAGGGAGGAGAGGAGAGGGCGAGGGGAGAGGGAGAGGAGAGGGAGAGGAGAAGAGGAGGGAGAGGGGAGAGGAGGGAGAGGGGAGAGGGGAAGGAGGGAAACACAGTTGTCCTTTCCTTCTTGTTGAGGTCAATCACCTGGTCCTCTCCCACAAATAAGGAAGAGCTTGAAGAGGCATGCTCTTGTGAATGAGTCTACGATCAGGCAGCTGGCTGCGAAACAGTCAAGGGGGATTCTGTGAATTCTGTGCCTCTTAGATCACCCGTTTGAATTTCATTCGTTTCAAGTCGGGCAGTGTCGTTCTCGCCGACAGAAGAACACAGACCAGGGCCAAAGAGAAGCGATTTGGGTCGGAAGTTCGTCATGCTGCTGATGCTGCCGGCGGGGGCCCCAAGCGGGAGGTCGCCTTGTAGACTTCTCCTTGAATCCCAGAAAAGTGAAAACCCTGAATCAGCCCTACTTGTGAGTGCCTACAAGCTCCTGAAATTCGACACAGTCTGGGGTTCGTTTGGGCCAGCTTCAAACTACCGAGTCCTTTCGGGGGCGCCCTTGTTGAGGTCCAAGCAAATGGTCCTCTCCCACGGATGAGGAAGAGCTTGGAGAGGCGCGCTCAGATAGTGACCGGCAGATGGCGGCTATTCAAGTTGCGAATGAGTCTACGATCAGGCAGCTGTTTGCAGCGTGCAGGGCCACCGAGGCCATGACTGGCTGCGAAACAGTCAAGGGGGATTCTGTGCCCCTTATATCACCCGTTTGGATTTCATTCGTTTCAAGTTGGGCAGTGTAGTTCTCGCCGACAGAAGAACAGAGACCAGGGCCAAAGAGAAGCGATTTGGGTCGGAAGTTCGTCATGCTGCTGATGCTGCCGGCGGGGGCCCCAAGCGGGAGGTCGCCTTGTAGACTTCTCCTTGAATCCCAGAAAAGTGAAAACCCTGAATCAGCCCTACTTGTGAGTGCCTACAAGCTCCTGAAATTCGACACAGTCTGGGGTTCGTTTGGGCCAGCTTCAAACTACCGAGTCCTTTCGGGGGCGCCCTTGTTGAGGTCCAAGCAAATGGTCCTCTCCCACGGATGAGGAAGAGCTTGAAGAGGCACGCTCAGATAGTGACCAGGCAGACGGTGGCTATTCAAGTTGTGAACGAGTCGACGAATCAGGCGGCTGTTCAGAGGAGGGAGAGGAGAGTAGACATAAGAACTTGATTGATCTTGGGTTGGTGTTGGGTTGCTGTTCTGGAATGGCCTTTTGGACTGGAGGTTTGGATTGGTGTTTTGGATTTTTATTTTGGATTGATGCTTGGGGCTGATCTTTGCATTGATAGTATTTGGATTTTTGTCTTGGATTAACAATGGGTCCAGGTTTTTTTCTGCGAGCGAGCGAAAGAGTGAATGACAGCCCCTATTGTCTTGGCGCAACTCGCTTCGTCCAAACCTTTCACTTGCTTCCGTGGCATGCGTGAGCTCATTTAGTGAATGGAGTTATTGCGCTCACTCTTTTCTTTTCTTGTGCTCACTTAGTTTGCTTGACACCGCCGGTAATGAAGCGAAGCAAATTTCCTCACGTCGTGCTTCGTTCGGGCGCCTCCAGGTCCGGCAGTGGGGCCTCGTCCAGCGCAGCCGCGCGGCCCTCTACCTGGCATGATCCAAATGGTTTGCAAAACCAGCTCGACGAGGTGATGACTCACCAGCCTGGTGGCGTGCAGCCACTTCATAGCAATTTCGGAGAGCTAACGCTTCACTCCTCGTGCAGCTTGGAACCAATCCAAGTCATAACGCCGTCGCCAGCATGTCTCCTGTAATGGGGGGGGTCTCCCCCCCAACCCCCCCCCCCTAATTTTTTTCAGACTGCCACACATTTTAAGCCGTACAGTCTTTTTCAAACACATGATGCGAGCATCGTGTTTGCAAATGGGGAGGGGGCTGCCCAAACCCCCCGCTCTTTTTTAGACGCACAAAGCTTTGAAAGAACATTTTGTCTGAAACCCAGCGTGCGAGCATCGTGTTTGCAAATGGGGGAGGGGGGTGTTTAAGCCGTACGAACCCATCACGCGAGCATTGTGTTTGCAAATGGGGGGGGGGGGGGGCACCCCCCCCCCCCGACCCCCCGCTCTTTTTAGACGCACAAAGCTTTGAAAGAACATTTTGTCTGGAACCCATCGTGCGAGCATCGTGTGTGTGCAAATGGGTTTTTCCCCCTATTTGCAACCTCTCAAATTCTGCTATTTTACGGTATTTGCAGCCTCTGCAAAGTCGGAAATGCTGCTAGTTACAGGATTGGCCACCTCTGGACACGCACTCATGCTGCGATTTACAGTATTTGCAGCTTCTGCAAACGCAGAAATGCTGCAATTTAGTACAGTATTCGCAGCTGAACCAGGAACCAAGGCCCAGCCACACCTTTGCAAGGAAACGTGGCCGAGCCACACCTTTGCAAAAGAAGCCTTTCCGCCGGCTAACAATCTCTTGTTTTTGACCGTCGTCGATGTTGCTTCGCAAGCGGTGCAAGACAAAAAACCGAAACCACTAAGACCCTAAAAACCTTAAAACCCTAAGCCTTTCATAGCTTTTAATTCCTATGCCTATACGCTAATGCCCTATAACCTGGGACCCCCCCCCCCCAATTCTAAACTTCGCCTCGGCCGAAAAAATGTTTAGAATTAGGGGGGGCCGAACCCGTAAAACCTAAAATCCGAAGCCTGGGAGGAGAAGGAGGGAGTATAGGGTTCCTGGACCCTAACTAGACCCTCTGAGCCTTGAGCCCTAAACTTGCAAATCCACTGTTCCGTGAGCCCTAAACCCTATTTGAAGACCTTAATGGCTCAACTCAAGGGCGGAGGCCCTCGACCCCCCGAATTCTCAAACACGTTTAGTGTGGAGGGTCCGGGAAAAATAGTACTCAAAATTTGGCTGGGGTTTAGTGTTAGGGGGAAGCGATGTCTGTTTTGAGAGTCACTCTGCCGCCCTTGCATGTCCCCACCGCAATCGTGCGCAGATGCCACGGTCAGTCCTCAAATGAACGCGATGCTGTGCTCGTGGAAGCATTCGACTCTCATGGAAGCTCCTGAACGCTCCAACAGGGGTTTTTGGAACTGAATGGGTTTAGGGATTAGGGTTTAGGGCTTAGGGTTTAGGGTTTAGGGTTTAAAGGGGCTCATCATATACAAAGTTGCATTGACACCCAGGCTTTGCTATTTTGGAGGGTTTAGCGTTAGCGGCTTGAGCTTATCGCACCCGCTGGTAGGCCCTGGCCCTAAGCCCTAAACCTACACCCGAAACCCTAAACCCTAAACCCGAAACCCTAAATCGCACACACGACGCCCTGCACCCCAAGCTTTTTCCTACGTACTATGTGTGATTCCAGTTAAAACAGCTTTTCCTCAGGCCTCCACATCCTAGAAGCCCATGCAGCCCCACTAAGTCAGGAAAGGGATGTGAGGGAACCCTAAACCCTAAACCCTAAACCTGGAGGCCCCTAGAGTCCCTTAAAAAGCAAAGCTTGGGTCGAAGTACCCCAAAAGCGACGCCTGAACGCCAAACCCTGAACCCAGAAGCCCGAAACGCCCTTCAAGAGCCAAAACACAAAACCGAAACCTGACCCTCGAAAACCCCCAAACCCCAAACCCCAACACCTAGACCCTAAAACCTAAACCCAAATTCCCCCCAATCCTGGAGACCCCTCCCCCCCCCCCAAACCCTTCGAACCCTAAACCCTAAACCTTAAACCCTAAACCCTGAACCTTAAACCCTAAACCCTAAACCCAAACCCCCCCCCCCCCCCAAACCCTTCGAACCCTGAGTAGACTTCTGGCTGCCAGGCTTCACCCAGCCTGCTCGCTACTCCTCTCAAGGACAGGGGGGCATCCGGAGTAGGGTTTGGGGGGTTTGCGGGTTTAGGGTTTAGGGTTTAGGGTTTAGGGTTTAGGGTTTAGGGTTTAGGATTTAGGATTTAGGTTTAGGGCTTAGGGTTTAGGGTTTAGAGTTTAGGGGTTACTAGGATGCAGAGTAGGCTTTTATTCCCTTTCTTTTGGGCTTCGGGTCCCTGATAAACCCCTCTAAACCAAAAAAAGGGCACCCTTTCTATTTCTAGGCTGCTCTTTGGTCTAGGCATTGGGGTTTGAGGGCTTTAGGGCTCAGGAGGTTTAGGGTTTGGGGTTCAGTTGTTCAGGGTCTTGGGTCTGTGGGGGGTTCAGCGTTTCAAGGTTCTGGGTTG
The DNA here is from genome assembly GCA_905221605.1 of Symbiodinium natans. NCBI lineage: Eukaryota > Dinophyceae > Suessiales > Symbiodiniaceae > Symbiodinium > Symbiodinium natans. Next base: position 1,136,808 of record CAJNDS010002568.1, on the reverse strand, counting down.
TGGGGTTGAAGGTTTCGTGTTTAGGGTTTAGGGGTTTATGGGTTTAGGGGTTTATGGGTTTAGGGGTTTGCGGGTTTAGGGGTTTGGGGGGTTTGGGGTTTAGGGGTTGGAGTTTAGGGGTTTAGGGGTTTAGGGGTTTAGGGGTTTAGGGATTCGGGGTTAGGGGTTCAGGGGTGAGGTGTTTAGGGCTTCGGTTTGTTGGGGCTTTAGTTTTAGGTTCGTGCTTTTCCGTCATATTCACGTGTCGCCACACACTCTCTACCGCACGACTCTCTAGAGTTCAGGGTTGAGGGCTCAAGGTTTGGGATGGCTCCTAGTGTAACAGTCTCCCTCAATGCAGAGCATTGAGAAGTATGCTGAATAAATATGTCGAGCTCTGGAGCCCTCAGGCATCTAAGCATCTGTTGCGTTTTCCCTACCTTGGTTCAGGGTTTGGTTTTTGGGCTAAAGGATACCGAAAGGGTTTGGGGGACCTCTTCATGTGCGAGTGCTGTTTCAAGGAGGGTCAGAAATTATCCGCGAAGCCCCGAAGTCCTCACGCACTCGGGTATCTGCTCGGCATCATAGATCCCTGACCACCGCCGCTGCCTCCCCCCCCCCCCCGGCCCAGGCTAGGTTAAGGCTTTTAAGGCATGCAGGCTAAGCCCTATGAGTCTGAGAATCAAGTCAAACTTCCCAGAGAGCCCAAGACCCCTCAACTAAGGCTCTACACCTCGAAGGAGAGGGGTCCTTGATATGACTTAAGGTCTCTTCCTTAATTCCAGACCTCGAAGTAAAAAGGCTCCTTGAGATTAAGGTAGATTCCTTACTTCAGGGGTTGCTTAGAGAATGGACAATCTGCCTGCAGGCAATGCCGCCAGGCGCCGCAAAGCGAGAGACGAGAACCTTAAACGCTAAACCCTAAACCCTAAACCCTAAACCCTAAACCCTAAACCCTAAACCCTAAACCCTAAACCCTAAACCCTAAACCCTAAACCCAAAGGCTCCTGGTCCCCTAAGCCTCAAGCACTCGTGCCCTGCAGACCCTACTTCGACCTCCTAAACCCTAAACCCTAAACCCCAAACCCCAAACCCCAAACCCCAAACCCCAAACCCCAAACCCCAAACCCCAAACCCCAAACCCCAAACCCCAAACCCCAAACCCACCCCAAACCCTAAGCTCTGAGCCCTAAACCCTAAGCCCTAAGCCCTAATTTCTTCAAAGATCAAATAAGGCCTTAGCAAGCCTACATGGGCCCATCATGAAGCCTAAGGAATATTCCCTGACACTGCCCTCTGCCTGCCTTGAACCCTGTTTTAGGTTCATTGGGTTCTCTTCTGACCCACCGTCTTGTGCAGTAGCGTAGTTCTTACTGTCAGGGGTCAAAGTTTTGCCAGAGTTATTCGTCGTGGGTTTTGGCCTACTCTTTGGAAGGGTTTTTTTTGAAGCACCTGATTCGATCCTATGCTAGCCGACCTTAACTTTCTCCACACCCAAAAGTAGGACCCAGAGTAAAAATGAGCCATTATTCGCTTCTTGCTTGACCCCCTGAACCCTGAACCCCAAAACCCTAATTAAACCCCTTGACACCCTCAACCCTAAACCCTGGAGGGTTCAGGGTCCCATGAACACAAACCCCGGCAGCACGCCCGCTTCATGGACAACGTGCTGCGGCAGCGAGACCCTGTGGCCGAATGTGCCAGGTTCTCGGCAGGCTTGGTTTGGGCCTCGGGGTTTAGGGGTTTCTATAGGGTTTACGGAGGCTGGCAGGGGTTTTTTGGGGTATATAGGGCCTATGGGCAAGTTATGGTTTCGCGGTTTCTTGGGGGGGTTGTGTTGTTATTGAGGTTTTTGGGGTTCAGGGTCCAGGGTTGTGACCACATTGTAAATTGCACGAGCCTGCTAAAACGTAACCCCAAATCCAAGAGTCCAGCTGTCCCACCATCCCCTTAAGAGACTTCACAGGAAACCCGTATGCCCCTTAGCATGTTGTCTCGACTTAGGCCCTACTAGTTCTTGGCACAGAATTCCGGCACAGGGTCCCTAATGTCCTCTCTTTAGGGCCTGCTCTCAGCGGTTGAACTATGTAGGGCACTGGATTCCCATTTCCAAAACCCTAAGCCCTTGCCGGGCTCAAGGGGCTACATGGGGCACCTACTTCTCAAGTTCCTGAACCCCTCAAGCACTACCTGGAGTTTCAGGGTACTCAATAACCCATGATGACTGTACTTGCAACTGTACTTATATCCACGTTAGGGCACTCAAGGGGCTGATAAGTGGGTTGTAGGTACAGTTATAAGCGGGTTGCTACGTACCATGAACCTCCAAGTACAGCCCTAAAAGGCCCTGAAGGCCTTCACACATCCTAAAACCTAAACCCTAAACCCCAAACCCTAAACCCTAAACGGGCCTAGCCCGAAATCGCCACAAAGGGCCAGGAAGTGAGCCAAAAACTGCCACACTTGTGCGCCAATGCCAAAACGATTTCTGAAATCCAAAATCCTGAACTGTTGTGGGTTTAGGGTTTAGGGTTTAGGGCTTAAGGTTTATAGGGATTAGGGCTCTCTATTTCGGAAACTATGAAATCTTCCAAAACCTGAAACCTCGACACGGCCCTGGACCCTAGATCCTAAACCCTACCGAAAATTGCCTAACACTGCAGCGCTAAGAACCCTTCAAGCCTAATGATGGTTCCTTTTTGGGTACCCTATATAACAAGGACTCCAAAAGGGACCGAATCTATAGAAATGACCACGTGATCCCTTAATGTGGTCCTTTACCTCCTTTATGCATGGGCCCTTGGGGGTTAAGAGTTTTATAGTGTGTTATAAGAGGTTATTAAGAAATCTCCAATGAAGGGCGCGGATGACGGGACCATGGAACTACCCCACCCAAGGAGCCCACCGTCCCTCAATTCAGGAATATCACCTTAAGTCATATTAAGGAGCCCGAAACCCTAAACCCACTACCCCGTAATTAGGGTGTTTCCCAAAAACACGGGTACCCCCTTTCATACCCCAAATAGAATAGAACCCCTTGAAGGGACCCCCAAAAAGGGCACCCCTTTTGTCCGGAAACCCCCATATATATATATATATATATACATATATATATATATATATATTCAGGTGTATTCCTTGATACCCCTGAATATAGATCCCCAAATAGCAGTATTCCCTTGTAACAAGGACCCCAAGAAGGTACCCCTAAGTTCGGAAACCCCCCCCCTATCAATTCAGGGCTATTCCTTGGGATGTTCCCCCTTATACTAACAGTCCTTAATCGGGATTATAGTAGGGGGTTACGATAATGCCTCTGAAGGACTTTTGGTATAAGAGGGGAGCATCCTAAGGTTTAGGGTTTCTAGGGTTTAGGGTTCAGGGTCTATAGGGTTCAGAGTTTAGCGGCTCAGGGCATAAGCGATGGACATCTCAAGATATTCCTATTTTTTAAGGGTGTCAAGTTGGGCTCTTTGGGTTAAGGCCGCCGAGATGTTCTTCGGGCGACCAGAGGAGGGCGCTGACCTCACCAGGCGGGTGGACTTTTTTCTTGTTTGTTTCTCTGTTTGGTTGGGGGGTTTACGGTTCAGGGCTAGCGTTTAGGGTTTCGGGCTTGGGGTTTGGGGTTTGGGGTTTAGGGTAAGTTTAGGGTTGAGGTTTTAGGGTTTAGGGTGTCTTTTTTGACCTACTGCTTCTTAGTAGGGAATGAGGGGATGAGGGCGCTCTGTAGATCCCTAAACGGGCTTCTCTAGGGGATGGGGGCTTCCTTGTAATCCCTGCAAAGCGGAAAAGGCCCTACCAATCCACCAAACCCCTGGAACCCGAAACCCCTAAAGTCTTAAGCCCCAAAATCCCTAAACACCTAAAGCGCGGAAGCCCCTAATTCCTAAGTCCTAAACCTAAAACCCTAAAACCCCAAACCCAAAGCCCTGAACCACTCAACCCTCAAACCCCAAACCCTAGCCCTAAACCCTAAACCCTAAACCCTAAACCCTAAGCCCTAAGCCCTCTAAACCCCCCAATGCAGCAGCTTGCTCTGCAGGTTTTGGCTGCGGCATCGGCCGCCAGACGACCTGGAGGCCGACTGCCGCGGTGGCGTTTGGGCATAGACAGGGGCTTTACCCCCAAAGCTCCTAAATCCCCTAGACCGGAAACCCTAAACCCCAAACCCCAAACCCTAAAGCCAATCCCTAAACCGCCAAGCAGGTGGTGGCCGGAGGCCTCGACGGTCGGCCGCAGGCGGACGAACTGGTCGAGGAGGCAAGGGTTTAGGTTTAGGGTTTAGGGTTTAGGGTTTAGGGTTTAGGGTTTAGGGTTTAGGGTTTAGGGTTTAGGGTTTAGGGTTTAGGGTTTAGGGTTTAGGGTTTAGTTTAGGGTTTAGGGTTTAGGGTTTAAATAGGGTTTAGGGTTTAGGGTTTAGGGTTCGGCTTATGGTGCAGGGGTTTGTGGTCATAGGTTTTAGGGGGTTAGGGAGGTTTAGGGTTTAGGGTTTGGTTCAGGGTTTTGGGGTTGGGGTTTAGTTAGGGTCTAGGGTTTGAGTTGATAGTGGGGGTTCATGGCTTTAGGGTTCCTGGGGTTCAGGGTTTCGGGTTCAGGGGCCTGGGTGTTGAGCCTCTTTGTGTGTTTTTTTTCTTTCTTTTTTTTTTTTTTTTTGGGGGGGGGGGTTGGAGATGATATTGGGTTGCAGGCTAACTTTAGGGTTCAGGGTTGCGGGTGGAGCGTATTTAGGCTTTTAAGGTTTAGAGTTTAGTCTTTACTCACATCTCCCCAGAAAAAACCTGTGGCCGAGAATCCCAGACCTTTGCGTCGAGTCTAGGCAGGGTTTGGAATTTTGGTTCGTCTGGTGCCGGGGGCGTGGTTTTCGTTCGGGTTTTGGGTGCAGCGCTTTGGAACTTAGGATCAAAGGAGTACCCAGTCCTCCAACCAAAAGGGCTACACCCGAGAATCTCAGACCGAAAGTAGAAACCCTAAGCCCTAAACCCAAGAAGAAGGGCGTGGGATTGTGATGATTCTCAACTGCTACAACCGACGGACCCCCTTGGTGGAGCTAGGGGGGGGGGGGGGGGTACCTCACAGAAAAGCTGTGAAATGGCCAGTCACCAGAGGGAAAGAGCCCTCACAGCTGAGTTTCAGCTCGACTGCCGCACGAAAAGGACTTTACCCAGAGACTCCAAAACCCCTTAATTAAGGAATATACCCTAAATTAGAATAGGAACCCTAATATGATTTAAGGTATATTCCTTAATTAAGGAATATACCCTAAATTAGAATAGGAACCCTAATATGATTTAAGGTATATTCCTTAATTAAGGGGTTTTGGAGTCTCTGGGTACATCCTGTGCGAAGCTGGGAGCAGGCTTTCCGGAGTCCGAGCCCAATGGCTGATCCCAGTGCCACCTGGCTTCTCCAGTGGGAGAATTCGTGCCACCCTAAACCCTAAACCCTAAACCCTAAACCCTAAACCCTAAACCCTAAACGCAAGACCTTTCAACACTGGGAGGTGATGGACCAGTCCGCGGGCCACAAACGGGTCCAACACACTCTTGGCTCCTGTAACCTCACCATGCAGGAACTGAGACCGCCGATGAAGTGTCACTTTTGGGGAGAGCCCGTGCAGGGTTTGGGGTTTTGGGTTTAGGATTTGGGGTTTGGGGTTTAGGGTTTAGGGTTTATAGGGTTTATAGGGTTTATAGGGTTTATAGGGTTTATAGTGTTTATAGGGTTTATAGGGTTTATAGGGTTTATAGGGTTTAGGGTTTGGGGCATTGCGAGCGCCCAGGGGGTCCGCTAATTGATGTTGCCCCACTTGCCCCACTTGCCCCACTTGCCTTTCCAGAAGAGCTAATTGATGTTGCCCCACTTGCCCCACTTGGTGGCCCGGAAAAGCTAATTGATGTTGCCCCACTTGCCCCACTTGCCCCACTTGCCCCACTTGCCTCAGGAGTAATCCCTGCTGCCTGGGTAACTGGGGCAAGTGGGGCAAGTGGGGCAAGTGGGGCAAGTGGGGCAAGCGCCCCCCCCCCCCCTCGCCTCGCCGCGCCACAAGTCTGCCTCAAATCAGGCTGCGTTTGAGGCAGACTTATGGTTGGGATGTCTCTGCTGTGGAGATTGCTCGCAAGAAAGGTCAGCCCAGGATGGCACAACAAGTCTGCCTCAAACACAGCACGATGTGAGACAGACTTGTCAGGCCATAAAGGGGGATCATGTTAAGTGGGAGGAGCCCGATTTCATGCAGACTTATCAGGTCAGAGAAGGGGACCATTTTGAGGGTGGGGAAGAGGAGACGAGGGGAAGGGGAGAGAAGGGAGGGGGGGGGGGGAACACAGACAAGAAAGACCATTTTGAGGGGAAGGTGGGGAAGAGGGGGGGGGGGGGGAAGGGGTGACAACACGAAAGAGGCCAAGTCTGCCTCAAACACAGCCCGATTTGAGGCAGACTTGTCAGGCCACAGAAGGGGGCCATTTTGAGATGAAGGACGGGGAGGGGAGGAGGATCAGGAAGGGTGGGGGAGGCGGGGGGGGAGTTTGGGGGGGGAGGTGGGGGGAACACGATCAAGAGTAGGAAACCGGCACGACAAGTCTGCCTCAAACGCAGCCGGATTTGAGGCAGACTTGTCAGGCAACACAGGGGGGGATTTTAAGGGGAAGGGCGGGGAGGGGGAGGGGGGAAGGAAGGGAAACGCAACATGAAAGGGGCAACAAGATTTGAGGCAGACTTGTCAGGCCATGGGGGGGGGGCGGGGGGGGGGGGGGGGGGGGGGGGGGGGGTGCCCCACTTGCCCCCACTTGCCCCCACTTGCCCCCACTTGCCCCACTTGCCCCACTTGCCCCACTTGCCCCACTTGCCGCACTTGCCCCGCTTGCCCCACGCCCCACTTGCAGGGTGGGCTGGGGTAGGAGGGGGGCGAGTGGGCAAGTGGGGCAAGTGGGGCAAGTGGGGCAAGTGGGGCAAGTGGGGCAAGTGGGGCAAGTGGGGCAAGTGGGGCAAGCGGGGCAAGTGGCAGAAATCACTTAGCGGTTAAGGCAGGGCAAGTGGGGCAAGTGGGGCAAGTGGGGCAAGTGGGGCAAAGTGGTTTTCGGTAAGGGAGCACAGCAAGTGGGGCAAGCGGGGCAAGTGGCAGAAATCACTTAGCGGTCCCCGTTTGCACGCGCACTGGTTTGGGGTTTAGAGTACCCTTCCCACCTGGACCCTCTCCTTGAAAACTTGAGGGTTCCTTATCCTTTTACCTGAAGTTCGTAGCTCTAAGCCTGGAATAGAACTGGGGTCTTGCTCCAAGCCCTGTTCTTTCCTAAGCCCCAAACCCTAAACCCGAAACACCTCGACCAGCTCTATCTACGGTCAAAACTTATGATAAGAAAGGTTCAAAGCTCCCCCGAGTCGAGGACGTTTCTTAACTAGGCAGGTTTGCTAAGAAAGGTAGATTTGAGGTGAGAGTCTTGAGAACGTTTCTCATTCAACCCTGACCAACCCTTCAGACCTCCAGCCCTCCAGCCCTCCACACTCCACAGCCCTCCTCCAGCCCTCATAAAGTTTCTTAACACAAAGTTCCACCGCACGTTGTTTGCCAGGAAGATGAGCAGGAGCTAAGTGCACACAGTGGCGATGCGCGGCGCTGGGCTTCCCACCAACCCCGGTAGGAACACGAGGGCATAGGAATCAAGGCTTCAGGGTTCAGGGGGTGTAGGGTTTTAGGGTTTAGGGTTTAGGGTTCAAGGTTTCGCCATCTGGGGTTTGAGGAGTTTTTGAGGCTATAGGGTTTGAAGGTTGAGTGTTAGGGGGCCTTTTGGATTGTATCCTTGAAGTAGAGTATAGATTGCTGTGATTTTTGTGAGTGCATCCATCATCGCGCTCTCCGAAGCCAGCCCCCACTGCCCTCCCTTCATGGCATGGTACTCCCCTTCCCCCCTGTGGTGTGGCTGTGGGTGGAGGTTTTAGTTTGGGGTTTTTTAAGGTCTTGGGGTGTAAGTTTCCCTCCCTCCCCGTTCCGTGGTGTGGCTGTGGGTTGGTTTTAGGGTTTGGGGTTTAGGGTTCTAGGGAGTTAGTAGGTAGGGTTATCGGGCTTAACTAGCGTTTAGGGCTTGAGGGCTTTGGGTCCCCTAAACCCTAAACCCCAAACCCCAATTCCTAACCCCGGCTCAAGTGGCCTTAACACCCTGAGAGTGGCTCCGCACTCCCCCCCCCCCCCCCCTGCAGCTTGAAGTCACCGGTCGCACCCACCTTGAACCCTAATCCCTTAGGCTAAGAACCTCAGACACTAAACCTCCAGGCTCAACGGCCCGAATCAAGAGTCCTTGACACCCTACATTAAACTGCTAAACCCTAAACCCTAAGCCCTAAACCCTAAACCCTAAACCCTAAACCCTAAACCCTAAACCCTAAACCCTAAACCCTAAGTCGAGCCCAGGTCTGGATCCGCGTGCTCAACATGAACGACGACCCTGCGGTGCTGGCGCGGGAGCCCAGCCGGGCTCGAGGTGTCGGCTCTGAGCGGGTGTGTAGGTTTCGGTGGCCCTAAACCCTAAACTCCAAACTCCCTAAACCCTAAACCCTAAACCCTAAACTCCCTAAACTGCCTAATAATATACCCTTAGGGTGCGCGGCCAGACCCTGAACCCACCATTGTAGATCCTAAACCGGGGTCTGCATGGGTCCGTGTTGGGAGACCCTATCCCTTCCAGACCTTTGCAGGACTGCAGGGTGTGCTGCGGAATCACCAAGAGTCTGAAGTGGGTTTAGGGTTTAGGGTTTAGGGTTTAGGGTTTAGGGTTTAGGGTTTAGGGTTTAGGGTTTAGGGTTTAGGGTTTAGGGTCCTGGGCTGGGGTCTACAATACGATGGTAGCCCTCACCATTCCAGACCTTGCACATGTTGCGGGTAGGGTGATTCCAGACCTCGCAAACTGAGGGTATCCTAAAAACTCTAAACCCTACACAGTCTTGATCTCCTGAGCCTTCAAGTCCCAACAGTGAGCACCTAAAGACCAAAACCCTAAACTCCCTAAACTCCCTAAGTCCTGCCTCCCCAAACCCTAAACCCTAAACTTCCTGAACCCTACACCGTCTTGATCTCCTGAACCCTCAACTGCCAACAGTGAGGACCTGACGCCCAAAACTTCAGGGATTTGAGAGTGCTAGTGGTACCCTTTACCTTTTTTTGGTTCTGGTTTCCCTTGTAAAATAGCCAACCCCCAAAAAAGGGTGCCCTTATCATGATATGGTTCCTGGGCTACCAAGTTAAGGGAGGGGTCGGTAGCTAGGAGCCTTAGGGAAGCTTAGGGAGCCTTAGGGAGTAGTTGGGAGTATTGGGGAACCTTGGCTTACATACCCCCCTTGAGAACCCCCCCGCCCTTAAGAACTCTATGATGCTTTGTCCTCTCCCTGCTGTCCAACCCTCGGTCAGAAGGCCCGGGTTTAGGTGTCTAGCTGAGGTTCCTGCAGACACACGTGGGCCTTGTCTTAGGGATATCCCAAGCAAGCATCCGAAGTCCGCCTGTGAGCATTCCTGAAGGCTGCGCCCGCTTAGGGTGCCTTTCAAAATGGAGCCTTTTCAGACACAAGAAGAGCTACCGAATCTTGAACAGCACACATATTTCTTCTTGGCAGCCCATTGGTACCCTTTACCCTTTTTTTTTTGGTTCTGGGTTCCCCTATCAAGTGAAAAAAACAGGTACCCTCATCATATTATGGTTACTGGGCTACCAGGTCACTCCCTAAACCCGAAACCCTAAACCCTAAAGCCTAAAGCCTAAAGCCTAAATCCTAAACCTTAAACCCTAAACCCTAAACCCTAAACCCTCAACCCTAAACCCGAAACCCTAAACCCTAAACCCTAAACCCTAAACCCTAAACCCTAAACCCAACGAATTGCAGGACTTCTTGCTGGATTCCGCGCTTGGCTGCGATGCGCAGACGCTTCCTCAGGCCTGCAATACCCAACTTAGGGTTGAGGGTTAGGGTTTAGGGTTTAGGGTTGTGGCTGAATCCATCGCTCTACATCGCCAGGCACCAGTGACAGGCTTAGTGTTTTGGTATAGGAATGTGTGTTATAGGTTTAGGGTTTAGGCTTGGGGGTTTGTTTTATATCTTCAAGCAGAGTCTCCTCATTCTGGCACAAACCGTCTACAACTCAAGAAGCCCTGAGCCCGAATCATAAACCCTGCAAACCCTATCTGAACTCTTGCCTCCGATTTAAACCGCTTGAAACTTCCACCCCTAAACCCTAAACCCGAAACCCTTTAAACATTTTATAACCCTGCATCGTTCCGCTGCGTTGGTTGCAGGCCCTGGCACTCCTGCGCGTAGCGCCGCTGGCCCTCGAGACGCTTCTGCCAGGGGCCTCAAAGAGCCCTTTGAACTTTAACCCTTAAACCCTAAATCTTAAGGGTTTAGGGTTTTGGTTTAGGGTTTAGGGTTTAGGGTCTAGGGTTTAGGGTTTAGGGTTTAGGGTTTAGGGTTTAGGGTGTAGGGTGTAGGGTGTAGGGTGTAGGGTTTAGGTTTAGGGTTTGGGCGTTAGGGTTTAGGGTTTAGGGGTTAGGGTGTAGGGGTCGAAGCCCGAAACCCTAATGCGAAACCCTGAACCCACCTTTGAGTGTTGCTTTCAGAGTTCAGCTTCTTTGAGTTCAGAGGTTTAGGGATTCGGATGTAGGGCTTCTTCGCGGCCCTAAACCCTGAACCCTCAATCGGGCTTGGCGTCGAGGATGCCCCTAAAAGCACCACGGCCCCCGGTTTCCATGAGCTTGCTTGGAGGTTCATGGCACTTAGGAACCCAATTGTAACTGTAATTATCGCCCAATTGGTTCATGATACTTGTAACTGTACTTATATAACCCAATTGTAACCCCATGAAGGTACTTAAGGGGCTTATATGTGGGGGTATAACTACACTTACAATGGGTTCCCCTAAACACTAAACCCTAAACCCTGAACCCTATAACTACACTTTAACTACACTTTAATGGGCTACTAAGTACCCTGAACCTCCAAGCGTCTTCGGCCCGGACTTCTGAAAGCGCTCGGACCGGCTGCCAAGGGAAGAAACAACAGCTTGCTGGATTTGGGGTCTAGGGTTTGGGGCTTGTGGTTTAGGGTTTAGGGTTAGGGGTTTAGAGTTTAGGGTTTCGGGTTTAGGGTTTAGGGCTTTAAGTTGTAAGTGTTTGGGAACAAGTAAGACGTACTCACCAAATCCCAAGCCCAATGCCCTAAACCCTAAGCCCCCAGCACCCCAACCCCTTAACCCTACACACCCTTTAGCTCAACCCCAATAACCCCAACAACCCCAACAACCCCAAACCCCAAACCCTAAACCCTAAACCCTAGACCCTAAACCCTAAACCCTAAACCTTAAACCCTAAACCCTAAACCCCACCACCACTGGCCACCCACCAGGCCTAGAACTTCTCTTCCAGAGCTTTAGCCGAGTCATAAAGTGTTAGGGTTTAGGCGTAAGAACCCAACCCTTGTTTGCAGGGTTTAGAGTTTAGGGTTTAGGGTTTAGGGTTTAGGGTTTGGGGTTTGGGGTTTAGGGTTTAGGGTTTAGGGTTTAGGGTTTAGGGTTCCCGAAAATCCCTTCCTCGCAAACGTGGCGGATCGGGCCAGTTTGCAAGTCATCACTACCAGCGGCAGCTCCTTGTAGTCCGCAGAGCTGGCCAAAGTGGTGAAGGAGGCGAACGAGGTCTTCGCGGACATGTTAGGGTTTAGGGTTTAGGGTTTAGGGTTTAGGGTTTAGGGTTTAGGGTTTAGGGTTTAGGGTTTAGGGTTTAGGGTTTAGGGTTTAGGGTTTGGCGGATCTGCTCGCGACGGGATCTGAAGACGAAGGCCCGGCAGCAGCGGCCGTCATGGGGAAGTAGCATTTTGAAGTCGAGCAGACGCGCAATGCAGACGCAGCATGCTCCATTGCTTTCAGCCGAAACCCTAAACCCTAATCCCTAAACCCTAAACCCTAAACCCTGAACCCTAAACCCTAAACCCTTCTCAGTCAGACTGTGCCGTCAAGCCGACAGAGATGTCGACGAATCATGAAAAGCGGTAAACCCTAAACCCTCAACCCTAAACCCTAAACCCTAAACCCTAAACCTAAACCCCCAAACCTACTTCTTTGTAGCGTTACCCAAGAATCCTATAAGGGGCTTCATAGTATGAGCCTACAAAAAGAAGTAGGGTTTGGGGTTCTTAAGGCAGGCTTAAGATCTAGGGTTCAGGGTTTAGGGCCCAGTTTTCCTGCCCCAGTCGCATCCTTAGACCCTTAGCCCTCAAGCCCTTAGGGTTTAGGGTTTAGGGTTTAGGGTTTAGGGTTTAGGGTTTAGGGTTTAGGGTTTAGGGTTTAGGGTTTAGGGTTTAGTGGTTAAGCCTTTAAGCGCATTGAGCCCCAAACTGTCATCTCTCAACCTACTCAAAAACCCCAAAGCCAGCAGACTCGGCTGCTATGAGAGGCTTGGTCAAAATGAGGGGCCCTTGACACATAGCTTCGTCATAGTTGGGTAGCATTTTACATGTTTAAGGGTACTTAAACCCAATAAGGAACATCACTTTAACTTTTTCATACTATCCCAACCATGAACTAGATAGTGACGGTCATGAATGCAAGCGTATTCTGTACCTGCATGCCCTGAACCTCAACCCACCCGAAAGGGTGGCGCGAACTTTGTGTAGGACTGCCAATGTCATGGGTTTCCATGCTCCCCTCAAAGGACCTGAATTCGGCTTAACTATCCTTAAATGGCCTTAATTATGGGGGGGAACCTAGGGGGGGGGGGTAGTACAGAGGGGGGTAGTAGCCCTAAACCCAAAACCCTAAACCCTAAACCCTAAACCCTAAACCCTAAACCCTAAACCCTAAACCCTAAACCCTAAACCCTATTCCCATGCCACTGGTAAGTTTACCCAGGATTGCGGCTTTCGATCCACCGAAGACAAAGTCATCCGCACGGCGGCGCGCGCGGAACTTTGTCTTCACTTACATGGAGGTTCTTGGTACTTATTACCCAATTTTAACTGTACTTACAACTGTACTTATAGCTGTACTTATAGCCATATTAGGGCACTTAAGGGGCTTAGACGTGGGTTATAAGTACAGTTATAACTGGTTAATAAGCACCATGAACCTCCAAGTAGGGCTGAGGCTGGGGGGGGCGGATGGACTAGGCAGGCCCTTGGGACATTTTGTCTTGCCTTATTGGGTTTAAGAGCTTCATATGTAGGAATATTCTTAGAGGGGCTTTAAGGGTCATCCTAGTGGATAATAAGGATGTTTCTGGTTACCTGGGTTTAGGGTTTAAGGTTAGGGTATAGGGTTTCGGGTTGAGGGTTTCCCCTCATACCACGGATCGTATGAGAGTCGTGAGCTCCATACGTTGGGGTTGGGGCAGCCCGTCCTTTTCTACTAGAGCTGCTCACTGCTCGTGCATAGGGTTTAGGGTTTGGGGTTTAGAGTTTAGGGTTTGGGGTTTAGGAGTTGCTTTGTGCTTGGAGGTTCGTTAGCTTGTACAATCTAATTTTAACCCGCACTTTCAATCCCCTCAAGCTTACCTTAAGAGCCCAAAACCTACTCGTTTGCAGGACGCCGAAAAATCCTATAAGGGGTTCTATAGTAGTCGACTACGAACAGGGGCGGGTTTGGAGTTGCTAAGTATAGGAAAACCCCTAAACCCCTAAACCCCTAAAACCCTAAACCCCTAAACCCCTAAACCCCTAAACCCCTAAACCCCTAAACCCCTAAACCCCTAAACCCCTAAACCCCTAAACCCCTAAACCCCTAAACCCCTAACCCCCTAACCCCCTAAACCCCTAAACCCCTAAACCCCTAAACCCCTAAACCCCTAAACCCCTAAACCCCTAAACCCCTAAACCCCTAAACCCCTAAACCCCTAAACCCCTAAACCCCTAAGCCCTAAGCCCTAAGCCCTAAGCCCTAAGCCCTAAGCCCTAAGCCGCAGCCCAGGAACTCCATCCATGCATTTCGATCTTCCATTGAGCCCGGTCTCTCAGACGTTTCTAGGGTCCTTAAGAAAAAGGGTTCAAGGGGGTTTAGGGTTGAGGGTTTAGGATTCAGGGTTTAGGGTTTAGAGTTTAGGGCTGAGGGTTTAGGGTGAGGGTTTAGGGTCGAGGGTTAAAGCCTTCCTAACGACGGGCCTATGGCCGGTGGTTTTAGTGTGTGAGTGCCTGCCTCGCATTGACCATCATCATGGAAGAAGGTGGCCTCTCTGGGACGAATATACTATATCCCCCTTGAAAATTAGTTTAGTTTTTTATTTAAAACCCGAGAGGATATCAATAAATTTATTTGTTATTAAGGTTCTAAGGGGAGTATTGTATAAGTCCTCTACGTATATCAACCTGGCTTTATCACTGGATGACAGATAAACCCTAAAGAAACCCTGTCGAGACATATAAGTCCTCTACGTATATCAACCTGGCTTATAGCTAGATGAAAGATAACCCTAAACCCTAAGCCCTAAGCCCTAAACCCTGATAAATGGATTTTCCTGGTACAGTGGGAAACCTCTGTACCCAGGCCCCAAGCTGCCCGCTCACTTCTGAAATTAGGGTCCCAGCTTTTTCTTTAGGGAAGGGGTTTAGGGTTTATCCGTAAATACCAGGAGAAGGATATAAGACCGCAAGACTCTAAACCCTTAAACCCCTGACTCAGTGCATAAGCGAACTGCCAACACCCTCTAAATCACGACTATTCTTTGAAACCACAGTAGGGAAAAGGAACTCATTCTTCGAGTCCGCGAAGTCCCGACACTCTTAATCCTAAACCCCTAAAACCCCTAGCCCTAATCTCCTAATCCCCTAAACGCTAAAACCCCTAACCTCCTAAGCCCCAAACCCCTAAACCCTGTGTAGGGCTCCTGTAAAACCTTGGCGCGCGTCAATCATTTAAAGGGGTTTAGGGTTTAGGGTTTAGGGTTCGAGTGCCCTTGTCACTCTCAATCTTAAGCCCCTGCAATTCATATGTCGACCTCAATATGCTCCTGAGCAACCAAAAATCCAAATCCCGCACTGCCCGAAACCCGAAACCAGAAGCCCCTATGCAACCTGGATCCTAAGTTCCTCCCCTGCAGCTTCAAAAGCCTAAACTCCGAAACCCCAAAAATGTGCCCTAAACCCTAAGCCCCTAAACCCCAAAGTTTGCCCTAAGCCCTAAACCCCAAGCCCTTAACCCTAAATCCTAAAGCCCTAAACCCCCTTAACCCCTTAAAACCCCAAACCTTGAGCCACTGCGAGCCAAGGTCCGCCAAGAAAAGCAGCGCCAGCTGCCAAAGCTCGCAGCGCGTGCGGCGCGCAGCCGCACGCTAAGTGCCACAGGGGTTTCGGGTGCTGGGTGGGTTTTAGGGTTTTAGGGTTTTGTGGCTTTAGGGTTTTAGGATTTTAGGGTTTGAGGGTTTTAGGGTTTTAGGGTTTTAGGGTTTTAGGGTTTTGGGGTTTTAGGGTTTTAGGGTTTGTTTTAGGGCTTTAGGGCTTTAGGGTTTGAGGGTTTTTAGGGTTTTAGGGTTTTAGGGTTTTAGGGTTTTAGGGTTTTAGGGTTTTAGGGTTTTAGGGTTTTAGGGTTTTAGGGTGTTAGGGTGTTAGGGTGTTAGGGTGTTAGGGTGTTAGGGTTTTACGGTTTTACGGTTTTAGGGTTTCAGGGTTTTAGAGTTTTAGGGTTTAGGGTTCTGGGTTGGCACAGGGTTTTGGGTCTAGGGGGCTTAGGGGTATTGAGGGTGTTTTCGGAGTAGAGGGGGTTAGGGGTTGCCCTAAACCCTACAACCTAAACCCCAAGTAGAATGTGGTTATTTGGGCTTCCAAGTATCTCTACATGAGCACTGAAGTGCCGCTGCTCCTAAGACCCCGGATCTTGCCAGGAGTACATAGAACCTACCTAATATTCAGGATCAGGGGTTTAGAGCTTATGGTTTTGGGCTTAGGGTTTAGGGCTCAGGGTTATGGGGTTTAGAGCCTATGGTTTTGGCCTTATGGTTTTAGGGTTTAGGGTTTACGGTGCCGGGCTCCAAGGTACAGTGATCTAGGTTTTTGTTGGGCCAGAAGTGCAGTTCCTAAGTAGGTTCTGACCAACCCCAACCTATAAACCCTAAAGAAAGCAGGTCATAAGCACCCTAAACCCCAAAGACTAAACCCTAAACCCCCGAACCCTAAACCCCAAAACCTAAACCCTAAACCCCAAACCCTAAACCCCAAACCCTAAACCCCAAACCCTAAACCCCAAACCCTAAACCCTAAACCCCAAACCCTAAATCCTAAACCCTAAACGCTAAGCAAAGCCCTCCGGCATCCTGCAAAGCATATCGCTTCGGCCATTGAGGCCACCCAGCTGATGTCGGAAGCTCAGCAGGTTTAGGGTTTAGGGCTTAGGGTTTAGGCTTTAGGGTTTAGGGTTTAGGGTTTAGGGTTCATTTAGGGTTCTTCCCAGACATTCAAGGGGGGTTAGGGTTTCAAGGGTTTCAAGGGTTTCAAGGGTTTCAAGGGCGCCTCCCAAGAATGTGAGAATATTAGGTTTAGGCTTTAGGCTTTGGGGGGGGGGGGGGGGCGTTGGAAGTTGGGGGACCCTGTGACAGCAGAGCTTTGCATAGAGACAGCCTTGTTTCGCAACAGTGGGTTTAGGGTTTAAGGTTGTTTAGGTTTGTTTAGGCTCTTTGCGGCTCAGGGTTCTTGCGGGTGTACGCGATCCTGGAGGCTATGACGGCGAACCACACGCCAGACTCCTCGGCTGCCTTGGATTCCGCCTGCAACCGGACCGTCTGCGGACCCGAATGGCTGAAGGGGGGCTCCCGGGATGTGCCATCTCTTCTAGGTGCGCACGAGAGACGGAGGGATTCCGCTTTGGAACCGGTTTAGGGTTTAGGGTTTAGGGTTTTGGGTTTAGGGTGTAGGGTGGGTGTAGGGTGTAGGGTGTAGGGTGTAGGGTGTAGGGTGTAGGGTGTCAGGGTCGAGGACAAGGTTGCCTGTGGTGGTCGGGAACAAGCCGATCCCGGTGTGGCTTGTTAAACCCTAAACCCTAAACCCTAAACCCTAAACGGCTGTGTACCGAACCCCAGACTTGGCTGCTTGTTAGGAAAAAAGACAGGATGGAAGCGCTGGGTACGGTTATAGAGATTTTGAGGATGTCAAACTCTGAGGATGGGGGGTTTAGGGTGGGGGGGGGGGGGGTTTAGAGTTTAGGGTTTAGGGGCTTAGGGAGTTTAGGGTTTAGGGTTTAGGGTTCCCTAAAAGATCCCCCAGCCCAAATCCCACAATCCTCTCGAAACCCTAACCCTAAACCCTAAACCCTACACCCTAAACCCCTTTGATGGGGATGTTTGGCCCTAAACCCTAAACCCTAAACCCTAAACCCTAAACCCTAAACCCTAAACCCTAAACCCCTCAGCCGGCTTATGAAGGCCGGCGACGGTCGGCGTGCTCCACCGCGTGGTGGCGCTGAAGTCCATGGAGCTAAGCCTGGGTCTTAGGGAGGGGTTTAGGGTTTAGGGTTTGGGGTTTGGGGTTTTGGGTTTAAGGTTTGGGTTTTGTTTGGGGTTTGGGGTTTGGGGTTTGGGGGGGTTTAGGGTTTAGGGTTTAGGGTTTAGGGTTTAGGGTTTAGGGTTTAGGGTTTAGGGTTTAGGGTTTAGGGGTTCTTGGAAGTTATAGGCTTTGGCTGGTAGAGGTTTTTAGAGTCTAGGGTTCCCAGGGCTGTTTAAAGCTTAGGGCTTTTGGTTGTTTAGGTTTCTTTAGGGCTGTTGAAGGTTTAGGGTTTAGGGTTTAGGGTTTAGGGTTTAGGGCTTAGAGGTTTGTAGGGCTTAAGCTAGGCCCTTGGCATCGTTTCCTCATTGGGGGGACCCTCGAGGATCGTACTTAGGAATTGGGAATCGTTCCCCCTAAACCCTGAACCGGAAACCCTGAGGGTTTTATTTCAGGGTCAGCTTGGCACGTGGCTGGCCGAAAGTCAACGAGCATTGGTTGGATGGTTGGGAGGCTTGAGGGTTTAGGGTTTAGGGTTGTTCAGGATTGAGGATATGTGCTTGAGAGTTAAGGTCCAAGTTGTTTCATGCGCAGGTTTGACTGTTCAGAAATTTCTTCTTCAGCCTTAACCCTAAACCCTAGCCCCAAACCCTACACCCCCCAATATGTTGACGAGGGGTGGGGGGGGGGGGGGGGGATGCATTAGAGTTTCCAGTTAGGGTTGAGGATGGGGATACAAAGAATTTGCGGTGAGAGCTCTGACAGGTCTGGTGGGTGCGTGTGACACGAGAGCGGGGGGTTAAGAGTATAGGATTAGGGTTTAGGGGCGGGGGGGGGGGGGGGGGGGTGGGGGGCGGGGGGGGGGGGGGAGGGTGGGGGGCGGGGGGGGGGGGGGGGGTGGGGGGCGGGGGGGGGGGGGGGGGGGGGAATATGGTTTAGTGGGTAGAGCGGGGTTGGGGTTTGGGGGGTGTAGTTTAGGCTTTAGGAATTAGGGTTTAGGGTTGGGGTTTAGGGTTTAGAGTTTAAACCCTAAATGACTTTAGGGCTGCTTAGGCCTTTTGTAGGATTCAGGGGTTGTTGATTTGTGGGATTTGGGCGCTTAGGGCCCTAAACGTAGGGGATTGGGGGTTAGGGGGTTAGGGGGTTTTGGGTTTAGGCGGTTTAGGCGGTTTAGGCGGTTTAGGCGGTTTAGGCGGTTTAGGCGGTTTAGGGTGTAGGGTGTAGCGTGTAGGGTGTAGGGTTGATTTGGGATTCAAGTTTTTGTTGGGGCCTCGCCGACAAGTGGGGGCTTCTTTCACTCAAGCTATGGATAGAATAAATCGCTCTACTTTGCCCTTCACTGCATTGGTTCGCCTCTGGAGTGGAGTTTTGACTGTGCATATGATTCTGATTGTTGCAGGGCCTCTTGGAGGATTTCACGCGTTGTTGTGGCTGTCGAGGCTTCAAGCGCCTCTTGGCTATCTCCGGCCAGCGGTTCCCGTTTCTGGTTCGGGTTTGTCAGACATGCTCCCAGCCAATGCCCTTCTGGAACGCGCCTTCGCTGCAACAACCCTAAACCCTAAACTCTCAACCCTAAACCATGGAATACGTCAGGCCCTCAGCACTAACCCCGGTGCCACGTTTTGAAGAGGGGCGACTCGGACTTCGTCTGGTGGACATTCTGTCAACTTGTTGATTTCAACTGCGTGCTGGGAAGCGGCGTCTCGCTCCGTCTGCTTGTGCGCAGATACAGCCAAAGAGCCAACCTCATGCAGGACAGCAGCATGCCGTAGCGTGCCACGAACTAACCCGACACGCAATTGCTCAATAAATCACTAACTCCGAGGAAACATGGCAGTCACATGTCCCACTGCGATGCGCTGGCGGCAGGTTTTCACGGCGGGGGGGGGGGGGGGGGGGTGTCGCAGTTTGGGTCTGAGGCAACAGTTCCTGAGACATTGGGGTTCCGTTCTTGAACCCGAAACCCCAAACCCCAAGCCCGAAACCCTGAGCCCTAACCTTAAGCTCTGAACCCTCACACGGTTAGGCTTGGATTAGGTCAGCTAAAACATCCTAAGGCCTTTGACACCCCCTCAAGCCTAAGCCCTAACCGTCAACCCTCAGGCCTAACCCAAGCCCTGAACCCTAAACCCTAAACCCTAAACCCTAAATCCTAAACCCTAAACCCTAAACCCTAAACCCCTAAACCCCTAAACTTAAACCCTCAAGTTCTTCCCAGGGGTGGACGGACTTCCAGATGTGGATGGGGCCATTAACGTCCTGCGTGTGGATGCCAAGGCCGAGAGCTGTGGGGGTTCAGGGTTGAGGTTTGGGGTTTAGGGTTAAGAGGTTTAGTGGGTAGGGATAAGGGTTACGGTTTACTGTAGGGGGCAAGGACAACCCTAAACCTTAAACCCTACCTGGGCTCCATTTGCCTAGTACTTGGGGGAGGGTCATACCCTAAATTGGGTAAAACTACTACTACTACTACGACTACTACTACTATTATTATTACTACTTGGGGGAGGGTCATACCCTAAATTGGGTAAAACCTACTAATTTGCAGGGTTCGGTAGTCACAGGCATGCCTTACATCAGTTAGCTAGGCGTAGAAAACCTGGGAGTTTCCGACTTACTCAAGACAAGACTCCTAGAGTGAAGGTTTTTTGTATTGTTATTAATATTCTATAAAAAATATATTATATTTTGTGGGGGGGTGGGTGCGTGGGGTCAGGGCAACAAAAGCGACCTGTCCGAATTTGGATTCCCGTTGGCAAGCTTCCAGCACTGCGCTAACAGGAGCAAAACGCGCGTCAGCACCAGGTTTTTACGCGCGTGTGACCTCTTCATATTGTGTATAGACCCCAAATCAATCAGAGTAGGGTTGAGGGTTAGGGTTGCCATGAGGATTAACGTTCAAATTGTACCGTTTAGGGTTTAGGGTTAGTAGGATTCCGAGTAGGCCCTTATTCCCGTTTTCCAGGTTTCGGTTCCCTTATAAGCCCCTTTAGACCAAGAGGGGCACCCTTTGCACTCCTGGGTTACTTTTTGGGTCTAGCCCTGAACCCTAAACCCTAAACCCCAAGCCCCAAACCCCAGACCCCAAACCCCAAACCCCAAACCCTACCCCCTACCCCCTCCCCCCCCAACCCCCTTCTTCATTTGGTAGGGCCCCACCCTAAACCCCAAACCCTAGACCCTAGACCAAGAGCGTTAAGCATCCCCCCCGGAACCGTAAACCCTTGAAGCCTCAGCCTTAGTTGAGGGGGTGGGGGGGGGTTCCAAGGTTCGTTTACCAACTGAGGCCGTAACTTTTTAAGAAAAGGGCTCCGTGGGTTCTTCCTACGTGGTCCACCGGTGCAGCAGCGAGGGGTGTAGGGTTAAGCCCCAAGCCAAAGAGCACGGCACCCCTGCTTCGAAAGGAAGCCTACGAAGTTCATGTCGAGATCGTCTCAAACAGCCCTAAACCCAGAACCCAAATGCACTTGCTCTAGCAGAGCCCTTGTCGCAGGTTCCACTGGATTTTAAAGCCTTGAAGCACCACTACGAGCGCTCGACGCCCACTGCGGATGTAGCCTTCGGGTGTATGGTCTTAGGCGTCACCAATGCCCGAAACCGTAAACCCTAAACCCAGCTGCTTAACATAGGGGTCGGAATAATAATTGCTACGAGTATTCCCTACAAGAAGCCCCAAGGCCCAAAGCCGTATTCGGATCATGATGGCCCCTATATGATGCTAACGCACATCGTCTTCACCGCCTTGGCTTCTTTGTGCTTGAACGCCGAACCCCAAGGCTTTGGGTTTAGGGTTTAGGGTTTGGGGTTTGGGTTTAGGGGTTAGGGTTTAGGGTTTAGGGTTTAGGCGTATCAGCGATCTCCCAAACAGATGTCGGGGTTTCCGAACATAGGGATACCCTTTGTGGGGCCTCCGATAATAAGGGTTATTGCATTTGGGGTATATTTGGGGTACCCCTGTTTTTGGAAACCACCCCATTTAGGCTTTCTTGGGCTTGCCTCCTCAAGGCGTTCTCTCCGAAACCCTTTTTTTGAGGCTCACTCCTCCTTCCCGGGTTTTGGATCTTGGGCGTGGGGTTTAGGGAGTAGGGTGTTGGGTTGCCTTGTGATAATCAGGAACCCCAAGAAGGTACCCCTCTAATTTCGGAAACCCTCATATTGATGGGGGGGGGAGGTTCAGGGTCAAGTGTTTAGGGGGGAGGGAGAAAAGCTGTTTCAGCACATGGTCGTTCAACATTGGCATCCGCCAAGGTCAAACCCTAAATCCTTTCAGGGCTTAGGCTCTAAGGTTGTAAGACCTAAGCCCTTTCTAATTTAAGGTTTAGGGTATAAGATGGCTTTGGGGTTTAAGGTTGTAAGGCATAAGCCCTTACAATTTAAGGTTTTAGGGTTTAGGGTTACAAACCTTAAGCAGGCTTTTGGGTGGCTGGTCTTCCCAGCTTTTCGGCTCGAGCCACAGCCGGAGCACCTACATGCTAAACCCTGCAACCTAGCTCACAACGACAACCGCCCAAAGAAGCACGCCCCCACCCCTGAATTTAACTCTCACCTGCGTAAACTGCGTAATCCTAAACCCTAAGCCCTAAACCCGAAACCCTCAACCCTAAACCCAAACCCTAAGCCTTAAATCTCGAAATTGGTGTTGGCTCCCCAAAGATGCCGTCCCCCTCCCCAAAGTTTGACCCCCACGCCTCAGCTAGGGTTTGGGTTTAGGGTTTAGGGTTTAGGGTTTAGGGTTTCGGGTTTCGGGTTTCGGGTTTAGGGTTTAGGGTTCATAAGGGCCTTACGTCCCTCCGCAAAGCCAACCCTGCGCCCCAAGAAGAAAACCTGACTGTCAAGTTTCCATTTAGCTATGTAAGTATTGCTTCTATTTCTGTTTCCAAAGCCCTAGAAGCCCCACACCCTCTGCCCCTAAACCCTAAACCCTAAACCCTAAACCCTAAACCCTAAACCCTAAACAGCCAAGCATCTTTAGGCCCCTCCGGAGGGGCGCTGTGACCATCATGGCGCACGGCCGCTAGCACGGCCTGGATGGCTGCGCTTGCTCGAGATGCCCCTTGGTTTAGGGTTTAGGGTTTAGGGTTTGGGGTTTAGGGTTTAGGGTTTAGGGTTTAGGGTTTACGGTTTAGTTTAGGGTTTAGGGTTTAGGATGGCTACAATAGGTGTCGGAATAATTACTAGTCGTATTCCCTTATGGTCCCTATACTTATACTAGAAGAACACCCCAAAACCCTATTCTGATTTTTAAGGCCCCTATGTCACTTGTTCTGTCGGACGACAAAACGGATTCATGAAACAAAATTGAGTTAAAAGACATATAGTAGTTGTTTTGCATCATTCAACGATTCTGGGGTTCTGGGCGTCGACTTTAGAGTTCATGGGTTTGGTTTAGTTTTAGGCCGGGGCTGAAGGACGACAATACGAACTGAAGGGCAATCTGCCCGACCAGACGAATGAAGAGGGCACAGTTAAACCGGAAGAGCATGAACGCGGGAAGTTTACGGAAAGGTGCATGGATGTTGGGGTTGATCTGCATCATGGTCCCTTGATTCATGGGCTTCGGTTGTAAGATATCTTATACTTGAAGGTCCCAGAATTCGGAGCAACCCCTATTCCGAACATTGTCTCTTACCCGGGCTTCTTAATGAAGGTGTTGAAGAGGGTTACTAGGTCTTCAAGGTTCTCCAGCTTTGCTAAATGCTAACCCTAAGCCCTAAACCCTAAGCCCTAAACCCTAAATCAGAGCAATGAGTGCCCCTGAATTTTCCCGGCATCTTGGACGTGTTTCTTCATCTTTTTAACTTTCTCTGGCCTTGACATCCCAGACCCTTTTCCCTAAACCCAATTGGTCTAGGGTTTAGGGTTGAGGGTTGAGGGTTGAGGGTTGAGGGTTGAGGGTTGAGGGTTGAGGGTTGAGTGTTTTAGGGTTTGGGCTTTAGGGTTCTCTAAGCCCTGAGCCCTAAACCCTAAACCTTAAACCCCAACGCCACTATAGCCCTGCCTACACCCCTGGAACCCTAGAAGATCTATGGTTTGGGTTTAGGGTGTAGGGTAGTATATATATATATAGAGAGAGAGAGAGGGAGAACCCTAAACCCTATACCCTAAACCCTAAACCCTAAACCCTAAACCCACTGTGACGCCACATCCCGCAAGCGCCGCAAGCGCCGAAAGCCCTGAGCCGCCCAAGGGTCCCTGACTCTGGCCCCCTTGCCGTCTGTTAAAGTTTCGGAAGGATGGGTCCGTGGGGTTTAGGGTTTAGGGTTTAGGGTTTAGGGTTTAGGGTTTAGGGTTTAGGGTTTAGGGTTTAGGGTTTAGGGTTTAGGGTTTAGGGTTTAGGGTTTAGGGTTTAGGGTTTAGGGTTGGGTTTAGGATTTCCGACAGTAGGGGCCCAGACTGTGGGCCCTTTTCCTAAGAAGCCCTATGCCCTTCAAGCCCTAGCCCCCAAACCCTGAACCCTCAACCCTTCCGCTCCTGTACACACGATGAGGCCCTCAAGCAAGAACTACTACGACCTGCTTGGGGCGACTGCTGCCGCAAGGAACCCCTAAACCCTAAACCCTAAACCCTAAACCCTAAACCCTAAACCCTAAACCCTAAACCCTAAACCCTAAACCCTAAACCCTAAACCCTAAACCCTAAACCCTAAACCCTAAACCCTAAACCCTAGACCCTAAACTAACCCTAGACCCTAAACCCTTAAGCCCTAAACTCAACGGGTTTTTGGGTGTTTCAGGCCTGGAGGTTCATGGCGCTTAGTAACCCAATTGTAACTGTACTTAGATTCCAAGTATGACCCTTTTAGGATACTTAAGGGGCTTCTGTGTGGGTTATAACTACACTCATAATGGGTTACTAAGTACTACACTCATATTGGGTTACCAAGTATGTGAACCTCAAGGTATCTCACAAAAGCCGCAATGAGCCTGCGCAGTTACCTGGTTTCGAGTGTTGCGGGAACTCATGCTGCGTGTGTAAGCAACGATGACAGTCGAGGACCGCGGTTTAGGGTTTAAGGTTTAGGGTTTAGGGAGTTCGGTTCTTTTGGGGCCTGCGCTTGCATTCAAGCAACGGAAGGGAGTCATCAGCCTTCATCGTCCATCGTTTCGACCATGATTCCAAACAACCCTAAACCCTAAACCCCACACCCGAAACTTCCTAAACAAAGCTTTCGAGCCCGAAACCCTAAGCCCTAAGCCCTACACCCTAAACCCTACACTTCCTAAACTAAGCTGTCGACCCTAAACCCCAACCCTAAACCCTAAACCCTAAACCCCAAACCCCAAACCCTAAACCCCAAACCCCAAATCCTCTAAACCTCAAACCCTGAACCCCAAACTTCCTTGGCTTCCTTAACCGCCTAAAGCCTAAAGCCTGAACCCTAAACCCTAAACCCTAATCCCTAATCCCTAATCCCTAAACCCTACACTTCCTAAAGCCCAAGCAGCCTACTGAGGTGAGCCGCGATGCCACGAAAGCGGAGATAGATCGCGCCTACAAGTACCTGGGCTGGGTTCGTTAAAGGGGGCTTAGGGTTTAGGGTTTAGGGTTTAGGGTTTAGGGTTGGGGGTCTAGGGCTTAGAGGCTAGGGTTTAGGGTCTAGGGCCTCGGGTGTAGGGTTTAGGGTCCTGAACCCTTGGTTGTTGGAGAAAAGAGGACAGATCCCTTCTGGGTCCCCAAAGGGCGGGAAAGCAAAAGGATCCTCAATCCTCAACTGTAAGCCCGACCTGCCACACACTATCTGCCTTTTGTGTGTTTTTTTCACTAAACCCTAAACCCTGGACACTAAACCCTAAACCCTAAACCGTTTGCAGCCAAGTAGCACTTGCCTAGACAGACATCCTGACGCCTGAGCCCGGCCGCTGTGAGGAAAAAGGCCCTTCTTCACCACCCGGACAAAAATCCAGGCCGCTTGGAGAAGAACGCCTGGGAGGGCTTCCTTGGAGACCACATGAACCCTCAAAGGGTTTATGGCGCTTAGGGTTTAGGGTTTTGGGTTTGGGGTTTAATGGGAATTTATAGCAGTACAAAGTGTATGACCGCAATTGTTTGGGTTCATTTGGTCACCGAAGTGGGGGTTTTGAACCGTTTGGCTTAGGGTGCTTGAGGGAAGGATGGACCCTAGGGACTATATAAACATAGCGGCTATGTATATGGTCACCCGCCCCAAGATCTACACCCTCCTTGTCTACATATATATATATAGATATATATGTATATATATATATATGTATATATATATATTGTGTATATATATATGTATATGTATATATATATATGGGTATATATAGGGGAATCAGATGAAGGGTCCCTTCTAAGGGTCTCTCTTTGTACCCCTGAACCTAAACCCAGACAAAGCTAAGGCTCTTTTGCTTTCGGTGTGGGGGGGAGTCGGTGTTATCGGCGTATCCCCGTGTCGACATATCGGCGCCTGGAGCAGGGAGGATATCGGCGTATCGGCCTATTCGGCGTTTCGGGGAGGGCGGGGCAGTATCGGGGTCTCGGGGACAATAGGGGAGGGAGGACAAGGGGGTGAGAGGCATATCGGCGTATCACCGCATCGGCGTATCACCGTATCGGCGTATCACTGTATGTATGTGGGGGGCCCGGGAGGGGGGCGGAAGACATCGTCGTGTCGGCGCAAGTCGGTTTTCCCCCTTATGCACGCTGTGTTTGTTTCAAGGTTGGGTTCCTTTTAGTTTAGAGACTCAGGGGCGCTTAGGGTGTGAGGTCTAGGGTTGAGGATCTAAGGTTTGCGGTTTAGGGTTTGGGGCTTCGGGTTTCCGTAGTACGGGGTGTGTTTGGTATCGCCCCTATGTCAGCCGCTGAGCAAGGTACTCCTCTGGGGAGGGGGGGGGGGGGGGGCGGGGGATCCAAGACAACCCTAAACCCCGAACCCTACCTGGACCCCCCAAAGTATGTAACAGAATTGGCCAAAAAACCCATAAAGGGCATGTTCTTTACATACTTTGGAGGTTAGATAAACCCCTAAACCCTAAACCCGAAACGCCCCTTGGGATCCTCAGCGCGGGTGGGGTGGGAATGATTACCCTAAACTCTAAACCCTAAACCCTAAACCCTAAACCCTAAACCCTCGTGCCACAGGCCGTGTGGAGGAGGCGACCGAACTTTTTAAGGCCAGCGCGGGTGCGGTGAGAATGGGAGCCGGGATCTTTGAAGGTAGGGTTTGCAGGGTTTTGGGCGTAGGGTTTAGGGTTTAGGGTTTAGGGTTTAGGGTTTAGGGTTTAGGGTTTAGGGTTTAGGGTTTAGGCCTCTGTTCGGGGTATCCAGAAAGGTTTAGAGCTGTGCCATGTACCAAGTGTATAGCTAAGTAGTCGACTTGCTATGCGAGCTGAGCTGTTCTTCAAACTTATTACAGGAGGAGGGTTTAGGGTTTAGGGTTTAGGGTTTAGGGTTTAGGG
The DNA here is from genome assembly GCA_905221605.1 of Symbiodinium natans. NCBI lineage: Eukaryota > Dinophyceae > Suessiales > Symbiodiniaceae > Symbiodinium > Symbiodinium natans. Next base: position 1,109,983 of record CAJNDS010002568.1, on the reverse strand, counting down.
TTTAGGGTTTAGGGTTTAGGGTTTAGGGCTTGAGAGCCCCAACTCTTAATCCTAAACCCTAAACTGAATGTCGAACACACCCCATGCGCGGCTTTCCGTAATCTGGGTTTAGGGTTTGGGGAGTTGTTGAGGATCATGATGCGTGGGTAGAGGCCCTACTTGCCCAAACACGAAGGTTTAGGGTTTGGGGTTTGGGGTTTAGGGTTTAGGGTTTGGGGTTTGGGGTTTGGGGTTTGGGGTTTGGGGTCTCTCAAGCCCGGAATCTCAAACCGGCAACAGGCCATGCGACTTGCAGGTCCCCAAGGGTTCAGGGTTCAGGGTTTAGGGTTTAGGGTTTAGGGAATGCCCTAAACCCTGAACCCTGAAGCCCCAAACCAAACCGCGATTGGAGTTTGCAACCTTCGATCTTTGAAAGAACCGACGTTTAGACCATGAAAAAGGAGTTGTAGTATATCATTATGGCCTATCGAGATTTTGGCAGAGAATAATGCTTCAGTTACTGCAGTGACGAAAACAACGGTATTGCTTGCAGATTTAAGACTTATGTATCACTTGCGCAGATGCGACATACTGCCTGGGTGTTTTTGATGAGAGAGACAGTGGTCGTGGTGTTCGTTGTAGTGGTGGTGGTCGTGGTCGTGGTCGTGGTCGTGGTGGTGGTGGTGGTGGTGGTGGTGGTGGTGGTGGTGGTGGTGGTGGTGGTGGTGGTGGTGGTGGTGGTGGTGGTTGTAGTTGTTGTCGTTGTCGTTGTCGTTGTCGTCGTTGTTGCCGTTGTTGTTGTCGTGGTATTGGTGGTGGTGGTGGCGGTCGTGGTCGTGGTCGTGGTCGTGGTCGTGGTCGTGGTCGTGGTCGTGGTCGTGGTCGTGGTCGTGGTGGTGGTGGTGGTGGTGGTGGTGGTGGTGGTGGTGGTGGTGGTGGTGGTGGTGGTGGTGGTGGTGGTGGTGGTGGTGGTGGTAGTCGTGGTGGTCGTTGTTGTCGTTTTGGCCGTCCTGGCCGTGGCCGCATTTTTTGGCCGCAGAAACCACGCGTGAGATTACAAGCTGACCCTTTTGCAACATGATAAGGTATGTGCTTTTCGTGGTTTCTTGTTATGCGGTTTGCTCACTGTGATTTAGGCCGGTTGTTTGGACACCAAAGTAGTTTCAGGTCATTTCGGGCGCCCACAGACTAGAAAGAAGAAGCTTAGCCCTGTTTTGGGGTTTATGTGAGGAATCATGGGGTTTACCTTGCCAACTCAAAACCTGCTGTTTGTAGATTACCCAAGAATCCTATAAGTGGCTTCATTATTTACTATAAACTACAGGGCCTATGGTTCCGAACCCTAGACCCCAAAACCTATAATGTAGGCTTTGGGTTCCGAAGTCAGTCTAGGACCGGGGGTAGGCCTCGTGTTTCCTTTTTTAGGAGTGGGGCTCCCTTGTAATCCCGTTAAAACCAAAAAGGATACCCTTCTTATTCCTAGTTTACTCCCGGGCCTGGTAGGGAAGCCACCACTGCAACAGGCCATCGGAGAAGCCTACAACGTCCTCCGGGATCCGAGCAAGAGGGAGGTCTATGACGCCCATGGATGCAGCGTCCCGGATGTGTTCGGGTTTGGGGTTTGGGGTTTGGGGTTTAGGGTTTAGGGTTTAGGGCTTAGGGTTTAGGGTTTGGGGTTTGGGGTTTGGGATTTGGGGTTTGGGATCTAGGGTTTAGTGTCTAACGGCTTGAAGAAGCCCAGGGGTTTCTCCAGGGGTTTGCAGGGTTCAGGGAACTTTGAGACATCAAACATCCTCAATTCCGAGGACCCGGGGTAGGCCCTATTCTTCCCTTTTTTTGCAGTATAGGTTCCCTTATAAGCCCCTTTGAAACCAAAAAGGGCACCCGTTTCTTTCCTAGCTCACTCTTGGGATAGGTTCCCTTATAAGCCCCTTTGAACCAAAAAGGGTACCTTTGTGTTTTTACTAGGTTACTCTTGGGTGTAGGTAAGTCTCCTCAACTCTATACGCTCAAGCACCCTCTTCAAGGATGAAACCCCGGAGCCCTCTTGTAGGGTTTGGGGTTTAGGGTTCGGGTTTCAGGGTTGAGGGTTTCAGGGTTTAGGGTTTGGGGTTTGGGGGTTAAGGGTTTAGGGTTTAGGGTTTAGGGTTTAGGGTTTAGGGTTATTTTGGGTTTGGGGGTTTCAGGGTTTGGGGTGCCCGTTGTGTGAGATCGTGGGTCAAAGGCACCAGCTGGAGCACGTCGGAGCAGGCGAGCGATGGCTTCACATTCAACATGGCCAAGGACTGGGGTTCCGGGTCGAGGATGTAGGGTGTTGGGTTTGAACAAACCCTAAACCCTAAATTTTTTCTAAACCCTAAACCCTAAACCCTAAACCCAAAACGCACATGGTTTGTGATTGAAAGCAGGGCTTAAACTTCCCCACCACTGGAGAGTGGGCTGGTGATGCTTCTGCCCCGAAAAACGATGTCCACCGTTTGGGACTGTGGTCAGAGTTTAGGGGCAGGGTTTCCTTTCAGTTTTGGGTTTAGGGTTTAGGCTTTAGGGTTTAGGCTTTAGGGTTTAGGGTTTAGGGTTTAGGGTTTAGGGTTTAGGGTTTCTAGCGTCAGCAGAATGATTGATTCAGCCACTTCGTAGCTGAGCAGCTTCTGAGGTACCTTTTTTTGGCTCAGGGTACTCAGCAACTAAGAAACCCTCCCCAAACCCAAACCCTAGACCCTAGACCCTAAACCCTAGACCCTGAACCCTAAATCCTAGACCCTAAACCCTAAACCTCCAGAGGCAAAGATCCCCCAAACATGAGCCACCGAGCCACCAGATTCAGCTACCGACGTTCTCCTTCGAGCATTTTCGGGTCTCAACCTAAACCCCTAAACCCCTCGACCCTAAACCCTGTCTTAAACCCCAAACCCCAAAGCCCCTAACCCCTAAACTTCTACTGAACCCCCTAAACCCCGAAAGCCCTACACCCCTAAGCCCCTAAGCCCCTAAGCCCCTAAACCCCTAAACCCCTAAACCCCTAAACCCTGCAGGGTTTTGTGGGGTGTAGGGATGCCGATGGCCTGGTATCTGAGGGAAGTTGCATGGTCCCTTAATATCTCCTTAGGGTTGTGATGTATGGGCCCTAGAATACCAAAAGGGTGTATATAAGGGGCCCCGTTTAAGGGCCCCTATTCCTTGGAGGTTCAGGGAACTTAGCAACCCATGATAAGTGCAGTTCCACATTGAAGCCCCTTAAGCACTGGAAGTAACTGTTAAGGGGTTGTTGAAGGCGCACCTATCGTGCAGGGCTCATGGTTCATAAGGCTTAAGATTGAGGTTTTCGGGTTTAGTAAACTCTCAATCCGAAATCTCCAGGCTCAAAGAACACATAGCAAGCAATGCTGCAGGACCTGTTCCGGGAGACCTTCGGGGACGAGTTCACAGAGAGGTTGGAGAAGCTGGGCGGCAGTGACGACCTCATTTATAAAGCCCTCAACGATGGTCCCCGACATCCTGAAACCCCGATCCCCAAAACCCAAAACTCTGAAACCTTGTTGAAAGCGTTAACACAAACAAGGCCGGGTCTTGAGGACAGTCCTTCCCAAGGCGTCTCTGAAGCCTTAAACTTGTTAGCCCAGTGATACCCTTTGCCCTTTTTTGGTTCTGGGTTCCCTTATACAGCAACCAACCACAAAAGGGCTGCCCTTATTATAAGATGGTTACTGGGCTACTAAGTAAACCTTCAGCCCCTAAATAACCCTGAACCCTAAAAGGTTGGGTCTGGTGTTGCTAGGGATTCTCCCCCCCGCCCCCCTCCCCGCCCGTGTTGAAGGTTTATTGGGTTTAGGGCAGGGTCCCTTTCGCACCGCGACCGAAAACCCCGAACCCTGAGCCGGCTGGCTCCCCACTCCACCTAAGCAAGGGATTCAGGTGGTTTCGAGGGTTTAGGGTTTAGGGTTTAGGGTTTAGGGTTTAGGGTTTAGGGTTTAGGCTTCCCACACAGGGTGTCGCCTGTGGGGCGCAACTTGGCAAGATACGGGGGCTTTCCGAAATTAGGGGTACCTTCGTGGAGGGGCCCTTTATGATAAGGGAATCCTACTACTGTGGGGGGGTTTATATTAGGGGCCCCTTATTTTCGTAAACCCCCATACTTCGGCTGAGTGAAAGGGAGTCAAGGGCGGCTGAATAGAAAGCGCTGCCATGGCAATGTCGGTTGAGGTGCACCTGCTCAGCGGCAGGAAGGCTTCTCTGGAGACTCAGGAGGATGCATCTGTGGAAGAGTTGTACCAAATGGCCAAGAGCGCTCTGGGCGTTGGCCAAAAGGGGCGTCTCTTCAATTCCCATGGCCGAGGCCTGAATGCAGCAGAGACCGTGAGGCAGGCAGGGATACGGAGTGGAGATGAGCTCTGCCTGCACCTACGACTCCCGCAAGTCACGGCTTTGCGGTGGCAGTCGCTGAGTAGTAGAGTAGGTAGCCTTTTTAGCCTTTCCGAGGTCATATGACGCCCTTAGAATCCCAAAGGTTAACCTTTAGTTCCCCTAGGTACTCTACAACTAAGGTATACAGGCTTTTGTCATGACCAGGCCCGTGCTTTTGCCGCAATCTTCGGTGATGGATCTGTTGCGACCTGGGGCGATGCGGATGCTGGTGGGGACAGCAGTTCAGTGCAAGTTGGTAGCCCAGTGGTACCCTTTACCCTTTTTGTTTGGTTCTGGCTTCCCTTATAGCCAACCCCAAAAAAGGGTGCCCATATCGTAATATGGTTACTGGACCAAGGCAAGCTCAGCTGAAAGACGTGCAGCACATCCAAGCTTCTGGTGCTGCTTTCGCTGCGATCTTGGGTGATGGATCTGTAGTGACCTGGGGCGATGCTGATTCCGGTGGGGACAGCAGTTCAGTACAGGCTCAGCTGAGGGGTGTGCAGCACATCCAAGCTTCGGACGGTGCTTTTGCCGCAATCCTCGGTGACGGATGTGTCGTGACCTGGGGCGTTCGTGATGCTGGTGGGGACAGCAGTTCAGTGCAAGCTCAACTGAAGGGTGTGCAGCACATCCAAGCTTCATATCGTACTTTTGCCGCGATCTGCGGTGATGGATCTGTGGTGACTTGGGGCCACGCCGGTTTTGGTGGTGACAGCAGTTCCGTGCAAGCTCAGCTGCAGGGTGTCCAGCAGATCCAAGCGTCTGGAAGAGCTTCTGTGGCGATCTGCAGTGATGGATCTGTGGTAACCTGGGGCCATGCTGGTTTTGGTGGCTTTGGTGGTGACAGCAGTTCCGTGCAAGCTCAATTAAAGGGTGTGCAGCACATCCAAGCTTCTGGACGCGCTTTCGCCGCAATCCTCGATGATGGATCTGTGGTGACCTGGGGCCATGCCGGTTTTGGTGGTGATAGCAGTTCCGTGCAAGCTCAGTTGAAGGGTGTGCAGCACATCCAAGCGTCGAATGAGGCCTTTGCGGCAATTCTCGGTGATCGATCCGTCGTGACCTGGGGACTTGCTGTTTCTGGTGGGGACAGCAGTTCAGTGCAAGCTCAGCTGAAAGACGTGCAGCACATCCAAGCTTCTGGTGCTGCATTCGCTGCGATCCTCACTGATGGACGTGTCGTGACCTGGGGCGATGCTGATTCTGGTGGGGACAGCAGTTCAGTGCAAGCTCAACTGAAGGGTGTGCAGTACATCCAAGCTTCATACCGAGCTTTTGCCGCCATTCGCGGTGATGGATCTGTCGTGACCTGGGGCCATGCCGGTTTTGGTGGTGACAGCAGTTCCGTGCAAGCCCAGCTGAAGGGTGTGCAGCACATCCAAGCTTCTGGACTTGCTTTGGCCGCGATCCTCGATGATGGATCTGTAGTGACCTGGGGCGATGCTGCTTCTGGTGGGGACAGCAGTTCAGTACAGGCTCAGCTGAGGGGAGTGCAGCACATCCAAGCTTCGGATGATGCTTCTGCTGCAATCCTCAGTGATGAATCTGTCGCGGATTGGGGCCTTCCCTCGGGGGACGACAGCACTTCAGCACAGTTAGGGCACGCAGCACATCTGGCCCTATAATATAGCTGTATAGCTTGTTATATAGGAGCCCCCTTTCTATGCCAAGTATATACTATATAGATACATGAGCCGTATGGATACAGTAAGCCAGAAGTCAGGACGGAGGGCTTCCCCAAAGCCTTCCTTTCCCGCCCCAGAAGTTAAACCCTAAACCCTAACCAAGAACCCCAAACCCCAAAACCTGCACCCTATACCCTGGGTTTATAGGGCTGCGGGATGAAGCCTCGCGCTGCCGAAGCACTTACACCTCACAGGTTCACCGGTGCCGGTTAACCCTGTTTCCCAAGCTGAGCCCTACCCTAAACCCTAAGCTTCCCTAAACGCTACCCACCACCACCCCTTCCCCCGCAAAACCTAGTACACATAGAAACCTTCACCCCTTATGCCTAAACCCTCAACCCTAGACCCTGAACCATCCTAAACCCTACACCCTAAACGCTAAACCTTAAACCCTAAACCCTAAACCCTAAACCCTAAAGCCTAAACCCTAAACCCTAAACCCTAAACCCTAAACCCTAAACCCTAAACCCTAAACCCTAAACCCTAAACCCTAAACCCTAAACCCTAAACCCTAAACCCTAAACCCTAAACCCTAAACCCTAAACCCCAACCCCTTCACATAACCATCAATGCCCCTGGAGTTGACACTGCAGGAAGGTGGCAGCCGACGCGTCCGCTGCCGTGGCCCAGCCTTGCGGCCGAACTTGCTCTTGCGGTTTGTTCTAGGTTTTGGGGTTTAGGGTTTAGGGTTTCTAGCGTTTGTAGCGTTCAGGGTTTATGCCCGCGGCCTCCAGAGACCCGCGAGCCAAGGCACGTGACGCCACACGTCCAGGCCGGGTTCAGGGGTTTAGGGTTTTGGGGTTTTCGGGTTTGGGGTTGTAGGTTTTGGGTGTGGGCGCCTAATTATATAGGGGATTGCGGGTTTAGGGTTCAAGCTCGTGTGACTTGTTTTGTTTAGGGTGTTTGGGGTTTCCCAAGCCTGCCTAAACCCTAAACCCTGCAACATCCTTTAGGGTTTAGGGTTCTTTGTGGGTTAGGGGTAGGGCTGTTACGGCCATGCTCTTTTACGTACGGCTGTTTCGGATTCACGGTTTACGGTGTTTAGAGTTTGGAGTTTAGCTTCATGATACGGCATTGATCGGGGTTTGTCAGGGATTCAGGGTGCTTTGCAGTGTTCAGGGCTCATGACGATTGTGGTTTTAGGGTTCAGGGTTTAGGTTTTGAGGTTTTGTCGAACTTTTCTCGGGATGGTGCTGCTTCGGGTTGGGTTTAGAGCGTTTGTAGGGTGATGACGTCGCTTGACGGTCTTGGGCCGGGCCTATTGGGTAGAAAGGGTCCGGCTTTAGGGTTTCAGTGTCCGAATTTGTTTTTCTTTAGGGGCCCCATCCCCAAACCCTAAACCCTAAACCCTAAACCCTAAACCCTAAACCCTAAACCCTAAACCCTAAACCCTAAACTTAAACCCTAACCCCCACCCCGCCCGACAAACCCTAAACCCTTGTGCACGCGGGTTGGTTTCTTTCTACATCACCTAGAGCTCTGCGCCTTGAGACGTAAACCCGAAAGCCCGAACCCTACCCCCACCCCCTTTTTGTGGTGTAGGGCTTAGTTTGGGTTTAGGGTTTGAGGGTTTGAGGGTTTGAGGGTTTGAGGGTTTGAGGGTTTGAGGGTTTGAGGGTTTGAGGGTTTGAGGGTTTGAGGGTTCATGGGGACTTATAAACCTTGTGCAATTGTTCTCACAACCCGACGGTTCCCCTATATCCCGAAATTTGGGTTCTACGAAACAAGTGCCTTCATATAGGGGCCGGAATAGTTCCTAATTACACCATAACAGCACCCAGAACCCTATTCGAATTGTTAAGGCCCTTGTATTCTGTGAACCCCCCCCCCCCCCCCCCCCCCCCCCCCAACCTAAACCCTAATTAAACCCTAAAACCTAAACCCGAAACCCTAAACCCTAAACCCTAAGCCCTAACCCCCACTCCCCCTGCCGAGCCTGTGGCTGCGAGTTCAAGATGCGGGCCTGAGGCAGCCGTTGAGGCCACGATGTCTGCGGCCGGCCAGGCTGCATCGGCTCCTTGACCTCTGCTGTTTTTTTGTTCTTTTTTTGTGGTTTTAGGGTTTGGGGTTAGGGTTTAGGGTTTGGGATTTAGGGTTTAGGGTTTAGGGTTTAGGGTTTAGGGTTTAGGGCTAGGGCTTCGGGTTTCGGGCTTAGAGTGTGGGATGGAGGGAGTGTTGTGGTATAGGCTTCTTTGGGATTAAGTTGGGTTGGGAGTGGGGTAGCTCTAAAGGTTGCCGCCTTGTACTGAGTATCCATTGGGATGTTCCCCGGTATTACTAGCAGTCCTTCAAAGGGGTTCTGATGGGTTTAGGGTTTAGGGTTTAGGGTTTAGGGTTTAGGGTTTAGGGTTTAGGGTTTAGGGTTTAGGGTTTAGGGTTTAGGGTTTAGGGTTCAGGGTTTAGGGTTTAGGGTTTAGGGTTTTCGGGTTTAGGTACTAGACTCCCTATGAAGGACTGTTATATAAGGGGGAACATCCCCAGGTACACGGTACCCTAATTCCGAAGTACCCAGCCACGGGCTGACCTTACGACTCGTAGAAGGGGGTTCTAGCAGGAGATGATAGTACTGCCGTAAAGAGCCCAAATACCCCTTGATTCAGGAGTATCGATTAGGGTTTAGGGTTTAGGGTTTAGGGTTTAAGGTTATGCCCTACGAACTGGGTCGAATTTGTCTCCCCCCTCTTTTAGATACAGTATCAAATCGAAGCCAATTTTTTCCTTATGGTACTTTAAGACTTTAATGCCCCACAAACAAACTTCGAAACCAATTCACCAATTCTCAGGAGAAAAAATGGCTGCTGGAGACCCTGTTAATATGCTGAAACCCTGAATACTTGCCCCAAACCATGTTTGCCCAGGCCCAGCTTGAAGCCATACATGCCCTAATCCCGAGAACTCCAAGCCCAAGCCCGAAGACCCTACCCAAAGCTTAGCCCTCGTGATTCCTAAATAACAGCACAGTCCGTCATTCAACAAGCAAGACTGCTTGAGTCAGGTGCCTTAGAAGCCTTATAAGGGAATCTGGGGACCTCAACCTACAAACATTCCTCAACCCCAAACCCTCAACCTAAACCCTAAATCCTAAAGGTTTAGAGTTGGGGTTTAGGGTTGAACCCTAAGCCCTAAACCCTAAACCCTAAACCCTAAACCCCAAACCCTAGGGTTTAGGCCATAAACCCTCAACCCTAAACACTCCCAAGCCCAGGTGCTCGGTGGCGCCGCCGAGCGCTGCTCTCAGGCGGACACGGTCCGCAGCGCCGTCAGCGCAGGGCCGCTTCGGCGTTTGTTTTTGGCAAGTCCTGGGTTTAGGGTTTAGGGTTTAGGGATTAGGGTTTAGAATTTAGGGTTTAGGGTTTAGGGTTTGGGGTTTAGGGTTTCGGGTTTAGGGTTTAGGGTTTAGGGTTTAGGGTTTAGGGTTTAGGGAAGGCCTGGCAGGGACTCTTACTCTTAATCTTATTCCCCTATATAACCCCTAGTCTATCTATCTAAGTATCTATCTACCTATCTACCTATCTACCTATCTATCTATTTATCTATCTATCCATCTATCTATCCATACACACCTTGTATCGTCCCCTGATCAAAGTCTAGGGGCTTATGGTTTGGGGTGTGCGGTTTTGGTTGTAACTCCTGAACTTGTGGGGTTCTTGGGGTGAGGGTTTGGGGTTTAGGGTTTAGGGTTTAGGGTTTAGGGTTTGGGGTTTAGGGTTTAGGGTTTCGGGTTTAGGCTTTAAGGGGTTTAGGGTTAGTGATGAGGGTTGAGGGTCAACCTGCGGCTTGGTCTGAGTTTTAGGGTTTAGGGTTTGAGGTTTAGGGTTTAAAGGGTTTAGGGTTTAGGGTTTGGGGTTTTAGGGTTTTAGGGTTTTAGGGTTTTAGGGTTTTAGGGTTTTAGGGTTTTAGGGTTTTAGGGTTTTAGGGTTTTAGGGTTTTAGGGTTTTTAGGGTTTGGTGGTTTGGTGGTTTGGTGGTTTGGTGGTTTGTGGGTTTCGCACTTCAGGGTTGAGGTTTTAGTGTCAAACCTTTCTAGTTTAGGGTTAGGGGTTGTAGGGTTTGCGGGCTTTAGGGAATTCTTGGGTTCAGGGTTTATGGTTTATTGGGTCACTGAGGTATTCAGGACTGAGGATTGAAGGGTACAGGGTTGAAAAGTTCTGGTTCGACTTGTTTGGTTCAGGACTGCAGCCCCCCCTCCCCGACCCTAATCCCAAGACCCTAACCCCGAAACCCTAAACCCCAAACCCGAAACTCCAAACCCGAAACCCGAAACCCTAAACCCTAAACCCTAAACCCTAAACCCTAAACCCTAAACCCTAAACCCTAAACCCAGAGCAACCTCCAGCTCTCACCCCAAACCCTGAACCCTAAGCCCTATGGTTAGGGTCTAGGGAAGAAGGTTTAGGCGCCTGAACCCTAAACCCTAAACCCTAAACCCTAAACCCTAAACTGTAAACCCTAAACCCTAAACCCTAACCCCTAAACCTAGGCTTCTCAACTGTAAACCCAAAACCCGCAACCCTAAACCCAGTGTAGGTGTTTAGACCCTAAACCAGTCTAGGTGTTTAGAGCCGCTACACTCCCCCCCCCCCCACGTTTGCCCCTTGAATACGGCCAGTTAAGGTCAACTCGGGTTTGGGGTTTAGGGCTTGGGGGGGGGGGGGGGGGGGGGGGGGCGGGGGGGGAATCATGCGGGAGGCATGTAGGGGATGCTGAGGGGGGGGGATAGGGGGTGCAATGAACCAAGTGCATGTCGGCCGTTCCCTAGACGATGGGTCGACAGGGCGTCCTCGAGGACTGGTATTGTTTGGCAGATGAGCCGGCCACGAACCTGTTGAGCATGTCGGGTTTAGGGTTTAAAAGTTTAGGGTTTAGGGTTTAGGGTTTAGGGTTTAGGGTTTAGGGTTTAGGGTTTAGGGTTTAGGGTTTAGGGTTTAGGGTTTAGGGTTTAGGGTTTAGGGTACTGGTTGGAGCTGCCATGCGTGGCTGAGTGGCTTTCCGTGGCCGGTCTTATTGGAGGTGCTCTCACGCTAGAGCCTTACTTGGCAGACCTTCGACTCGGACGAGCGCTACTAAACCTTAACAATGTAAACCCTATAGATCCTATAAGCCCCGCAAAGCCCTATAATGGGCATTGCCCAAAATAGGGGTAACCCCTGTTATACACCAAAGAAGAAGGAATCCCCTTAAAGGGATCCCCAACAAGGGCACCCCCTAAATCTCGGAAACCCCCCATATCCCCTGTAAACCCTAAAGCCTCAAACTGCCTGTCCCCAGCAGCTTAGGCTAAGCTCGATGGCGCTGGAGGCGGAGGTGGACAAATTGAAGCCCTGAATGCTGAACCCCTGAAACCTAAACCTTCTAAAGAGCCTAAACCCTAAACCCTAAACCCTAAACCCTGAAACCTAAACCTTCTGAAGAGTTCTTCAGTGGGCTTAAGAGAAAGATCTTTGGCGTTTGGAAACCCTAAAAACCTGAAGACCCGAAACCCCTAAACGGTTTTCAGGGTTCTGCATTGCGATGTTCCACCTTATATTGACAGCCCTCAGTATAAATGTATTTCAGTACCCCCGATATTAATCCTTATTAACGACTGTTAATGTACGGGGGAACATCTAAATCCCAAACCCTTCGAGGGTTTAGGGCTTCAAATTGTGCAGCGCTCAGGGCTGAAAAACTCCTAAGACTGAAGACTTTGAGAAGCCTAGGTTTAGGGTTTAGGGTTTAGGATTTAGGGTTTGGGGTCTATTTGAGGGAACCCTAAACCTTACCTTTCTAGGGTGTAAGAGGATTCTGAATGTCCAAGCGAGTTGGCTTCCATCTTCTTTGGCACACGGTTCTGAGCCTTAGGGCTTCAAAGGATTTTCGGGTTCAGGGAAGATATTTCAGAGAGTTTTTCAGGATGTTTAGGAGGGCTTTGATTTGAGATTCAAGGCTGTGAGGGCGCTTCTGGTGTCTTGGTTGGGTTTAGGGTTTAGGGCTTCACAACCCTAAACCCTAAACCCTAAGCCCTCAACCCCAAACCCTAAACCCTAAGAGCCCTCAACCTCTCCGCCTAAAGGCCAGCGCCAATCGCTTGGAGATGCAGGCTGCGCAGAGGTGGGGTCGGTTAGGGTTCAGGGCTTAGGGTTTAGGGTTTGGGGTTTGGGGTTTGGGGTTTAGGGTTCGGGGTTTAGGGTTTAGGGATTGCGCAATCTGCAGACTGGCTCCGGCTTGAAAATCCTAAGTTTGCAAGGGTTGAGGTGGAGGCCCGCATCCCTAACCCCGAAATCCTAAACCCTAAACCCGAAATCCTAAACCCTAAATCCTAAACCCTAAACCCTAAACCCTAAATCCCCAACCCTAAATCCTCAACCCCAAACCCTAAATCCTAAACCCTAAGCCCTTGGGCTTGCCATCCTGTGGAGTTACGTACCCTACTCCAACTCTTTCTGTTTAAAGGTCGGGTTTAGGGTTGAGGGTTTAGGGTTTAGGGTTAAGGGTTTATGGTTCAGGTTTTAGGTGCCCTCACCGGAGCCATGTAACTACCCTTAGACTAAAGCCCTAAGGCCCTGTAGCCCTGAACCCTGTAACCAATGTGATCATTTGTCATCTCGGCGGCTCCTCAAGCAAATCCCGAAACCCTAAACCCTAAGCCCGATAGACCCTGTAGACCCTAAACCGCTTAAAGCTTGAGAGAGCAAGAGCCCAGCAAAAGTTCGGAGCAGGGCAGGGAAGTAGCTGAAATCAGCTACTTGGAAGTTCAGGGTACCTAGCAACCCAATTATGACTGCGCTTCTAACCCCCAAAGAACCTATTAGGGTACTTAAGGGCTTATATGTGGGTTTTAACGACACTTAATTGCGTTCATAAGTACCCTCTCTAAAACCAACGATCGGACCCCCTATAGCAAACCCTAAACCCAAAACCCCTTAAACCCGTAAAGACAGGCTGAAGGAGATGAAGTCCATCGAAGAAGAGCGGCGGCAACAGGACGTTTGAAATCGCCGTGCTTCGTTCCAGGGTTCGGATTTGTATACACAGATGTTTATATATATGGGCGGACGTCAAAATACCATGTATGTAAAATATGATGGAAGTGCGATATGAAGTTCCGCTCTTGCTGTAATGTCTTCGCCGCAAGGCGGCCCCATGCGTATATGCAGGTTTCAGGCTCTTCCCCATGTAGGCGCTAGGATAGCGCTAGCGTGGCGCTAGGTGCTCCTTTCCCAAGGCTAAAATTTAGAGCGATCCAGCTTCGGGAAGCTTAAGTAGTATAGGCGGCCTGCGGCTTAGGTAAGACTGTGGAACATTGGGTTACACACCCTGAACCCTACACCCTAAACCCTGTGGTTGCTCCTGATGCATACTGCCGGCGCGCCAAAATTCTAAAGTCATGCGGCGAAATATGCGCTAGGTTGGCGCTAGCATCGCGCTAGCAAATATGAAGGGAAACTGCTTGCAGTGGCCACTTGCCCATCCAAGACATAAAGCGGTACTAAGACAGCTGATTTGAAACATGGCCAACCTGGAAGAGCAAAGCACTACTAGCTCGAGCTCAAGTAGCTCCAATAGTTCCGATGACGATGCCTGAGTCTTAAGATGGCGGCGCTAGTGTGTTTTGCGAGGTTTTTGCATAGGGAGCAAGAATTAGTACTACACTTCTGTACTTGCCAAAGCCATCGTTCCAGACCTTCGTTTTCCTTCTCGTCATAAGGCGGCACCATGATTTTTCCAGCATCCGCCGTTCCTGGAAGAAGGAATATTGACAGCCACCCATATATATGTATGTACATATATACATATATTATATGTATATGTTATATGTATATATATATATATATTCATCTTGTTATGTTATTAATCTATTTATTTATGTAAATTTTTTGATTTCTATATCTATATAGCGGGTTTAGGCTTTAAGGTGTGGGAGAAATGGGGTTTGGGATATGTGGGGCTTAGGATTTGGGTTTCAGGCTTCAGCGTTTGGGATATTCAGGGTGTAAAGGGCATAGGCTTAGGGCTTCAGGAACCTACGGACCTTTTTCAGTCCACGCCTGGCGCTTGCTTTCAAGCGAGTCAATTACAGGGTAGGACACGGGGATCTGTTATCATATTTCCTCTTTGGAGTAACGAAGATCATACTTAGGAGTCTTCCTCAGAGGGTGTTCAGGGGTTAAGGGCCAAACCTATAATGTGTTTTTCTTGCCACTAGTAACTAGTGGGGTATGCTGCGACTCTGTCCCCAAGAGTGCCTGCATCGTCATCACTTTGCAGAAGGTTGCATCACGGGCACGCAGAATCGGATTTGTGCACAAGCATCTGCTAAACCTATCTTCTCAAGCCCTGAACCTAATTACATGCTAAATCTGCACCATATCACTCCAGCAACTGGCTTATTTGGTAGAGCCAGTTGAAATCCGGGCTTAAATTTGGAGGGTGGAACCCTGTTGGGCCCCGCTGTGCAACCCGTTTGTGCTGTTAGCTTTTTCGGGGCTTTTTTTGCTCCCGTAGTACATGGAACCCTGTACCATTGCGGCGAGATAAGTGCGGACATCTATGCATAGCTCGGTAGGCCTTCATGCTATGTAAGATACGATCAGCTGGTGCCCCAATAACTCACATTTCATACTTTCTACACTTCTGGTGCCCTGTATCACACATTCAAAGTTTAGGTTCTATGACTTCTTGAGATGTAGCCCCCATAAATGGCTCCCCCCAACAAACCCATGGAATTGCCTAGTAATACAGTAGGCAACCTTTAACCTTTTTGGGGTAGTAGAATCCCCTTAGAATCCCAAAGGTTAACCGTTAATTCTCCCAGGTTACTGGACAACTAAGAATGTGGACTGTGGAATTGGCTCCATGGCCAGGAGGCGCTGGCCAGGCAGGAGAGCCAGAGGTTCGGCGAAGTCGAGGACCGGGTTCTTAAGTGGCGTTTAGGGTTTGGGGTTTAGGGTTTAGGGTTTAGGGTTAGGGTTTAGGGTTTAGGGTTCAGGGTTTTTGGTTTAGGGTTTAGGGTTTAGTGGTATACGGTTTCGAGCTTGCGGGCCCTTAGGGTTTAAGGTTGGGCTGCGGTTGGGCGCGAGGTCGTTGCGCGCTTCGGCGTGTTCTCGCATGACTCGTGCAATCCTGGAATCCTCGCGTACTTATTCTGGGGTTGATACGCGAGGTGTGGTCCGGTCCGCCGTGCAATTCTCTGGCTGGGTAGAACCTACGGGATGTTACCGCAATCCAATGGGGGGAGCTGCACCCCCCTCCTACGTCTCTGCTTTGAGACTCCATCCTAATGGGCTGCTGCCAAGACTATACTGAGCGCACTGACTCAGTTCCTGGGGCCGGGAAGACTTCGATCATGCAGAAATGTTGGGCTCTTGAGATGGCGCTTGAGGGGAGTTGCGGTCTAGGTGCTTGTTCTTAGTACTCTACGTAACCTTTAACCTTTTTGGGTTAATATGTTCCCCTTAAAATCCCAAAGGTTAACCTTTAAAACCCCCAGGTACTGGACAACTAAGTGTTCCCAAACTGACTGATTTCAGACACCCGAGTAGCAAGTGTTCATGCTCATGGCTTTCTGTCGGCGTTGTCAGCGTCTGCAACCCGGGATTTGCTTAAGAACCGCCAAAAAATTATATAAACAGAATCCGACTTTAGTTGATCAGGCTTTTGGTTTTCCCGGAACCCAACGTGCCATATTGCTCTGAACCGAACAAGCCACGAAACCCGAACACCTAAACCCTATAAGTTTGGGGGTTTAAGGTTTAGGGTTTAGGGCTAGACCCTAAACTCTAAACGTTTGAACCCGCGGCTTGGGCTTTGCCCCAGAAATCAGGGTGGCCTCGAGGCTTGTTGTTTTGTAAGCACACTGCCGGGTTTGGGGCATGTCAGGCCAAGGGCCCCTACACCCCTCTGGTGTTTAGGGTTTAGGGTTTAGGGTTTAGGGTTTAGGGCTGCGCAGAAGTGGAGTCCTGGAGGCCCTAAGCAACAGCCTCGCGAAAGCCAGGCGGACAAGTGCAACGCAGCAATTGCCTCGT